>JBBBDQ010000253.1:1582500-2182500 GCA_037127315.1 Ascarosepion bandense
TTTCCTTGTGTACGTTTTATCATTCAATTTCTTTGTATTTCATTGTATTCTGTCTTCTTTGCATCATGCTGCTTATCTCCTTTGTGATCCACTTGTTCTTCATTAGATCCGTTTTCATTTGGAATGTACTCTGTTGCTGATATCACTAATGCTTCTCTTAGTGTAGTTTACAATTTTGATTTTTCCTTTACAATTTTTTTCTTGTAACTTTAACCACACAGCCGATATATTTTCCTTCAAGTTCGTTTCATTCAGGCGTATATTGCATTGCGATTTTGCTAGTTAGTTAGGATACTTCAATGTCCGCAGTTTTATTTTTTATTTAAATATAACTTATAATCAGGAGGTGTTCACTTCGGTATTTGGATAGTTTTTATAGGACATCATCAATCCTGAAGCTCTTCTTGATAGTTTTGTCGTCTATTTGTTTTTCGTTACTCGCCGTGGATTTTCCATATCCATAATCCTTTTGTATTTTCATGGAACCAGATTTTCTTACGTGGACAATCACTCCTTTACCATTGCCCATGTTTTTGTATGTTTCCTCTTACCTAGATTTAAAAATTCAATCGTGGTCATATGAAATTCTTCCAAATATAAACAAGTATTAATGCATCATCACTGATAAGATTCAGAATTTTTATTTATCAAAATAGATGTGTGTTCTCCCAAGTTATATCCTACTCTTGAACATCTATGATTATTAAACATCTATTCTTAGGCTCACGTTGGCACTGTTATTTACGTTAAATTGCGAAATATGATGTGGAAAATGTTGGTTGCATGTACCATTCCTTTAAGTACACGACACGTGATCAAACTATTCACGCTATCTCAAAATCATTGTAATAACAGCTATACAGATTACGTGGAAAGCATTCTTTAAAGAATATATGTCAAGACTAATAAAGACAACAGGAAAGTTTCACTCTTTTTATACATATTAAACTTCCCTATTATGATTAATGTTGATTTTCCTATCTATTCAAATCTGCTTCCAGCATCATAAAACTGAATAATGTTACCCTTTTCCATTTTCAAATGAGCAAATTCAAATGCGTTATCCATGTTAATAGCATTTTTTTCATTAGTCGAGCATTATAATTAAAAAAAGAAATAAAAAAAGGAAGAAAAACGTGTCAACCTCCATTATCACTGCTTTTGTCCGTCAAGATTCCATCTTGAATGTTGCATCTAGGGTAATTCTGATCAACGTATCCTATATTCTCTTGTTCGATAATTTTGGCCCATAGCGAATTCCGTTATTATGTATCAGGATTTCCACGTAGATAACGATGTAATTATCCACAATCTGGCCAAAAGGTGGAAGAACAGGTATTTTGTTTGAGTTTCTTTGAGTCACCGCAAAAGTCTAAAAAGAAAAGTGTGTTTAATCATTTTTCTTTCTGTTGATGAAGTACATAATAACACAGACATTTGGAAAAAGAAAATAACGGCACAATGAATATAAAGAAAAAAGAACTAGAATGATACATTGATACTCCGTTGATAGGAGAAGCGGAGTTAATTAAAGAATAAATTAGAAAAAAACACTAACATCTTATTTCTGCAGATAGTCCTATTTTTGGATAACAGAATATGGTCTTCAATCTTGCGTTGTTATTTACAGTCTAAACATTTGTACAGAAGTATAAAACTAATTTATGTTTTTCGTACAGCTCATTTCAACAAAAGATCTAAACAATAAAATCATACTATTTTTGGAGAATCAATCCATAATCACATGCGTTAATTAGAATGAAAGATAAAGTATCGTTATTAGAATATCAAGCATTAAATAAAAATTATTTATTTATAAACTGGCTTTTGTTCGTGTCCAAATTCTAGAAGGAATGCTTAGCAGCTTATTGCCTTCAAGCTTGTTCGAAATCCTGTTTTGCAGTTTCTATCCTTAAGAACTCTCTTAAACATTTTGACTCCTCGCATTATCAACTTTTTACTCCTTTCTGGCAAAATACGTAGAGTTTTAATTAATTTTAATAGTTTCAAAATCTCACTTCACACGGCCTTCTTTCAGAAAAACAATATGAATTATAGTTTTTTAGATCAACCGCAGATATGATAAATATATCAGGATATAGACAAGAATGGCGATGTTCAAAATGTGGCTTCAGATATATTGAAGACATTTGTCAGGTTTCGGAGTGCTGGTTTTCACCACAAATTCAAGATATATTGTTTATTTGTTGTTTTTTGCCGAATATATGAGTCATTTCATTTGGGCTTAATTATCGAAAACTGAAGTTCGTATTGAAAATTTCCTTGTCTAGATCATTTTGCATCAACGCGGTGTTCTCCATTGGTCTATCCGTAACATTTAATACTTTGTTTGTTACCTCGGTATTATCGGTGTCAATGTAAGTCTACTACTAGATTATTTTCATCCTGTTACTATTGAATGTGTAAGCATTAACAACAGTTCTCTTCCAACAGTTACTTTCTTGCGTTTCTTGCTTGTAGAACACTTTACAGCATATTTGTTCCCTGTGTTACCTACAATCATCAAAATTTAAAATACATCGTTAACAGGAATATTGTGACTTCATGAATCCTCTAATTTTATTATCCGCTCGCCTCACTAAAATATTTGCATTCCCTTCAACTGCAAGAAACTCTTTTTTATTGACCCTATCGCATTGCTTAGTGGGCAATGATTTCGAATAATAACTATATACACTAGCAAAAAATTTTGAAGAAAATTTTATGAGGTATTTTCTAGTTGCATATACGCATATATTTCATAATAGATCTAATCAGATAACATTATTTTTTATGTAAAGTAGAAGTCAGTTTATATAATCTTCCCTAAAGGAACAACTGTATATTTTCTGGATATAACAGTATTTTAAAAACTTCAAATATTAATGCTTTACGATCGTACTTGTTCGATGATTAGTGTAAAAGTTTGACACTAAATAATCTCTTGACATTATATGTACGTTATAATCTGTCAAATATATTTATTTTTCTTTCTGATAATAAAAGAATAAATGTCAGAAGATATTCAGGAACTAATGTACTTATCAAATACAAAATTGTATACAAGCTAGCTGGACATTACAGTAGTATATGACCCCATCAATAAAGTGTCTCAGAAAAGTGGCTTCAAACAATCTTCCATTATATATATATATATATATATATATATATATATATATATATATATATATATAAACGCTAAAAGGTCTGCCTCCTTCTACCGAGCGCCCATACCTCAGAGGTAGAATCGCCGGCTGACGCCATTTCGGTAGTATTTCAATGCTGGGTAAAAAGAAATGGGTTGTTTAACAGTACTGATTTGTGGTGATACAACGAAACAGATATGTCAGCAGATGACTATATATATATATATATATATATATATATATATATATATATATATTACGTTATTGATATTATATATTAATTAGGTAAAATCTTTTAGGTTATCTTCTCTGTCTTCTTGGGTTACCAGTATCTCTCATATATATATATATATATATATATATATATATATATATATATATATATATATTGTCATCCTCAGACAGATCTGTTTCGCTATATCACTGTTGAATGGGTGCTGCACAGATCTGTTTCGCTGTATATGTGTTTTATATATATATATATATATAGTCATAGGAGCAGCACCCATTCAACGGATTAAACTCTTCCATCAACTACATATACTTCCTCTCACAAGAGGTGGTAGCAGAAGTGTAGCAATGGACAGAGATATGCAGAGATAGAGTGAGATAGCCAACACTTCTGCCGTACTACCATTGCGTCTCCCAGTTCAGGGAGGAATTACTGTATTAATACCTAACCAGTATTATCGTCCTACTAACAGATTTCCAGGTATTGTATTTCGCTTTGTTATATATATATCGTTATTTACTATTTTGGTTGTTGTATTATTTCTTGGTGGACTCTTAACCGGGTCATCAACAAGTGACGACGAAGATACGAACAAAATCACGCGGATATATGAAAAAGGAAAACAGCTTCCACAAGACAAGTGGCGAGGAAGAAACGAACTAATTTACCAGGATATATATATATATATATAACAAAAAAGAAAACAGCGTCCCACACGAGAAGGGGCAACGAAGACACAATAAATCCACGCGGAGTTATAAAAAAGTAAACATCCTTCCACGACAAGTGACGACGAAATATTTAAAAAAAAAACGGAGATAAAGAAATTTTTTCAACATCAGTCGCAACGACAAAAATCGACGAAGATAATTAAAGAATTCTCGTTTTTGAACTGCAGTCGTCATGCGAAGTGGCAACAAGTTTAAAGGAAATATCTCCCTGCACAACAACGTAAACGAAAGAAAAAATATGTTTTAATTTTCCCCTCTTCACAGAAATAAGTTAAGTGAAAAAATGGTTTTTCAGCAGCACATTTTGAACTGTTTAAAAACAATTTTAATTCCAACAAAGATTGGAAGAGAAACAAATAGTAATGCAGCAAAAAATGAAACCAGACACATGAAATTACAAGAATTAATATTAGTATATATAGACACCCAAAGACAGAACAGCCGAAAAGATTTTACATTTGTTGTCTTCAAACAATTTTAAATGCTTAAACTTTGTCCAGTGACTAGTCTCAACAAAAGACTCCGAAATGATAAGGAGAATACTGACCAAAATTCAAAACGAGCCGCATATCTAGACGATATACTAATAAAGAGCGACAGCGTGGAACAACATGCGAAGCACATTTAGGAAGTCTTTATGCGAAGCCAAAGCTATGGATTCAAATTAAAGAACAAAATTGCGACATTTTATTTTTTAAATACCTGGGTCATATTATAAACAAGTATGGAAGAAAGCCGGATTCCGGAAGACCAGCAGCAATAAAAGATATGTCGGCACACAGAGAATTATCGCGGAACTACAAAGTTTCGTTGGATTGGTAAATTATTATTAGGAATTCATCACCAATATGCATAAATTACGTGCTCCTTTAAATAAATTACTAAAAAAAATGAAAGAATGCATTCTTAAATGCCAAAGAGCATTTGAAGAAATTATTAAAACTTGTTTTATTAAGACTTGTTTTTGACGCACTATGATCCAAAATTAGAACAAATAATAGCGACTGACGCGAGCTCGTATGGAGTAGCTGCTTTCTTACTACACAAAATGGCAGACGGAATGAAAAGACCTATCGCACACGCTTCTAGAACACGATTAGCAGGGGAGAAAACTTATTCACTGATCAAGAGAGTGGCTATAGGTATCATATTTGCTGTAACCAGATCTCACAGGTATATTTATAGAAGACATTCCACTCTGCAAACTGATCATGAACAGTTGTTGACAATTTTCGGTTCGAACCAACATATACAGCAAACAGGCTATGATGATGGGGAATCATATTACTTAACTACAAGTGCAAATTAGAATTCCTGCCTCCCAACAAGATTGGGCACACAAACGGGTTGTCAAGTTTAGTCTCAAAGAATAATGTACCGCTATAAGACCCAGTAATAGCTGCACTACTATCAGAAGGCGATATGAGAACAGCAATGGAAAATACAGTACGAAAGATGCCAGTGACGCTATTAGAAATTAGGAACGAGGCAGAAAGGGACGATTTCATTAAAAGTACAAAGAAAAGAATAGAAGAAATAGACAAACATCTCTCCGACAGTTTTTCTCTTTGCGACAACGTATTAATGTACAATGAGAGAGTCGTAATACCTAAGAAACTGTGGTGAATTGGGGCAAGAAGTGACTTGTCAAGCATGGACGAGACGAGTCTCCCTGAGAGCAATACACTGCGCCTCCTCGGCCTTACCCTCTCTTCTGATCTCAAATGGAACCACTACATTGAGTCCATAGCTAAATCCACTGCTAAGAAGGTTGGGTCACTGTGATGGGTCAGGATGTTTTTCCCGCCTGAATCCATCCTGCATATATACAAATCAACCATTCGTCTGTGCACGGAATACTGCTTCCATATCTGGTCAGGCACCCCTGCTGTTCATCTCAGTGTTCTTGACAGGCCCCAAAGGAGAATCAGTAATGTGATAGGTACCAACTTGGCGGCTCGACTACAGCCACTTCCACTCGACGAGATGTGGCCTCCTTTTGTCTCTTCTATAAATACTTTCATGGCTTCTGCTCCAACGAACTTAAATCACTGGTGCCTCTGCAACATGTGTCTACTCGTACAACCATATTCGCAACTGGGTCCCACCCATTCAGAGTTAGGTTAATACAAATGCAGACAACAATTCTACTGCTGCAGCTTCTTCTCTCGCGCTTCCCTCCTGTGGAACTCGCTTCGATATTCTTATTTTCCCGACGGTTAAAACCTCCAGAAATTTAAATGCAATGTCAATACTCATCTATTAACCACTTGACTCTAGTTCTTTCAGCACCCTTTCCATTCTCTCCACCTTTGCAATTGTCATGACACCTGTATTCCCATCCTTCTCTTGCTCCTTTCTAACTGGTTTGTCTTAATCTTCACTCTCTTCTACTTAATCTGTTTACTCTTATGTAGCCCCCTGCACATCAGTGACATTACCGCTTTGCTCGGTTGATACGATATAAAAAAAAATATAAAGCTATTTCAAGTGGCCGGATGTTTTTCGATAAAAGAATCCAAAGGCAGAAAACAAAATGAAGTGCCTACATGAACTGTTCGCAAAGTTCAGAGTAGTGGATTGTCTGTTAACAGACAACAGAACACAGTTTTCGTCCACAGACTTCCAGGGATTCTGTGTGATGTTCCAAGTTAGCCATATAAAATCTCCACCGTATCCCCCTCGTTCGAATGGACAAGCTCTGAGACTTGTGGACATCTTAAAAAGAGCGTTGAAAAAGACATACGGGATACCAACAAAGAAAGCACTGCAACAATTTCTACAGCTTTATTGGATTACCCCAAATAATAACGCAACAACAGGACTGTCACCGGTGGAGGTGATGCTTGCAAGAAAAATAAAACCTATATTCGACAAGCTACTACCAAAGCAAAAACAAAAAAAACAAAAAAAAAAACAGCGAACGTCATTCGTACGAAATAAAACATTCAGACCAAGGGAAAGTGTATATTATAAAATGTTTAGAAACAACAAATCATACTGGAAAGCCGGTACGACAGCTAATCAGATCGGGAATATGTTATACATGATTCAAGGCCCAAAATATACTCACAAAAGTCCCATAAATCAAATAAAGAAGAGGCGGTTGGAAGAAACCAACACGCCACCCCCAAGAAGAATCTGTGGACACAATCTTTGATACGATCTAGTTACAAGGCCCGAAAAAAAAACAGGAAAGAAAAGGAAGTTCATCGAACCATTGACGATAAATCATTAAAAAATATTAAAAACTCTCTATACATAAAAAAACTTGGGATGGGGTATCATGGTGGCATCACTCATTCAACGAATTGAACGCTTTCATCTACTACATATATTTCCCCTCCCAAGTGGTGATAGCAGAAGGGCAAAAGGGCTTCGATAGGCAGATACAGAGTGAGATAGTCGACACTGCTACGGTACTATCATTGCGAGTCTCAGTTAAGGAAGAAATTACTGTATTACTACCAAACCTGTATTATCGTTTTACGAACAGAGTTCCACGTAGTGTATTTTGCTGTGTTTGATATATATATCGTGATTTCCTATTTTGAATGTTGATCTTAACCGGGCCCATGACATATATATATATATATATATATATATATATATATATATATATATATATATATATATATATATTAATCTTTTCAAAAACGGATCATATTGAATGAATAGAACAGGATACAAAATTACGGCAAATCTAATATTTAACTCGCATTTCGACCGAACATTCTTCAGATAAAAGCATCGTTATTTTAGACTAAACTGATAATAGACTATCCCTCTATTCCGTAATGATGTTTTGCTTTCCCGTTAAAGCTATTTTTCAACATAAATATCGATGCGAGGTCGTCTATGTAGGCAATACTATCCAGAGTTTGAACGTTAGAATTGCCAACATGTCACGGGCCAGGTGTGTAGACATGAGGCGGCTGTCATCCGGGTGTTTGAGGATTCATGCCTCCGATATTGACAAACATTTATTAAATTGTTGATGGGACAATTTATTCTAAGTTTATCACTGTATTGCCGAGAGAACTTGAATATATTGCAGTGTGTTATTGTCAGCATGCCAATTACGGTCTTTTTCATACAGGGGGAATTAATAAAATATTTCCCCTTATCGGAGAAGTCATTATCTAATTAATGATGTTGTTTACATTTTCCTTATCCCCAAAATAGTTTTGTTTTCATTTCGGTTACTAATAAAAAAAATTCTAAATTGCTTGCTTAATGTTAAATTCCCGACGACTTTTTCTGAAAAATGATTGGAGGAAATTTAAATATTAAATATTGTAATTATTTTGTATCATGTTTTATAAATAAAATATGATCGCTTTTTAAAAAGGTATTGTAGCTAGCTGTGGAAATAGCAACTTGTTTATATATATATATATATATATATATATATATATATATATATATATATATATATATAAAATGCATTTAAAAATGGCCATTGATAATTGTTTAGAAAATAGAGATAGGGCCGTCAAAATAGCAATAATTTTAAATGGAAAACATAATCAGCAAATCAGAAATTGAAAAACATCCAGATTGATAACAATAAAACAACATGCTTTTTAAAATCACATTAAGTGAGTATTTATAAAAATTAACACGTAGCAAGCTTGAGAACTAGTGAGCATGACAAAAACACATATGAAACGCTGATGATGATAATCAAAGTAATGAGACAAAATATTTATGAACATTGTCTAAAAAATAAACCTGAATTAAATTTCACTAAAATAAATGTTTACCAGATTATTGATAAATAATTTAATTCATGCAATGTGATATAAATAAAATAGTTTTTGAATGACTTATATTGCGTATATTTAAATCAATATATATATATATATATATATATATATATATATATATATATATATATATATATATATCTGTGTGTGTGTGTGTGTGTGATATCCTTCGGAATTAGGAATAAATTCTATCTAATTTTATTCTTTCTTTTCAAAAGAAAATATGACACTCCAAACTTATTATCATCAATACTTTTAATTCATTTGCATATAAACTGAAGCAAAACTTACATATTTCTTATACCTGTACAGAGTGCGATTGTGGAATTGTGTTCTAAATCCCACAGAAATAAAAATCACGTTGTCAACTCTATTTTTAAAATATATTTAAAAATATTACACAATTTCGAAAAGAAGGGGTAGATTTGTACAATAAAATCGCCATTGCCTTCAACTGCAGCATCTAGACGACTTCTTAATTTACTGCCCCTATTATGTTCGCATTTCTTGAATATGATATTTACTACTGGCATAATCCTTGCCTTCAGATCATCATTGGTATTACAAGAAGTTTTATTTATCCCTCAAGTGAGACTCACAATCTATAATCCAAGATTTTTCAGACTAGGAATGTGGCCAGATAGGGTGGGTGATATGATCGAATAATGAGTCTCACACACACAGACACACACACACAGACACACACACACAGACACACACACACAGACACACACACACACACACACACACGTGTGTGTGTGTGTTAAAGCTTTAATCCATCATAATATTTATCTGTGTAAGTTATTTGGTCTTGGCACATAATTCGCTCTTGATGTGCTACTTTGCGCTCGATACCATCATCCGGTGTCAAATTTGACAAGAATTAAGCGTAAATGTTTGATTATGACATTTCAAAGGACATTAATATAAACTACTTCAGCTTTGGCTTTGTACTTTTTTGACCGATTCTCATTCAGTAAGCATTTCAGATGATGTCTCGAAAAGAAATGATAGCTTATCAATATTGCATATCATTAGGATTTCCCAAAATGTGGTAAGTCGCAAAGAAATCCAAAATATAACAGTAATTTTTTGAGAAATAATATAATTCTAGTAAATAATGTTCATAATCTTTCGAGCAGTAGAGACAATACCAGGAAATAATTCCAAACATAACATCAGAGACACTGCAAAAAACTGCAGTGATAAATGTTTGGGGTAATATGGTAAAAGAGATGAGGTTAGAAGAGACAATTTTCCATGAAATATCGACTAGGATTTTTATGCAGTAAATACAAATTCTAATTGTTACACGTTTAAGAAAATAAGTTACATTTTTTTTATAAGCTTTTCACATTGGATATTTATATAATGTAATTAATTTCTTCCATATATATATTTAAACAATATATGAGCATAACTGTAATAGGAATATCTAAATTATTTAATGCCGATGGTTAAATGTATAATTCTTTGAAGTTTTAAAAACATTTTGACCCTCAAAATATTAGTACGTAGCAAACCTAGTATTTATCAGTAAGATTTCAATCAACATTAGTTGTCTAAGTATTATTTTCATTTAGACTAATGACCTGTTTCTGTTGCTATTTTTTTCAAATATTTGCCATTAAATTTGGCGGCATAATAATTACCATTTCAAATGCTGGCGAAGTATTTCAGATTTCGACAGGATAAAAAGGAAATGATCAGTACAAAAAAAAGTAAGCATTAACAGATCACCCAATATAAAAAACTGAATGAACTAAATGTCTCTGTATATTCAAGTGTTCATTTAAAAATTACTGATAAAAAGTATATGCATAAGGCCCTCATGCAAAAGGTTGAGATATTGGGGTGAAGATGAGAAAATGGATCCGAATTTAAATCATATAAATACTGATGATGGCATTTAAAGTATATTGCATATTATTTCCTTATAATAATTGGAAAATACATAATATATATGCTGGAATATATAGTAATTTTGGAAATCTTTCAAATTAATCAAGTAAAGAAATCGCTGACAAATATACGTTTGGAATTAAGGTGACAATGTCTCCGCCACAATTATAGCACTCGAATTTCCTGATTAATATAAAACAGAAAACCAATTTATATAGATTTTAATGCAATCTAATTCGAACGCAGTGACACAAAGTAGTGGAAATGTGTTTAGGTAATCTGTATAATAGAAAATATATTTCATTTTGGACGATTTACAATTAATTGCTTTGAAATTGTAGTGTCATTCTTAGATCCACAGAACCGAACAACAGGTTTGTTGACAGTATGTAATTACTTTCAAAGTCAGCCAGATTGAAAAACAAAAACATTCTCTAACAGAAAACCGTATTTTCTTCTTACGCTGTAACAAACGAGGGAAGTTGAGATGAAGCACACGTATGTTTGGTGAATGGAAAAATCTAATGTGTGTGGAACGTGTCCGTTGTTCTCCGATAAACGCTTCGTGTCTCTGTGTGTCTTTTCGAAACAATGGTATCTTTTATAACTGGCATAATACTTTGTCCTGTTGTATTCGTCTAAAAAAGATATTTTTCTTCATTTAGCAATCTCACTTTATCTGGGTCGCAGGTGAACTGTACTGGTAACCTTTGCTCGATAATAAATGTTCAGTTTTGGGACAAGGCCAACTGTTTTCAATTAAATGTGACCACAGCTGATTGATATTTCTACAACCTTCTCTGAGAATATTCAGGTGTGGTATTTCTTTAAATATAAATTATTACAGAACGTCGAAGTTTTCGAAATATTTGTTTGAAGAAATGTTCGCTAATTTCTTTCGATATTACGAAATTATGAAAAATCCAAGTTATAAATTTGTCTTGATAACCATTTGCGATAAATATATATGACCTGTAGCATTGTCCAACTGAGTCGATTGAAAGAAAGGTGGTTCAATTCACAATTACAAATGAAATTCTAATATAGGAAAACCGACGTAGTCTAAAATGAAACTGAGCCAAAAGTTAAAATATAAAACATCATAATTATTACGTTAGAGTATCTTCCTTTTAGAGTACACTAAACCTATGTTCTCTAATAAGTGAATAATGATTAATAATATACTTTCAATGGACACCATTTTCTCTCTTTCTTTAATTCCACGGGCAATATTTCTTAAAAATAATCTTTTACGAATAAAACATGCAACATAAAAAAATTCATAATTATTTATTTTTTATTAAATAACAATTTAGTTTAAAAATAAGCATGAAGCATTAGCAGTAATATTGCTACCAATTATGGGGAAGAATGGTCTGTATGGATGTTTTATTTCATACATTGTTTATTAAAATACACGAATAACATGCATTTGTCTTCCAAAATGAGTTTCTATAAAGCATTTCGTAATAAAACGT
The DNA here is from genome assembly GCA_037127315.1 of Ascarosepion bandense. Lineage (NCBI taxonomy): Eukaryota > Metazoa > Mollusca > Cephalopoda > Sepiida > Sepiidae > Ascarosepion > Ascarosepion bandense. The sequence continues at coordinate 1,594,759 of JBBBDQ010000253.1, forward strand.
TCATATGACTAGTTACATTATACAACTCGTCATATAAAATATTTTTTAAGATATGACTTATAGATATGTCATATTATATATATATATATATATATATATATATATATATATATATATATATAGTTATATTATACTGATTATACTGGGATGTGCATTGTGATGCAGTGGTTATCGACTCGGAACGACAAATTGGGAAGCTGAATTCTAATTCCAGTTGAATTCCCAGCATTTATTTACGCACAAATACCTTTGGGAAATATATTAATTCGTCTCTTCCCTCCAGCTATGGGTTAATAAATGGGCACTTTGGGTTCTATAGACGTCGATGTCAACCAGTCCCCGCAGAAAGCGATGGCAACATACTGTGGGATAATCTTCAGTCCAGTCAGTCATGTCTGTTTCGAGATATTATCGCCCAAGCGAGTATCACGTATAGCACATAAATAGCTGACTAATATTATAAAACATGAGTTAATATTTTTACGGTATACTATACGGAGATTATGTCGGTATTCGAGCGGATTCTTTTATAAATTAACTCATAATATTTTTCATTATTATATAAAGATATAATTTTCTATACTTCTGAGATGAAGTAATATTTACGGTATTTTCATTTTTCGGGCTGTTGTTCGAAAAGTTTGTTGTCATTTCACCACGCTCTAGCCTCTTTCATGTGCTAGGAATATCAAACGAACGTTTTATGACGATCACAGGGATATATCTTTCTCATTTTGTTGTACGAAGCTAATTCTGGTAGTCATGAGTTATATCTCTCTAACATAGGTCACTAAATTATTAGTTCCCCAATGCTGTATTGAACTCACAATGCATTGGTTCAATTCATTGAAACAAACCTACATCTTTATCCATTGGGCCATGTGTCCTTGAGGAAAACAGCAAGTGTTTTTCTGTGACTTATAAACCTACAGTAATCATTTTTTGCTAAATTACATGTTGCAATATTTAATGTTAATGATTTTCTCGAGGGTGATTTTGGCAGAACTCACAATTAGTTTGAAGCTAATGATTTTCTCTATCAATTCATATTACTAGTTCCAATATTGTGTTCTTTTCCATGCGTGGTCGATTTAGAGGTTGTTTGTAGGGTAGAAAATGTGATGATGTTGACGAAGTTTCCAGTGGTGTTCACTATTATTTCAATCTAATCCCATAGGGAACAATGATACAATTTCCCTGTCCATATTTGGCCACCTACATCTGATTTCTCTGTATCTCCTCGTTTTACGGCTTGTTAGATGTTTTTTGGTCTTAACTTAAGGGGGCTGCCTGTCGTTCCTTTATATTTTTTCGCAGTTACATTGAACGGTGTACAAAGAGTTCTCAATTTTGTCCTCCTTTGTTGGGATACTTATTTAAGAGAGGTACCTGCGGAATGTAAAATAATATTTGAAGGTGTCCTGATAATATTAAGACAACAGATGCTTTGTCATTTCTCCGATAAAACATTCACATAGGGTAAATAAACCGAGGCTGTTTCCTGAGAGTTGTTATTCACATGCACACTCCATTCCATGTTTATTTGAGCTGTTTTCATATAACCTGGATAATTTTTACATTGTAGGGTCATTTTTATACTGACTATCACCTGTTTGTATGTCTCTGTGTCACGGCTTATGACTTTTTGTAGATGTTGCAGGCAGAGGATGATCACATTCATTATATTGTATGGGAGGTGGGAGTTGACTTATTTTTTAATTTATTACCTTAGAACGATGTTACTAGACGATGCACATGCTGAGTGGCAGTAAATCCAGTTGTAGAAAATACGAGACAAAATTTATTATTTTTAATAATTCTGTAATTTTTAGTGATTATTTAAAATCCTGAATTATTGTATTTCTTGTAAAAATCCACGATATCATTTGACGAAGTATTTCCCTAATATTTATTTAATTGTTCAAAGTCTGTCACTTTCTTTAATATAATTATCTTATGAGATAAATCACATGAATTTTAATATCACACGATTTGAATCATTATACATTACTCAGGTTTATTTTATTTTCATAAATATGTATATCGCTAGATTAATAAAATCGTGTGACAAATATTGTAATATAAAGATTTATTCCTGTTCACTGAATTAAAATACTTTAATGCATCGATAATTGTGTTTATTAAGTTCACAAATACATGGCTTCTCAATTATCATAGTAATTTCTAAAGTATTTACACACACGGATATGATCTTCCGAGAAGTTATAAATATTTACAATTCACACAATTTTCTCGGTGCATATGAACTAAAATGAGACAAATTTTAAACAATTCATCGAATGCTGCATTGTCTACGGTTTGTCAACCATTTGAAATTTAAAAACAGAAAGTATTTTTAGTTTTAAATAATTTTCAATTTTTTGTGAGGTATATAGCAAGGTGTTGTGATATATATCTTAGTAATTAATCAATAACTGAAAGGGAATATGTTGATTCATACCTTTGCCAAGAGTATTTGCGCGCAAGTGAATGTAAAGAATCTAATATCTTTATTAAAAAGGCAATAGATTATATGAAGTCCGAGCTTTTATATAGTGCTACTTGATAAATAAAACACGTGATTATTTTATATCAACAATCATAGGGATTTTTTTTAATCGCATCACCTCGAGCAAGGCGGTTACACCACTGATATGCAGGGGGCTACATAAGAGTAAAAAGATTAAGTAGAAGAGAGTTAAGAGGAACACGAACCAGTTAGAAAGGAGCAAGAGAATGATTGGAATACAGGTGTGATGACAGTTGCAAAGGTGGAGAGAAAGGAAAGGATATACGGGGTGGTAAAAGAACTAAAATCAAGTGGTTAATAGATGAGTATTGACATTGCATTCAAATTCCTGGAGTTTGTAGCCGTTAGGAAATCAAGAATATTGACGCGATTTCCACAGGCGGAAAGTGCAAGAGAAGAAGATGCAGGAGTAGAATTTTCCTCTGCATTTGGTTAATCTAACTGTGAATGGGTGTGACCCAGTTGCGAATCTGGTTGCACGAGTAGACACTTGTTGCAGAGGCATCAGTGAATTTAGTTCGTTGGAGCAGAAGCCATGAAATTATTTATAGAACAGATAAAGGGATGCTACATCTCGTCGGTGGGGAAATGGTTGTAGTCGATTAGCCAAGTCGGTACCTATCACATTGCTGATTGTATTTTGGAGCTTGTCGAGAACATTGAGATGAACAGCAAAGGCGCCTGACTATATGGCAGCAGTATCCAAGCAACTTGTTTATATATATATATATATATATATATATATATATATATATATAAAATGCATTTAAAAATGACCATTGATAATTGTTTAGAAAATAGAGATAGGGCCGTCAAAATAGCAATAATTTTAAATGGAAAACATAATCAGCAAATCAGAAATTGAAAAACATCCAGATGGATAACAATAAAACAACATGCTTTTTAAAATCACATTAAGTGAGTATTTATAAAAATTAACACGTAGCAAGCTTGAGAACTAGTGAGCATGACAAAAACACATATGAAACGCTGATGATGATAATCAAAGTAATGAGACAAAATATTTATGAACATTGTCTAAAAAATAAACCTGAATTAAATTTCACTAAAATAAATGTTTACCAGATTATTGATAAATAATTTAATTCATGCAATGTGATATAAATAAAATAGTTTTTGAATGACTTATATTGCGTATATTTAAATCAATATATATATATATATATATATATATATATCTGTGTGTGTGTGTGTGTGTGATATCCTTCGGAATTAGGAATAAATTCTATCTAATTTTATTCTTTCTTTTCAAAAGAAAATATGACACTCCAAACTTATTATCATCAATACTTTTAATTCATTTGCATATAAACTGAAGCAAAACTTACATATTTCTTATACCTGTACAGAGTGCGATTGTGGAATTGTGTTCTAAATCCCACAGAAATAAAAATCACGTTGTCAACTCTATTTTTAAAATATATTTAAAAATATTACACAATTTCGAAAAGAAGGGGTAGATTTGTACAATAAAATCGCCATTGCCTTCAACTGCAGCATCTAGACGACTTCTTAATTTACTGCCCCTATTATGTTCGCATTTCTTGAATATGATATTTACTACTGGCATAATCCTTGCCTTCAGATCATCATTGGTATTACAAGAAGTTTTATTTATCCCTCAAGTGAGACTCACAATCTATAATCCAAGATTTTTCAGACTAGGAATGTGGCCAGATAGGGTGGGTGATATGATCGAATAATGAGTCTCACACACACACACACACACACGTGTGTGTGTGTGTGTGGTAAAGCTTTAATCCATCATAATATTTATCTGTGTAAGTTATTTGGTCTTGGCACATAATTCGCTCTTGATGTGCTACTTTGCGCTCGATACCATCATCCGGTGTCAAATTTGACAAGAATTAAGCGTAAATGTTTGATTATGACATTTCAAAGGACATTAATATAAACTACTTCAGCTTTGGCTTTGTACTTTTTTGACCGATTCTCATTCAGTAAGCATTTCAGATGATGTCTCGAAAAGAAATGATAGCTTATCAATATTGCATATCATTAGGATTTCCCAAAATGTGGTAAGTCGCAAAGAAATCCAAAATATAACAGTACTTTTTTGAGAAATAATATAATTCTAGTAAATAATGTTCATAATCTTTCGAGCAGTAGAGACAATACCAGGAAATAATTCCAAACATAACATCAGAGACACTGCAAAAAACTGCAGTGATAAATATTTGGGGTAATATGGTAAAAGAGATGAGGTTAGAAGAGACAATTTTCCATGAAATATCGACTAGGATTTTTATGCAGTAAATACAAATTCTAATTGTTACACGTTTAAGAAAATAAGTTACATTTTTTTATAAGCGTTTCACATTGGATATTTATATAATGTAATTAATTTCTTCCATATATATATTTAAACAATATATGAGCATAACTGTAATAGGAATATCTAAATTATTTAATGCCGATGGTTAAATGTATAATTCTTTGAAGTTTTAAAAACATTTTGACCCTCAAAATATTAGTACGTAGCAAACCTAGTATTTATCAGTAAGATTTCAATCAACATTAGTTGTCTAAGTATTATTTTCATTTAGACTAATGACCTGTTTCTGTTGCTATTTTTTTCAAATATTTGCCATTAAATTTGGCGGCATAATAATTACTATTTCAAATGCTGGCGAAGTATTTCAGATTTCGACAGGATAAAAAGGAAATGATCAGTACAAAAAAAAGTAAGCATTAACAGATCACCCAATATAAAAAACTGAATGAACTAAATGTCTCTGTATATTCAAGTGTTCATTTAAAAATTACTGATAAAATGTATATGCATAAGGCCCTCATGCAAAAGGTTGAGATATTGGGGTGAAGATGAAAAAATGGATCTGAATTTAAATCATATAAATACTGATGATGGCATTTAAAGTATATTGCATATTATTTCCTTATAATAATTGGAAAATACATAATATATATGCCGGAATATATAGTAATTTTGGAAATCTTTAAAATTAATCAAGTAAAGAAATCGCTGACAAATATACGTTTGGAATTAATGTGACAATGTCTCCGCCACAATTATAGCACTCGAATTTCCTGATTAATATAAAACAGAAAACCAATTTATATAGATTTTAATGCAATCTAATTCGAACGCAGTGACACAAAGTAGTGGAAATGTGTTTAGGTAATCTGTATAATAGAAAATATATTTCATTTTGGACGATTTACAATTAATTGCTTTGAAATTGTAGTGTCATTCTTAGATCCACAGAACCTAACAACAGGTTTGTTGACAGTATGCAACTACTTTCAGTCAAAGTCAGCCAGATTGAAAAAACAAAAACATTCTCTAACAGAAAACCGTATTTTCTTCTTACGCTGTAACAAACGAGGGAAGTTGAGATGAAGCACACGTAAGTTGGGTGAATGGAAAAATCTAATGTGTGTGTAACGTGTCCGTTGTTCTCCGATAAACGCTTCGTGTCTCTGCGTGTCTTTTCGAAACAATGGTATCTTTTATAACTGGCATAATACTTTGTCCTGTTGTATTCGTCTAAAAAAGATATTTTTCTTCATTTAGCAATTTCACTTTATCTGGGTCGCAGGTGAACTGTACTGGTAACCTTTGCTCGAAAATAAATGTTCAGTTTTGGGACAAGGCCAACTGTTTTCAATTAAATGTGACCACAGCTGATTGATATTTCTACAACCTTCTCTGAGAATATTCAGGTGTGGTATTTCTTCAAATATAAATTATTACAGAACGTCGAAGTTTTCGAAATATTTGTTTGAAGAAATGTTCGCTAATTTCTTTCGATGTTACGAAATTATGAAAAATCCAAGTTATAAATTTGTCTTGATAACCATTTGCGATAAATATATATGACCTGTAGCATTGTCCAACTGAGTCGATTGAAAGAAAGGTGGTTCAATTCACAATTACAAATGAAATTCTAATATAGGAAAACCGACGTAGTCTAAAATGAAATTGAGCCAAAAGTTAAAATATAAAGCATCATAATTATTACGTTAGAGTATCTTCCTTTTAGAGTACACTAAACCTATGTTCTCTAATAAGTGAATAATGATTAATAATATACTTTCAATGGACACCATTTTCTCTCTTTCTTTAATTCCACGGGCAATATTTCTTAAAAATAATCTTTTACGAATAAAACATGCAACATAAAAAAATTCATAATTATTTATTTTTTATTAAATAACAATTTAGTTTAAAAATAAGCATGAAGCATTAGCAGTAATATTGCTACCAATTATGGGGAAGAATGGTCTGTATAGATGTTTTATTTCATACATTGTTTATTAAAATACACGAATAACATGCATTTGTCTTGCAAAATGAGTTTCTATAAAGCATTTCGTAATAAAACGTTCATATGACTAGTTACATTATACAACTCGTCATATAAAATATTTTTTAAGATATGATTTATAGATATGTCATATTATATATATATATATATATATATATATATATATATATATATATATAGTTATATTATACTGATTATACTGGGATGTGCATTGTGATACAGTGGTTATCGACTCGGAACGACAAATTGGGAAGCTGAATTCTAATTCCAGTTGAATTCCCAGCATTTATTTACGCACAAATACCTTTGGGAAATATATTAATTCGTCTCTTCCCTCCAGCTATGGGTTAATAAATGGGCACTTTGGGTTCTATAGACGTCGATGTCAACCAGTCCCCGCAGAAAGCGATGGCAACATACTGTGGGATAATCTTCAGTCCAGTCAGTCATGTCTGTTTCGAGATATTATCGCCCAAGCGAGTATCACGTATAGCACATAAATGGCTGACTAATATTATAAAACATGAGTTAATATTTTTACGGTATACTATACGGAGATTATGTCGGTATTCGAGCAGATTCTTTTATAAATTAACTCATAATATTTTTCATTATTATATAAAGATGTAATTTTCTATACTTCTGAGATGAAGTAATATTTACGGTATTTTCATTTTTCGGGCTGTTGTTCGAAAAGTTTGTTGTCATTTCACCACGCTCTAGCCTCTTTCATGTGCTAGGAATATCAAACGAACGTTTTATGACGATCACAGGGATATATCTTTCTCATTTTGTTGTACGAAGCTAATTCCGGTAGTCATGAGTTATATCTCTTTAACATAGGTCACTAAATTATTAGTTCCCCAATGCTGTATTGAACTCACAATGCACTGGGTCAATTCATTGAAACAAACCTACATCTATATCCATTGGGCCATGTGTCCTTGAGGAAAACAGCAAGTGTTTTTCTGTGACTTATAAACCTACAGTAATCATTTTTTGCTAAATTACATGTTGCAATATTTAATGTTAATGATTTTCTCGAGGGTGATTTTGGCAGAACTCACAATACAATCGTTTGAAGCTAATGATTTTCTCTATCAATTCATATTACTAGTTCCAATATTGTGTTCTTTTCCATGCGTGGTCGATTTAGAGGTTGTTTGTAGGGTAGAAAATGTGATGATGTTGACGAAGTTTCCAGTGGTGTTCACTATTATTTCAATCTAATCCCATAGGGAGCAATGATACAATTTCCCTCTCCATATTTGGCCACCTACACCTGATTTCTCTGTATCTTCTCGTTTTACGGCTTGTTAAATGTTTGTTGGCCTTAACTTAAGGGAGCTGCTTGTCGTTCCTTTATATTTTTTCGCAGTTACATTGAACGGTGTACAAAGAGTTCTCAATTTTGTCCTCCTTTGTTGGGATACTTATTTAAGAGAGGTACCTGCGGAATGTAAAATAATATTTGAAGGTGTCCTGATAATATTAAGACAACAGATGCTTTGTCATTTCTCCGATAAAACATTCACATAGGGTAAATAAATCGAGGCTGTTTCCTGAGAGTTGTTATTCACATGCACACTCCATTCCATGTTTATTTGAGCTGTTTTCATATAACCTGGATAATTTTTACATTGTAGGGTCATTTTTATACTGACTATCACCTGTTTGTATGTCTCTGTGTCACGGCTTATGACTTTTTGTAGATGTTGCAGGCAGAGGATGATCACATTCATTATATTGTATGGGAGGTGGGAGTTGACTTATTTTTTAATTTATTACTTTAGAACGATGTTACTAGACGATGCACATGCTGAGTGGCAGTAAATCCAGTTGTAGAAAATACGAGACAAAATTTATTATTTTTAATAATTCTGTAATTTTTAGTGATTATTTAAAATCCTGAATTATTGTATTTCTTGTAAAAATCCACGATATCATTTGACGAAGTATTTCCCTAATATTTATTTAATTGTTCAAAGTCTGTCACTTTCTTTAATATAATTATCTTATGAGATAAATCACATGAATTTTAATATCACACGATTTGAATCATTATACATTACTCAGGTTTATTTTATTTTCATAAATATGTATATCGCTAGATTAATAAAAGCGTGTGACAAATATTGTAATATAAAGATTTATTCCTGTTCACTGAATTAAAATACTTTAATGCATCGATAATTGTGTTTATTAAGTTCACAAATACATGGCTTCTCAATTATCATAGTAATTTCTAAAGTATTTACACACACGGATATGATCTTCCGAGAAGTTATAAATATTTACAATTCACACAATTTTCTCGGTGCATATGAACTAAAATGAGACAAATTTTAAACAATTCATCGAATGCTGCATTGTCTACGGTTTGTCAACCATTTGAAATTTAAAAACAGAAAGTATTTTTAGTTTTAAATAATTTTCAATTTTTTGTGAGGTATATAGCAAGGTGTTGTGATATATATCTTAGTAATTAATCAATAACTGAAAGGGAATATGTTGATTCATACCTTTGCCAAGAGTATTTGCGCGCAAGTGAATGTAAAGAATCTAATATCTTTATTAAAAAGGCAATAGATTATATGAAGTCCGAGCTTTTATATAGTGCTACTTGATAAATAAAACACGTGATTATTTTATATCAACAATCATAGGGATTTTTTTTAATCGCATCACCCCGAGCAAGGCGGTTACACCACTGATATATGCAGGGGGCTACATAAGAGTAAAAAGATTAAGTAGAAGAGAGTTAAGAGGAAGACGAACCAGTTAGAAAGGAGCAAGAGAATGATTGGAATACAGGTGTGATGACAGTTGCAAAGGTGGAGAGAAAGGAAAGGATATACGGGGTGGTAAAAGAACTAAAATCAAGTGGTTAATAGATGAGTATTGACATTGCATTCAAATTCCTGGAGTTTGTAGCCGTTAGGAAATCAAGAATATTGACGCGATTTCCACAGGCGGAAAGTGCAAGAGAAGAAGATGCAGGAGTAGAATTTTCCTCTGCATTTGGTTAATCTAACTGTGAATGGGTGTGACCCAGTTGCGAATCTGGTTGCACGAGTAGACACTTGTTGCAGAGGCATCAGTGAATTTAGTTCGTTGGAGCAGAAGCCATGAAATTATTTATAGAACAGATAAAGGGATGCTACATCTCGTCGGTGGGGAAATGGTTGTAGTCGATTAGCCAAGTCGGTACCTATCACATTGCTGATTGTATTTTGGAGCTTGTCGAGAACATTGAGATGAACAGCAAAGGCGCCTGACTATATGGCAGCAGTATCCAAGCACGGATGAATGGTTGATTTGTATATATGCAGGATGGGTTCAGGCGGGAAAAACATCAACGTAAATGAATTGTAACTTACACATACGCAATCTTCTGCGCCCACAAACATACCCACATTATTACTATTATCATTATTGATAGAGTCCACGTAACTATTTCTTTGTTCAGATCTACCTTTCTTAGATGGTTTTCGCATGTGTGTCTGTAAATATATTTTTCAATTATTATAATTCTGCTAATCTATTTCCAGAAGTTGGTCTTTTCATTTCCAAGATTGGGAAAAATCTTGGAATAGTTCATCATTGTTATATCAATGAAATTAACATTTAGGCTTTTCCAATTATAGCGAGCAGCCATAATCAGAAAAAAGCTTAAGAATATGATGCACATAAATAACAATAAAATTTGGTAATTGCATAAATACATAAGCAGATATATAAGTGGATATATAGCAGTTTCTCTTTAAAATTATGTTCATTTTTTTGTTCATTACAGAAGCTTTAGATTATTTATATATCTTTACATGAAATAACGGGCAAGTTCAGTATATATCATCTCATTAACGTCGCAGTTTCTATTAAAAATTCCATAGTATTATATAATACAACAATCATTGCTACTTTTTCGAAACATTATTAAGTAGACGATATATTTTAAATAATTAATTGTTGATTAAATATTTATGTTTTATTTATCATGTGTATATGTATTCTTGATTTATACAGAAAGATTCCTAAATAATTTCATTATGTAGCAGAACGTACAATGTGAAACCATTGTATGATAAATAACCTGATATTGATATTTTATAATTTGTATCAATTTTAGGTTTACTAATATATGCATTATATTTTAAACAACATTTCAATTGAAATAATAGATGGTTAGAATTGCCGAATAGGAATCTCTTTAAGGACGACAAGAAATATTTTGCAATTCTCAAATTTACATGATCAAACCGATTGTCATTATGAATTTGATATACACTTAACCATAGAAACTTTTAAATCTAGTTAAAGATATTATTTGTTGAAACGAGTGAAGTAATGATTATTACTGTCTCATCATTTTTAAATATGAATTAGGATTTTATAAGAAAATTTAATGCAAAGTTACAAATCATGAAATGCCTTTTTTAAAATGAGTATATAAATATGAAAAAATAGTGTTTTTTATAATATGAAAAATGTCTGATATTCCCGTTTTTATTCATAAGTTGTTTTTGCTAAACAAAGGAAATACTAATTAAAATTCATCTCATGATTGAGTTTTATTTCTTGTCGAGTGATTTGCTTTCAATCAGAACAACTGTTTGCGAAAGAATGATACAGAAAAAACGCCCGTTTGCTTTTTTCATATTAATTTTGTTTGACCACTTAAAGTTTTATGAATACATACTTGTTGAAAATTAGTTATAATGTAACAATCAATAGATACTTAAAAATAAAATAAAAAACTTCAAAATAAACCTTTACATTGTGAAATCAGAGATATCCACAAATGATAATTTAGATATGGAAAAAATGGAAAGAAATATACAACCAAATAATTTCAATAAATATAATGGAATAATTAAAAAAAAACTGAAATAGTTTTCTCTGCATTCTTAAGTGGTCAGTAATAAAGGATTGTGTCTACTACAAATAGTTGCTAAGACTTATAGCGGATACCTAATGTAATTGCAAATATTTATTATACAGATAATAAGTGCAATATAACTAATTACTGGCGAGTAGAGAATTATAATTCTCTTTCATACATTTGAATATTGAATTTATATGTAAATTTCACGAATTTTAATTTAGCTTATATTCGAAGTCAACTCATGAACGCTGATATTTTTTCCAGCAAACAATCAAAGGAATAGAGAAATATTAGCGAATATAACTATTTTGAAAATGCCAAGAAGATATGGACAGAATAATAAGGAGAAATGGAAATAAAAATACTTTTTTACGTGGAATACAAAACAGAAAGATGAAATATATGGGGCGCATAATGTATAAATAGATCTTGAATAATTTAAATCACTCAGAATGTAGCGAAGGCACAAGTAACAAAGAGAAATTTTCCACATGACATTTTGTAAATTGTACATTGAATGGAAAGGCTGTAAGAAAGCAGAAATTACTTGAAAAAAGCCATGCCAAGTACGAACCCATAAAAGATGAATAATATATTTACATACAGTATAAAATATATGAATTGTTAGCGGAGATGATGAGAAAACGTAGAACATTTATTATTGAGGCGTATCGCCGAGAGCGTTCGCTCTCTTTGGTTGCCTCAGGTTATAATGAAAGAAAGACAAAACCGTTTTTGAAAAAATGTTTTGGTATCTCTGAGGATATGTGGTGACTATAAATCAAGATGAATTACATTATTTTATTATATCCATTGCCCAGATTTAGAAGAATGTTCATCCGCATGTTTTTTGGTTTGATTGCTTTATCTATATCTGTATTAGAGAATTTGATATTGTTGAATTTTATGTGGTATATTATCTTATTCCATCCTCAAAAAGTTCACCGTATTTTTCCTTAGGATTATTTTGTTTCTTTTTTATTTCTATCCTGATGAAGCCAAAGAGAGCCGACGATTTCGGCAACACCTATTGTTAATACATGATATGATACTGTTATAAAATCTATGAACACAAATGTTGGTATGATTCTTTTAAATGTTTAAGTTAAAGTTGTTCTTAAACATGAATTCAAAAAACCTTTTAAATAAATCCATTAGTTTCCCGTCAATCTTTTTATTCATGGTATTTGTTGTGACCTCGTTAAAAGTTATTTTTCCTATCGTGGTCAGAAATAAAGACAATAAGACGGAATACCAACAAGTGATTAGCCTACTGTTAGTCTCGCTGTCAGAGATATCTGCTGGAATAGATTCCAGTATCATTCACTCGCTCCTCTCTTCAACTTACTCTCTCTTTTTACAAAGCAGAACTGCTATTATATACAGTTTGGATGAGTTCATGTGTCATATGGGCAAGTTCCCATAATATCCCCCTCTTATGCATTAAACCCTGAGGGAATATTAATATTCTTTAAATTTTTATATTTACGACGATAAAGATTGACTTCAGTTTGTTTTGAATTTCAAGCCGTTTTTCAGCTTGCTTTTGAAAGTCAAGTAGTTCAGTTTGCTCTTCATTTTCAAGTTGCTTCTCTTGCCATATAAGTTACCATTAGATTTGCTGTTCAATTAGGAACATAATAAAATCGATCCTGGTTGATTTAAATTCATTCGTGTTTAAACGTGCCTTTTTTAATATATTCGAATATAAATTAAATTAAAGTGGAGAATTTTTCTTTTATTTGTATAATAAAAAAGACAACATTAGTTTCTTACTCATTTAGTTAAACCAATTAACTGAAAGTGAAAAAAAGTAACTTTAATTTCTTACTCACCCAGAGAATCAGGTGTGATTTATTTTTTGAAATATATGAATTATCGTAGTGTAGCAGCTCATCGTGAAGGTCAGTTTGAGTTAGGTATGCTTTTTTTTCTTTCGTTAGGTTTTTTGTATAACAAATACTTTTGAGTCGAACAAAGTATGACAAAAATTGATTTTTTTTAATTCATTCGGTTTTCTTTTCTGGATTGCTCTGTACTGTTGAATGGAACGAAGTTTGACAAAAATTTCCGTGCGCACAATGTTGAACTAATATTTACAATTTCGGCTTAGTCCGTTTTGGGTGCTGAATGGTCTTTAAGAATCCTGGTCGTCCATACGAAACCTTGTGTCCCGTAAGAATCCGCGTGTGGTCTGTAAGAATCCTCGTCGCAAAGTTGTAAATTCGGAACCAAGTTGTTGTAATCCTGTTAGAGACAGAAATAAGGACACAAAGACAATAATTTTAAATAGATATATCAGAAATAGAGTAGAATAAACATATACCAATGAGCGATAAGCATGACTGTCTGTCTGTCCCTCAGAGTTATCTGTTGGACAAAATTCCACTGTCACTTTTTCAATCTGATTACACAAAGCAGAACTGCTACTTATATACAGTTTGGATTACTCCATATGTCCCCATAACACTATTCAAAATTCAAATACTGTTAACACAAATGTTATTGAAGATATTTGACGCTGAATGGGGTTTGTGAAATTAACGTAATAAGAGGTAGCGGCTCTTCAAAATAACGAAGATATATGAGAAATAAAATGAGAGAAACTAGACAAAAAGTGCTAATGATTATAATAAGTTTAGAAGCGGTAGTTACTCAATTTAGTGGTTCAAGATGGAAACATTCTGAGTCGAAAATATAGTAATGAAAAAATGAAGGTGATTCATAACTAGACGTAGCAAGTCTGATATAATATAATGGAACTAAAACATTATTGTAGAAGAGATATATTTTACCTGCTGCTAGAATAATGCGTTTAAATTGATTAATTTATTACGACTGATGAAGACCTTCAAAATTATTTCAATGAAAATAATTTTTGAAGTAATAATGGCTTACAGATATACGTGTAACACAGTAACCAGTAACCACTAACTGAGGAAGTATATGTAGATTAATTAACATTATCAAAGATGTTTGCGCTTAAGGGAATAGCAAATATCAACACAATCAAAATCGCCATCGAAAAAGTAATATAATTAGTCGCTATATTTTAAAGTGTTCACATTTTTATTAAATACTCTACAAATATTCAAAAATTTAATTTCCATAGCAATAAACATTCACACGTTTTGTTATGCAGTATTATGCTAGCAATACTTAGCTTTGAAGATTATATGTTGCTGGGATTGCACCAGTTTGAAAAAATTAATTTATAAATGGTTATCTTTTATCTTTGTAAAATTTAATCTTCAAAACAAAGTAATGAACTATTTTATTCAATTTTGTACTTTCATTAGTTCTTGAAGTTTATAAAAGTACGCAAATGATGTGTTTTCTGTTAGTTGTTACAAGACTTTATTTGTGATTCTGTAGTTCGATTACACGCGGATGGGAGAACTGTGATTTTCACGAAGATCTCCTGTTTTTATTATCTCTTATCTATTGTAGTGGTTGATCTATGTAAGCGGTTATATTATAGTTAGCATATTTGTTACTTAAGAATTGATTGAAATGTCTAAATGCCAGACATATAAAATTATGAACAGATGATACTATGATATTATTGCAAATATCAATTTGTTAAATAGTATGAGACAATAACAGTGAAACCAAAATTACAATTATTATGCAATAAATTATATCACCACGTAAAATCAAGTATATTTCCCAACTATCACTATAGCCTGGCGATGCTCGGCTGTAAAGAAAGATTTAAAACTAATCAATGGTCCTGAAGCTCAGACACTTTGGACGTTGGCACGAAAGACTAAAAAGCAATAGTCGTTTCCAGTCAAAGCGAAACCGTAGATTGAATGTAAAATGAATGGAAGTAAGTCAAATTTTGATTTTTGGTATCGATATCAAATATCTTTTCCGTCGCTAACTGAATTTTGAAGGCTAAATAAGACCTCTAAATAAATGGTATCATGGATGAGACTAAGTACTACAATTATACCTATTACAGCGAAACACAAACCAAAAGTAAAAATAAAAGTGCTGAAAACCGGATTTTGATCACATCCGATAGGATATCGGGGTATCGGTTTCCAATATCGGAGACAAATAAGTCATCTAAGAATAAAGTAAGTCCATGAAATATTATCGTATACATCAGATGTAATCTGATCTGATCGGATATTGGCGTATCGATTTCCGATATCTTCGGGAAATCGGAAAAAATATGTAACACATGGCCTGACCGTAATCATAAAGAATATTTGTGTAAACGTTAGTGAGAATCGGATAAAAATTGAGGATTTGTAAAAAGAACATCCATACAGACAGACATAGAGACAGGTAGACACACACACACACAAACATCTTGCCTTTATATCTATAGATTATACATTTTCTATAATTTTGTATTTGCTTATCTCTATTAAATAACGCAGGTGTCTCCTATGTTTTATTTAAGATTTCATAGATTTTGCGGTAAATAAAATGTGATGATCTCTGAAATTCGATTGTCATTAGAGATAGACTTCCAACAAAATAAATTTGCGAAGACCGAAAATTCTAATAATCTGCTAGAGCATTTTAATGTAAATATGGTGTGCGGTGAAAATCAGTGCCACATGCACAAAAAATTATAATGTGTTTTTATCTCTGCGAATATGTATTGACATGGAGGTGAATTACTTCACTTCTCTTTGATGAAAGCCCAGCGTTTGTCGACCAAAATCATATAGTTGGAGATATAAATGTGCAATTAATTTTATATTGTGTTTTGAGAACTGTAAATGAGTAATACATGAAGGATCCTATCTGAACATACAACATTACATTTCTTCTAGATTTTGGGATCACTTTTTTTTATTTTTTTTTTTTATAAGCGTTTCACCCCGAGCAAGGCATGTCACTGCCACTACTGTGCAGGGGGCTACGTAGAGTGGAGAAAGGCTGGTTAAATATAGGAAATAACAGAGGGTGGGTGATAGGTGGGTGAGGATACCGAGAATGAGGGTTGGGTAGATGAGAGTGTTGTGAGAATAGTTGGGAGTTAGTGTGATGGGAGGTGTCTATTGACCCTACATTTAAACACCTGGAGATTGTAACTGTCGGGAAAGCAGACTTGTGGAAGGGAGTTCCACAGGCGGGAAGCGCGAGAAAAGAAGCTGTTGGAGTAGAATTTACGGTTACATCTTATTTGTTTAACTGTAAAAGGGTGGGACCTAGTTGCTAATCTGGTATCTCGTGTAAATTCGTGCTTAGGCGGCACCAGTGATCTAAGCTCATCGGAGCAGAAGCCATGAAAGTACTTGTAGAAGAGGCACAGGGAAGCTACATCACGCCGGTGTGAGAGCGGCTGCAGCCGGTCTGCCAAGTCAGTATCAACCACGTTACAGATCCTCCTTTGTATTTTGTCAAGAAGCCCAAGGAGAGCAGCAGGGGCACCCGACCAGATATGGCAGCAATATTCAATACACGGGCGGATGGTAGATTTGTATATGTGCAAAAGAATAGTTTCAGGTGGGAAAAATTTCCGGGCCCTGCACAGAGAGCCGACTTTCATAGCAGCAGATTTGGCAATGGATTCAATATAGTCATTCCATTTGAGGTCCGCCGAGAGTGTAAGGCCAAGGAGGCGTAGTATTTTACTCTCTGGGAGGCTAGCCTGTCCCATGCTAATGGGATGTAGATGCGATTGTCTATGGTGGTTAGTTGATAACAGCTTTGTTTTGGAGGCATTGAAATTTACCAACCATTTCCTACCCCAGGTCACTACGGATTGGAGGTCCCTTTCAAGTGCGGCAGCGAGGTTCACTTTGTCGTCCAGACCTGGTTTCTGATCGATGCGGGAGTAGATCGTTGTGTCGTCGGCATACATGACAACTTGGGATCTAATGGTGCCGGGGAGATCATTAATGTAGATCAGAAAGAGCGTGGGGCCTAGGATAGAACCTTGAGGGACGCCCGCGTTCGTCTGGTAGTTTTGGGAGGCATGCCCATTTAATACTACCTTTAATGTGCGGTTAGAGAGGAAGGACTGGATGAGGTCAAACAGATGTCCAGTTATCCCATATCTCCGCAGTTTGCACAAGAGGCCAGCATGCCAGACCCTGTCGAATGCTTTGGAGATATCCAAGTCAACGGTTCGGGCTTCACCATTCTTGTCGAGTGCCTGGTATATGTACTCGGTAATGGTCGTTAGCATATCAGCAGTAGACCTGGTGAAGCGAAACCCATACTGTTTGTCAGAGAGAAGCCCGTTGGTCATAAGGTGCTGAATCACCTCGGCGTTGATAATGGCTTCGAAAACTTTGCCAAAGATTGGAAGGAGACTAATAGGACGGTAATTGGCGGGGTCCGAGAGTTCGCCCGTATTCTTAAATATAGGTACTACGCAGGAGGACTTCCAACAGGCAGGAAAGCAGGAAGCAGATAGGCAGAGGTTATAGAGTTTAGAGAGGACAGAGGAGAGTTCTGGGGCACATTTCTTCAGTACTATGACTGGGATTCCGTCACCGCCGCTCGCTTTGTGTGGGTCAAGTTGCGCAAATAACTTATTGAGATTCATCACTCAGTCACATTTCTTTCTTCGTTGAACATTCTCATAACTTATTTTTCATCAACTGTCATGTTTTATTTTTATCAGCTGTTAGTCAATTTATACATTTATCATTAGGATTTTTCTGTTAAAATGTTAATTGCATTTGACTTTAAAAATGTATATATTATTTCAATAAGTTTTTTTATTTGTCTTATATATTTTAATTAAGTTGAAGCAACATAATTACTTATTTATTCTGCTAATTTAATTATCATTTCTTTCGTTTTATTTCTTCTTCGTTTAAATCAGTCGGAAATGAGACGCAGCCATTTCAGTCAAGTGTCCAAAATTTTGTTTACCTATGGGCTGTAAGCAAGAGAAAATAAGAAAATAATTAGATATCCTGGAAAAAAGAAAAGAATCAATATTGTTCCACTTCCCAAAGTATTGTTATTACAGCGTTGTCCATTTTATACATATACATAATGAGTCTTAGAAAACTCTTATCCGATACCAAGACAATTGCAATTCATTCATATACCATTTCGTGATTTTCACTTCTACGAAATTTTCTTAGCTGTTCGGTCTTTGTTTCAATTAATAATTTATAGTTGAGTGTAACAAGAGTGTATCAAATTCGATTAAAATCGGACCATTCCTTCTATAACCCGACTTTCTCGCTTATCGATTTTCGAAATTTATCGGGGGTAACATCGATACAAACCTAGCTAAGAACACTCGCAGACACTTATAGTACAACTGTGTAAATTTTCAAGAAAATCGGTTTAGCCGTTTCGGATTCTAAAGATAACGAACACAGACACACATACACACGCAGAATAAAGTTCCATTTATAAATAAGTTTAGATATATATTTGAAGATACACGACAGTCTAATTAGTTAAGCGAAAACAATAATTTACTATTGGCTGGAATACAATTGTTTTTTGTCTTGATCCACTTGTGTTATTCTCTTTAAAACTACTTGTATAAAAACAAACTTCTATGTAAGATAAAATTTCATAATATGGAGAAAAGTAAAAACGTTATATCAATTTCAAATATTAATTTTTTTTTTTATAAAATACACGCTATAACTACCGCATAATAACAGCAATTTTAGCTTAAGTATTATTGCATTTACTACCTCAATTTAGAAATGTTAGCAGTAATATCATAATTTCGTCTGATCAATATTTGCATGTAGGTGTCATGTATAGCATTAAACCCATTCAGAAATAACCAGTTTGCCATTTTTATCAAAGCAATAGCTCAGATCAACAACTAAAATACTTTCGAGCAAATGAATGTCTTACTAAATATCACAGTGAGTTTTATTTTTTATCGTCATATTCTAGAACTACAGAATAGCAAACAAAGCAACTGCAACAAATCCAAGAAAATACATCTAGTGAGAACTTTCAACTACAGGAAGATGTGAAATGAATATCAAATGTAACTCAAAGAAAAGAATCATCATTAGAAATTTAATCGACAACAATATTTAGACAACAATATGAGAAAAGGAATTCACATCAATTCTTGAATTCATACTTAAAAATTTAACTCACAACAATATTTAAACAAAAAGGTTTGAAAGTAAATTCACATCAGTTTTTTTAAATAATGTAAACGGCTAGTTCACCTGAGAAAATTATTTTCCTGAAAGTATGCTATGAATGAGAAAGAATGTATCTCGACCGGGCTGAAGTCAGTTTACATTTTCATTGCAGAATATTTAAAACAGGAAACATTTAATATTACTATTGCCATAACTATAATGCATAAAAGTAAATTATTCTTAAGTCAATCATATCGGTGGGCCTCTGATCGAGAGGCTCTAAGGAGCGTAAAACGCATCTTAATTGTAGTTCTTCTTAGTTCCTCACTGACACTGTGTGGTTGCACGTGTTACCTTACCAGCTATAGGCAAACAGTTAACACATAAATTGTTGTTACACCATTATAAATATTACAAACGTCGTAAAAATGGAAATAAAAATGAGGAAAACAGCCCGAAAAATGTAAATAACATAAATAAAATAATATGCGCAAAAGAAATCATATTCAGAAACAAATACAAGCATCAGCACTCAGCGTTAAAGCTCAAATGATATTGTTCAACTGAAATGCTGCCAGAAACCTTCATTTTTAGCGGTTAGATGCAACATAAGATTACAGCTTGTTTTGCAGAGATTAAGGAAGCATTTTAAAAATTGATATTGACATAAAATATGATGCTGTTATGAAAAACAAGACTTTCTCTTATGCGTCTAAGACTACACGGATTAATAGCCTACTGACAAATCGTGCTTTTGTGTGCGAGCTTGTACAATAGGTTTAATCAGATGTCTACACCTGACCGATCACAAATGATTTTTGTTAAGAGATATCTGTACTATAAGCACTCATCTTATTTTCTCTGGTGCATATATGTAGAGTTTGCCAACATTGTGTATTTATTTTAGAATTATCTCGTTCTAAATCAAATCGGGCATTCTTGTAGCTTGCAACAGAACATGTTTTGTGCCTTTTATTGAATTAAATCCTGGGTGTATTTG
Source organism: Ascarosepion bandense (assembly GCA_037127315.1). Lineage (NCBI taxonomy): Eukaryota > Metazoa > Mollusca > Cephalopoda > Sepiida > Sepiidae > Ascarosepion > Ascarosepion bandense. The sequence goes on from JBBBDQ010000253.1 coordinate 1,615,559, forward strand.
TAATGCCTCTGTGTTCACTATTTCAAATCTCATCTCTCTAATTGTTTTATAATATGACTGTAGATGGAAAGAAAAGGAGTAGGAAATGGTGTCGTTGAAATAATCTAAGCAGGTCCATTAATCTGATCAGAGAAACGCAAATTGGCGGAGAATGCTAAAAATGTTTTTCAAATTATAGGAGCGTATGTATTTAAAAACTAATAAAGCCAAAACATGACATGGAATTATGGACTCAATCGAAGATAAATGCATTCATGCCAGGACAGTCAAAGCTCATATGTGGTTAATCTGTTTTTAATTAGAGATGTTTCGTTATTAAGCATTCTTTGTTAAGACCAGTGCACTGGAATATGTCTGTATACTATTCTTCACTGACAAATCGTCCAATATTCAGGAATGCTGTTTAGAATAATTCTCTGATATATTATGTCTACAGACAACTAAGCATAAAAGTAGTTTTGGCATCGGCTTCAGTGATCAGATTTCAAGACCATAGTGGTGGGTGGAATTTTGAGTGCTTGTTGGTAAGCCAGGCAGGTGAGCCTAGAATATCTCACGCAGGACGTCCATGCCAGAACGATTAGTCGAAGGATAGGAAATCACCATATGAGAAAAAATTGACTGGCCAAATATTTAAACGCATTTTTTTAAATTTAAATATAATAGATTATGCATATTTTATTTAGAGAGAAAACAGATCGGGAAACGAATATGGTACATATACGAAAATTCAAATTATCTATGAATTGCTAGCCAAAAAAAAAGATATTTAAAAGAATTTTCGTGTATTCAATTGTTAACGCTTCATCCATTGTTTTTCTTATTTCAATTCTCTCACTAATAATTTATCATCAATAACCAATCAATTTTGATATATTATTAACAGATTTACTGAAAATTCTTCTGTAGATTACAACCGTATTTTCTCAAGTTCTCTTGTTTAAAGTGCAAAAACTTACCAAAGGTTTTGTTGATTATAGGCTGCGAATATTTTATCATTTTCCCGATTATCATGCATATTTTTCCAGAAATATGTTTTAATGGAAAGCCTTGTTATTCGTCGCATCAGTTGACTAGGTTTTCACTAACAATCATATTTCCATAATGATTTGTTTTTATTTTATTCATGAACTTATATTCCAATCTTCATTACAGATTACAAAAAAGAATATAAACGTATAAATTATACAATACCGTTCTTCTAGATTATATTTGCCATGAATTAATAGATTGAACATTTTTTCTGAAGAGTTTCATTTGTTATTTAATGTAAACTCAAATGTCTGTAAGAAACATTTCCTCGCATGTTTTAACGATCGCCAAACGTATGAATTGGTTAACATTTTATTAAACTATCGTGTTTTCAAAGCATATGTGAAATTGGCGGTCTCTTTTGTTAGAAAAAATTCTTTATGTCTTCTAAAGGTGAATGCAGATTGACTTTCTGACTGATTTTATTGCTTGCTTTATCAAACAGCTATTTCAGTTTTAACTTTGACAATCGCATCCACACAGTTTTCAGATATCTTTAACCAGTTTAGATTTACGTCCACGAATAATTATAAGCGTTTGCTGTCTCTGCAGATAACGCTTTAACAGTATTTGAAAAAATATTTGTTTGTAAAACATTAACTGCATATATGACGAGAATCATTACGAAAGTTTTAAAATAACTTCACCTGCACCACATAAATAATGCACTCAACTTGAGCAATATCCGACATGCTCTCAAAAATCAAGATGACACATCAAACGTCAACCTGTTTCTCATTGTGTTCCCGACATCCGTAGGTACCTATATTTGATTGACAGTTTGCCGCTGACGAAAAATATGCCAATCATTTCTTGACACAAAAGAAATAGTTCCCCCAAACCACACGACCACCGCAAAATTGAGCTTTTTATATGCTAGTGAACTAGTGAATCAAAATGCCAAATTATCACGGTTGAGATGTATTCGCAGCTGTTGGAACAAATGCAACAGAATGAGAAACATTGCCTAATCGCTGGAGTATATTTTACGCCATATGAGTCATGTATCCAGAGATGCCATAATGGGATCTGATCCAACTAACTATTCGGAACATACAGCAGCAGATTACTACTAATTAAATTGCCTGCATAATTAACTTATTGGAAAATTCTTTGCAAATGAGTGAAATCTACGGCAGTCATTCATATATTTTTGCGGTTAAAACTATTAATATTGCAAACAATTGAATTGAGGAGGAGACATTCTGTCAAATGAATTTGGAATTTTCGGAGATTACTTGGAGGAATAGCAGTGTGGCAAGTTTGCTGTAGAATTTTACTTTAAAATAAATAAAATAAAAATGTCAGGATTTCTTGATTACCATGTATTTATGTATTCGTACACACAAACAATCTCACACACAAATTCACACGGATACATGCACACATACATACTCGGAGCGATGTATGATTGGCACCATTTTAAATTTCTATTTCAAGCAAGCACGCCATTTGTCTTTTTTTTGTCGACTGCACAATATAAGGAGGGGAGACAGTTAAGATGGGAACCGTCGTTTAGAAATAAACGCACCACTACTTAATAAATTTTAGAACTGGCATACTGTACTGTTTGGTATACAATTAGTGCTCTACTAAGAATATTACAGAGTGTTTGAACCGCACAATAATACACAAAACGCTTTGCATCCTAATATGAACTGAAGGCAAAGATTATGTCAGCACTTACTAAGCTAAACAAGGAGATTGTCCAGAAAACATAGAGAAGGTTCTCAAGTTTCCTGGAAAATTTTTTTGAATTATTTGGCAATTATATTGAATAAATGTAGTCTTTAGTATTTCAAGATATTTTTGTAACATTTTGGTAAGCACATATCAAAAAATGTTACTTTCAATTTTTGCCTTATTTAGTTTAGACGACAATCCATCCACAGCTTCCTGAATATATATATATATATATATATATATATATATATATATATGTGTGTGTGTGTGTGTGTGTGTGTGTGTGTGATTATATAATGATAGAATTCCAACACACTTTGACGATTGCCTCTTTTAATGCACATAAGAGGAGAAAAACCTAATTACAAAAGTTAAGAAATAATAAGATTTTCCATTTTACTAAATAACTTCGAAAGTATACGACAATGTAAGATAAGAACTTAAGAAAATGAGAAATAAAAGTTTTTTTCTTTCATCAGTAAACATATATCTAATTATATTGCCACTCTTGATAGTAGATTGTATAATGGGGACAATTCGCTATGTTGTTTGCGTTAATAATATTATGAGATTATAATTCCATTCGGAGATGTGATTATATTAACTAAAATGTCCGCGTGCACTGAAAATAATAACAGTGAGACTGCGAATAAAACTTTTATATTAGATGTATTTGGTATGATTTACTTTAGTCTATCATACGCCATACGAATTCAGTCTGGCAATCATCCAGCCATTCACTATTAACGAAAGATTAGCATTTATCTATCAATATCTATCATACTTACCTTCAAATTACATATTTTCAAAAATGAAAAATATCTAGGAACACTTCCACTTCAAAACGTTATGCGTGTCCTAATTTTGGCAGCTACATTATTTTCCATTTCCTGTAATTCTTACTCCTATCTGCAATAAGATATATAATATTGACGGTTATTTTAACGCTGAGAAATGGTACAACTCATTGTGCGACAAAAGCGTACATAGTGATGATTTGTCGATAAAAATTGATTGAGATGCGAAAGGAAATGCAAAAGCATTTAGCAAAAAATTGGACTTTCACAAAGCACAAACGTCTTTATTGCTTGACAAAAGCGATCGAATGTTAATTTTACTGCATGACCAGGTCCTTTCTTACGCGGTATATGTAGCAGTGCAAACGAGTGTTTGCCTGAAATGGGAAAGTCTCTCACATGTTCCGCTTGTATATATTACGATATATGCATGAATAATTAAGCGTAATGTTCTCTAATATGTTTTATATATACATAAACACATATATGTGTGTGCGCGCGCGTGCGTGTGCGTGCAAATTTTCAAGCAATTAATATAGATTTTTTGCTCGGTCAAATATATTTTTGCATATAAAATATATTCAGTCGATACAGGTTTGTAATAGACGTTATTTTTTGTATCACTTCACCAACATCAATTCCATACATTCACTGTGGCTCAAGAAGGGAATGTTAAAGTTGGAGAAGGCAAGAAAAAATTAATATTAAAGTGAAAGACAATACAAAACAAAAATTAAAAAGACATTAGATAATGATTGGAATTACATCTAAACTTTTCAAGAAAGATTTTGACATGGAAGCAAAAATGTTTGTATGTGTGTGAGAAAGAGAGAGAGTTCCACATCCGCAAAGTGCGATAGAATGAATGTCTAGAATAGAATTTGCGGTTATATCTAGCCATTTGAATTAAATAATGACGAGTTCCTATCGCCAATATAGTACTTCGATTTCACTCATAATGTTTAGATACCATAGTGAAACCTTCTTCATAACAATTATCTGGAAATTATTTATAGACATTGCACAGGAAAGAAACGCACTAACAATGATATTAAAATTTACCTTCGTAGAAATAGAAAGTATTAATAAATAATGCTAAATTTTTGAGAGATATTTTTAGTACGTCAATCGATACTTCCTACATTAAATTACTTGGTTAAAATATATCCATGGTGTTTATTCAAATAAGAGTATTCATTGAATGTAACGTTTATTGTAACAATAATATATATAAATATGCATGTATCTGTACGCATATGTAAATAGGTAAGCCAAGTTTATTAATTTATTATTTCTTATTCAATGTTCAATATGTCATTCCGTTATACTTAGGAACTTGCAATACCTTTCATTTAAAGTGTATATTTTATAATGTTACATATAATATAATTTTTGCTTTCAGCTGCAGCGGATTTTAATCCAAATTAAAAATAAGCAATACAGAGTATTTGTTTGTTGACCCTTATTTTGTTTGGATAATATTTTCCTTTATATTTCGTTAACTTTATCATTAAGTTAAACTTAGTTGGAACCACTTCTCATAGGCTATTAACATTTAATCATATATCAGGACATAAAATATATTCCAGTCTTGTCAATCTGTGTGAAACTTACAAATCAATCCCTGTCATTATGAATATGGTGAAAATGATGTTCGATTATGCAATATTTATAGGTATTCCGGCTCTGACGCATCATGTATGGTACTTAATCTTTGCATCATGTATTGACCACAATCAGTGGTAGCTTTTCATTTGACCGAGGAACTACGTACTCTGTATACTCCCAACATATCTAATTTGCAGAATCTAGACTTTTCCGTCTGAAACAGTTACATTGCTTACTCTGTAAATTTTGGAAATCATTTTTCCAGTATAATTCTCTGTGTTTCTTACTGTTAAGCATATTCCAAAAATATTTTCTTCTATGAATTAAGAATAAAACATAACTTTTGATATTTGTCTAAACTGTCATGCATTCATGAGAATACTTTTATTAAAGTAGACTCAATAGTTATGTCATAAAAAAATTAGAGAAAATAAATTTCAATGGAACGCAATAAATTAATATAGCTCCAGAAATATGGAGTGAATTTACCTATTTATGATGTTTTTTTTTTAATTCTTTTCATTTATGACAAACAGTATGGTTTCCACTTCACCAGTTCTACTGCTGATATGCTCACAACCATCACTGAGTATATACACCAGGCCGTAGACAAGAACGGCGAAGCCTGAACACTTGCCCTTGACATCTCCAAAGAGATTGACAGAGTCTGGGATGCTGGCCTTCTATGCAAGCTGCAGAGCTATGGTGTAACTGGACAATTGTTTGACCTAATCCAGTCATTCCTTTCAAATCGAACAATGAATGTGTTATTGAACGGACAAGCCTCCCAATACTATCATACGAATGCGGATGTCCCACATGGCTCTATTCTATGTCCTACGCTTTTCCCTATTTATATTAAGGATCTAGCTGACGTAATAAGATCCCAAGTATGCATATACATTGATGACACTACGGTTTACTCTCATCTCTATCAAAAATTTGCCGGGGCTGACAAAAATACCTCGATGCCGAGCTTGAAAAGGAAATCCAATCCGTCGAGAACTGAGGTAAGAAGTGGTTCGTAAATTTGAATGCTTCCAAAACGAAGCTGCTATCTATTAACCATCACAGACAATCGTTCCTCCTGCCCATTGACACGAATCAGGCTTCTCCCCCTAAAAGTTAAACACTGCTCCTTCTCGGATTAACTCTCACATCAGACCTTAAGGATAATAACTATATAGAACCCACAGCGAAATCCACTGTAAAGAAAGTCGGTTCTCTCTGTAGGACTAGGAAGTTTTTCACGTCCGAAACAATCCTGCACATATAAAATCTACCATCCGCCCGTGCATTGAATATTGCTACTAAGTCTGGTCGGGTGCACCTGCTATTCACCAAGTTGTCCTTATCAAAATCCACCGGAGAATCTCTAAAGTGATCGATCCCGACTTGGCATCTTGGATACAGTCGCTTTCTCATCGACGCAGTGTGGCTTCCCTGTGTCTCTTTTACAAATTCTTTCACGGATTCAGCTCCGATGAACTTAGCTCACTAGTGTCCCCCTATATATAAATTTACTCGTGCCACATGATTAGCAACTAGATCTCATCCTTTTACTGTGAAACCAAAAAATTGTTAACGCAAATTCTACTCTAGCAGCTTTTTTCTCGCACTTCCCGCCTGTGGAATTCCCTTCCGCATACTTGCCTTCTCAACAGCTACAATCTTCCAGAATTCAAATGTTAAGTCAATAATCCCCTCCTGTCTCACTAACTTACATCCTATCCCTCATGCTTTTATCTCCGTCCATCCCAGTCATCAGTATTCTCTTGCGTCTCTACACTGTTCCAGACACCCCTGTAACCTGTCACTCATTCACATAACTTTCCTCTTATGTAACCCCATGCAAAAGAGTGGTAGGACAATGCCTTGCTTGGGGTCACGCGATTATCAAAAAAAATTTAATCAACTCGAAATTCAGCATAATTTGCATTGGTAATTCAAGTAAATAAATGTCTGTCGAGATTAGAAATCAACTCTGATGGAAAAGGACAATCATGAAGAGATCAGATTCAATCAACTGAGTCGTAGAAATAATTCGATAAATAAATAGTCATTTTAAAATATATTACGGAGAAATTTGCCCGAGAATATACGCTAATTATTTTTGACACGATTTCAAATTAAGTTTTTACATAACGTGACATAGTTATTTTTCCTACTGAGATTTGACAATATTCATAGAAACATACTGGACTTATTTACAGTTAAATCACTTGAGATTTATGAACACAATTATCTTATAATAATTATATTATTCCTTTTAAAATATGGGATTCATATATAGCTCACTTCAGATATTGTCGAAGTTAAGCTTTATTAAAATCAATCAATTATTTCGATGTGAGGACTGAATTTATTATTATATTAATTTTTCCAAAACTTGACATTACTCCATGATATGACATCAATATGATTGTTTAAGTAAAATAGAATTATGATAAATTTATCAGTTCTGAAGCCGTATATTTTCAAAAATTTAATTTCCCTAACTGAATGAAATTTTGGAATAAAAGGCAATGTTATAATGGTAAAATGCAAACCATGCTCCTGATTCAAATAAATGATGATTGTGTATTTTCTACAGTTAGTTATGCAAAATGATTTCTATACCATTTCTAGAAAGCACTTGTTATATAAGTAATTCTATTCCGAAGCTATTTTTCCGTTTTCCTCTCTACATATTATGGTAACCCATTGTTAATTTAGATTATTAATTTTAGTTCTTGGAAGACTTTTTTCAAAGTCTCTCGCATCTGGTACCACGAAAAATGTATGTACATATCTAGCTGTTTTGCATTATGTCAGTTTACACTTTGGCATTTGCCTTTTTTAGTATTCATTGAAAATGTTATTCTATTTTATGTTAATAAAGAGGATTTTAAGATGCAACCCATTATTGCTATTATGTTGTGGCTGTCAGTTGGTCACAAATAATACAAGCCAACGAATCTAATAATTCAAAATTTGAATAGCAGATGTGTAGTTGTAGGAATCTCATTCGGCAGATGAAACTGTTAAAACTAAGTAAAAACTACTTTTCTCTCAATTTCTTCCGTTCGTCAATCAATTATCAACTATCCTATCTTAAGAAGCACATTTTTTATCCCCCGATCAATATTACTGTTACTGTTACTTTTTCTATGATAATAGACTCGACTTGATAATACATATATTCATGCCATAGTGATATACGTCGGAGAACCGGAGAGATCCGTTAGAGAACCTTAAAACACCGAAAGATAGAAAAGTTACACCGAGAATACCGTGTCAGCATTCATAGCTCCACTCAGCTAGAATAGTATTACAAGGATATACTAATTCCAGCACGGCTTCACTTGAAAAATATATATATATATATATATATATATATATATATATATATATATATATATATATATATATTCCTTACTAATCGTATTCCTGGATTACTAACCTGCGTACCAGTTTGTACCTTTACGTTTAATATAACTTATTTTTCTATCTCAAATATCTGTTTTATTGTTCGTTATTAAGTTTGATTCCTTACCCAACATACACAAACATTACTGCATTAATTCGCATTCTAAATGTACTTGAATTTTTAGTGTCAAGTCATTAAATGAGATTTTTAGAAATTTCGATTAAAAGTTTTAGTGACCACGGAACAATGTCAAAACTAAGTAAAATCCTCAAAAATTATAATCAGTATAAAAGTGCCTATTTCTAATTCATGAGAGAATAGCTAAGCGAAGTGTTAATTAACAATAATGTTTTGTTCGAAACAAAAAAAATACTCTTCTAAACACTTATGTAATATCGGTTTTCCTATATTGTATAGAATGGTGAACAATCTCGCAGATCAAGTAATTATTGAGCCAACAGTTGTATTTCTTCTACATAAAGATGCTTAGAATACGATTAAATTAACTCGTAATTAATGAAGAAATGTTTAATGGAAAAAAAAATCATCAGTTTATTTAAAATCAGAAAATGGCAGTTGAAACCCTATGACAACTCACGAAGTAGCGGAAAATAGAGAATAGGAAGATATACTGAATATACGAGCCAAAAAACGAGTAAGTTACGAAAAAGATTCTGAATAAATGACAAATCATGCAAATGTAACGATAGGAAAATACTAGCTTTGCTAAGATTATAGGGACATGTGAAAAGCCAAGATAGAAAACAGTCTAAATATAAACAGGTCATAGATATAGATTTTACATTTTTCCCCATGTATGTACACACATTATAATTAGAGGGTAACGTAATAATTACGTAGACAAAACAGAAAGGTAATTCAGACACTGATGAGATGTCCCACTGGATTTGTTGTACCTTAAGAACAAAGCTATTGTAAAGAAATTGGAGAATGTGCTGTTCGTCCTTCAATATGGCAATGAATGCTGGACAATATTATCAAAGATGAATGAAAAACTTAAAGCAACTGAAATATCGTTCTACTGAGGGAGGCTGCGAATATCATGGATCGAGTATGTGAGAAATTATGAGGTCTTGGAAATGATGGAAATAAAAAGAAAATTAATAATGAACATCAGGAAGAGACAGCTGAAGTTACAGGGACATGCACTGAGGAAGGAAGGCTTGGAGAACCTGATACTCACAGGCCAGATAGAGGGAATAAGAGACAGGGGAACGCAAAGGATAATAAATTTGAAGGACCTAATCAGATAGATGACATGAACGAGGATTGCATGGTGTAACATAGAAGGCATGCTTAAAGCCGCCAGGGATAGGAAAACGTGGAAAGCCACGATCCTCTACGTCCTGAAAGGACAGGGCACATAGAAGAACAGGATTTGACATCATTGATCGTAATATAATGAAGAGAAAAAAGAAAATAAAACTGTGGTAATAGCAGATACATAAATAATTCTACATGCTTTCCTAGGTCATCTATGAGAAATGTACGAAAATTTACTGCAAGAAAACAGGATGTATGGTCGTCAAAAAAGGAAATAATACTGGATAATGAGTGCAAATTGAAAATGAATGACAATATAATAAATTATAGTTAGATTAATTAAATTAAAACAAATTCTAAGAAAAAGGAAAATGTGGATATATACAAAGACAAAATATACGATATATTATGCGATATCATTAAATATTATGTGATATCATTGCTCTTTTATAGCAAGGAATAAAGGAAATCTATATACTAAAGAACATAAAATTGAAGACATTCGAAATTGGGATCTACAGGAATGTGCTGAGTTTTCTGTTGACATTATAGGTAAGAAGCGAACAATGAACGAAAATTCAAACAATATCAGAAAGAAACATATGAAATTCCATAAATATGTAATGAAGAGAAAAGTTTTGGAATATTTGATATTCTTTTGATATTATTAAATACAATACAAATAATTGAAAGGAATGGGACGCCTACATGTGTGAATAGATGGTAGAAAGAGGTGTGGGAGGTAATGGGAAATACACTTATGTGAGACAAAAGATAAAGGATGGTGAGGAGAGCAATGATCTATGACGTCCCGTAATAACACGGCCAACAGAAATTTCAATATTAATTTTATGACAGTGTTTAACAGTATATATTTCTCATGACCACACGCTAGCTTTTATTTATTGTTCGTGCTCTGTATATTCAAAGCATCATCAATGATTTGGTATGTTTTATTTTACTTTCTCTTCGTATAAATATTATTGACATCATTCATTTCGCCACAATAATTGATTTTTTATTTCCCTGATCCAAACTTCTCTCCACGTTTGATGTCTAGTTTACGAGAGGTTCGGCATATCTTATTAAATCACCGGCAGGTTAGTACATTTGATAGGTTTTATTGTTTCGTCTCACACAATCCTTTCAAGCATTTTTATTTTGTTTCAAACTAATTTATTGGCCCTATTTTAAGTATGTAACATATTTGTACTGAACAATTCTATTCAATGCTTTCGCTATTTCATTGTACTTGAATACTAGGTCTTGAAACATTTTATCTGAATTTATTATCAATGGACAGTTATTGATTTCAAATTCAAGTAGTAATATCATATATATTTGAGCGCGCACGTAACGTTATGTGTACATATATTTCTGCAATTATATAAACAATTCGACTGGATAGATTGGTGCAATGAAATGATTATTAGGAAATGTTTTCAGGTTAACTAATATCGTTAAGAATACGGGGTATATATGAATAACTATAAATTTACGTTCTAAATAAAGATGACTAATAGTCATACCAGATATATGTGGATTTAGGCATATTTAATACTCCAAATCAATTTTCATAAAACCATTCTAAATCTAATTTTACAAGTAACACTTCTAGTTCCTGAATTCATGAAAACGTTTTGATGTGATAACTTGTCTCGGCTTCATTTTTAATCAACCGCAGGATAAAGTTCCTGAATTCTAATTAATAATATTATTAGGTTTTCGGGAAATAATATCCAATTCATAATGTACGTTCAGGAATATATTAATATAGGTACACAGGAATATATTTCCATGTCCTCTTCCTTAAATGGTTTTCAATCATTGTCAGCATATACGTTGAAAAATTTATATTCCGGAACTTGAACATGAAAAAAGAAGGGACGTGTATGATTTTATTGCATGACTTCAAACTTGGTAAGAAAACTTCACAAAATACAGTAAAAATTAACAGAGCAAAGAATCCACATTACATCGAACAGTACAGTATCTGCAGTTCTGCAGATGGGATACGACAGTTCTGAATCAATTGGCAAAGGACGTCTAACTGAAAATAAAAATTAAGATCGGAAAACACTAGTCGAACATCAAGGTAAATTGGTCAAAGTTTGTGATATAGGCTCAGAACGATAAATCGGTGAGTCGAGTTCGAATTCCAGTTGAATTCCTTGTATTCACTTAAGCTGGGTGGTCACCAGCCTACTGCAGAAAGTAATGGCGGTGAAATTTTCTGCCCGGTCATGTCTCTTCGAGTCATGATCGTCAAATGCGCGTATCATGTGTGTCACTTAACTTACTGACTGGATAAATAGAGCGTCTCACCAATATCGACCAATCAGAAGAAAATTGGCAAGGTGTAAATAAAATCAAATAAAAGTCGATACTGCATCTATGAAATTAGAATGATCCATTCATCGATCGAATATTGAATTGCTATGAGAAATGTTTCCTTCATAAAAATTGTTATCGATCGACTGAATGAATTTATGATGACGATGCACCTAAAGACTTTCCAAAGCCATAATTGCAATTATAGAATATTTCAGTGAATATCTGGCAGTTTCATCATTGGTCCTACAAGATGTAACTTTCTGGAATCTAACCAAAGCGTCTCTGCATATATTTACTGATATTGATTAGATGAAATGTTAAATCAGTTATGCAAAATGTCAGCGGCAGTGGTTATTAGACGTGACCAAAATTCCCTTCAGCTTCATGAAAATACTTGGTCACATGTTTCTTTGATGATTCTGTAGAAGATCACAGGTGACAAGAAACATTGTTACAAGTACTATATTATCATGACCGCACGTCCATTTTCTAATACACTTTTAAGCATACTGAAAATTCTTCGTGAAACCTAAATGTATTCAGTTGAAAGGAAGACGCCGAAAAGGTGTTCAAAGCTTTCTTGTTTTTCAAAATCGTAATAGCGTAAATTTGTAATTCATTGACTGTAATGAATACATTTTAAAGGGGACAATTTTGACTGATTCACTGTTTACATTTAATAAGTCAGGAACAAATTTTGATTCGAAACCGGGCAGTATTTTCCAAACAGCATAATTGTGTACATTATTATTTGATATTATTGAATTTTTTATCTTTTTCTACTTAGAACTTAGAAATCCGAGCATTTTATACAATCCTTCGATTATAATTATACCGATAACGCTGCAATATTACATGAATCTCAACGCAACGTAAGTTTTATTACGTTTATCCTTGTTTCTTTGTTGCGAATGCAGTGATTCTGTTGTTGCATTACATTAGTCAAATAACTAATAACCAATTTTAGGTAAAAGGATATAATGTATTTGATGATTATTCTGTAGTGGAAAATGTGAATTATGTAACTAATATATAGTTCCTCAGCTTTTTTTTATTGATTTCGAACATATGTTATAATACTACATACTGGCAGTGGAAATGGTTTTTGTTACAAGAAATATAACATGACTGACAATGCAGCTTCAGAAGACTTACAGGCAAGTTTCATAGATTAAGTAAAATCCTTTGAATCACTATAATATGGTTACTTTGTTCTAAACTTATTAGAAGAATCCAGATTTTTTTTTATAAAAACAAATGCATATGTTCATAAACCTTATTAAACAAGTACGAAAATAAGAAATATACTGATGACACGTATGCTAATATTCACAGGACTTGTTTCATTTGAACATGAAAAGGATGGATTCTAGTAGAATTTATTTTTCCTAGACAGTAACTTAAGCAGCAAAAGTTTTGCAAAGAATACATTATTTATGTCAGTCAAATGAAAAAACTGCAATTTTTCAAAACAATTTATTAAAAGAGCTACAATCTAGAGACTCTACAGTAAATTAAATACAATAATTCATACATATGTAAGAGTTAAGTTGAGATCCAGAAAAATAGATATAATATTACGAAACGGGAACGTATCTTTTTAAACAAGCTTAATACTTAACAAATATATCTTGTCCACCCTTCTTTAAGTCAGGAAATATTTAGATATTTCTTCAAAGAAGAACGCATAATCTGAGACATCAGAAATGTAGAAGAAGACTATTCACCTACGACAGCAAAATCAAAGAAAAGATTTTACGAAAAATAGGGAATTTTTTTTTACCTAAGTTTAAAAAGTTATATCTAAAATCGCAATCGAAATTTAGAAATTTTTTCCACATACGATGAAAATTAAAATGTGGAAAATATCGAGTATCCTTCCTGACAAATTTATGCAAACTGATAACAGAATAATGAGTGCGATGGATAGTAAGCTTCTCTAAATTCAATAAGTCTCATGATCGCCTATAAGAAATAAGAAAATCGTAATAATATACGTGAATTTAAAAAATCTATCACAAATTTACTCAAATTTCTAAATAAAATATTAACATTTCTGTAATATTTACACATATTTTTTTTTACATACTAATTTAAAAAATATATTTCATGCAATTTTCTTTAACTTGATTTTATGGAATATACAATACATACTTACATGTATATTCAATCTGATATACATCGTTAAATATGAATGAGTTCTGAAAACTGAACCGACAATCACCTTTCCCTGAATCTGATCAAATGAGCAGAAATAATTTTTAAGATTTTCTGTCAGATTGATATAATTTCATTGCTCTTCCATCAAACGCAACTAGACGCATCGATTCTACTATCACACAAGCACATATAAATTGATATAGAATAAAACTTTAGTATCGCATGGTTTAGCAAATCAGAGTGAATTATTCAAATTTTAGAGTGTGTTAAATGGATAGAAGATGAGATACAGCTTGTAGTGATATATGGCGCATGTTTAAGGACATAATGGACTGGGGGTTATATTACCTACTTCTCTCTGATCAGTATTCTCATCATTCAGTCAGTTAACTGTTATACGTGATACATGATTGAGCGATAACGTATCGAAAGTGACATGACTGGATAGAAAGAAGATTTAATCGAAGTAGTAGTCATTACTTTCTGCTGTAGAACGTTTCCTAACCAAAGATATAGATACCAACCTGTCCTTCTGTGTAAGATTTGAGATTAAATTTGGATTAACATTCCAAAGAGTATTTGTGCCTAAGCAAAAAAAAAAATAATTCGGGTGGAATTCAAACTGCACTCTCCAAATTTCTCATTTCAATCCTAAAGGCGACGATGAATTTTGAAATATTGTGTACATATATCTTTGGCTAGAATATTCTGTAGTATCATACGAATTAGACTTGATCAAAAGAAATTTGACTTCTTGTGGAAATAACAGAAAATTATCCGGAAGTATAGTTCTGAGTGGTATTGGCACTGATGTGTTATCAACCTAGTAGAAGTAACACTGCAATGTATTGCTTCGCTTGTCTTCGTGAAGTCACTGAAATGCACACTGAGTAGAGTTTATGGAATAGTGTTGTTTGATGTCATAGTTCCATGTATTTAAGTTTAATGTTCTTGTGTGGTGAACTCCACACGAGATCGGGGACTAAGATTTAAATAAAGATGCAAGCATTTTAGTGAATATTTCATTATCATAAATATACCTTTGGTGCATTTATCAGCCAGGCGTATCTTTCATAAACTCTTCTTTGCTTACATCAAATCCATTAACACAAATTTATTGAATTTGTATACACCCACAAGTATTGGTTACTACAACAGACAAATGTGCAGTGTTTTTAAATCGAGTTGCCTAGAAACTGTTGGTGTTATACTGGGTCCATCTGTTAACTGGCGTGGGTACCACGTACAATTGGTTATAATATATGATGTAATGATGCATTCGCACATATGATACTTCAACTAAAATTAACAAATATTGGTAGACCTTTCCAAAAAATTCATGTCTCAGAATTTTCCTGGAAGCATTTCAGCTGATTTTTAAATCGATGTTGCCAAAAGTTTTGAAAATACTCATGTCAAGATTGATTTACACTAGATAATATGAATTGAATGTAATATCGCTATCAGCGTCATCTGTTGATTTATCTATAAACCTCAATATACAGAGAAAACACACACACGCACACACACACAGAGACACAAGCACAAACACCAACCCACCCACACCCACACACACATACACACACACACACACTATATATATATATATATATATATATATATATATATATGTCATCCGCAGACAGATCATTTTCGCAGTATCACATCTCATTAGTACGGTTAGACATCCGACTTCTTCTAGTCAGGATTGAAATCCGACGGAATTGATATGTCAGCGATTCTACCTCAGAGATATAGTCGCTAGGTTGAGGAAAGCGGACTTTAGCGTGTTATACAGAATGTAATCACACGCCAGTAGCCGAAAGTGTTCAAATTCATTACTGAATGAAATATGCGTAGATGAGTGAGTAGCTACATTTTTTCAACGTTTACCATTCCTTCATAGTGCTCAATTGGGATATGAGAGTATATATATATATATATATATATATATATATATATATATATATATATGTCATTTGTCTCAATGATCTAGCACTTTTGCAAAGAATTTAGAAATTACTTAAAAGTGCAAGGAATCGGCAATATTATTGGCCTTGAGCTTGCATATTGGTTTCAGTCATATTCCCTCCACCGTAAAGTAGTTTCCATGTTTCTTACCTATAAATATTTTTCTGTCTAATTATTCTGATTAACTGTACTCTGTGGTTCCAAGAATTTATTAATGTAACCACAGCAACAGATTGCAGAAATAAAAGGCAACTTATTGCGAGAATAAGTTCTACCAAGGCAGTCATTAATCTAAAGAGATATGATCGCCTAAGCGTGTATCAATTACGACACTTAACATGAATGAATATTCTGGTAATTTTTTCACATCTTATTGAAGCTGAAATGGATAAATATAAAGGAAAGTAATATAACAGCTAAACTTTTCTTCCCACGCATTTACTCCGTGTGCAACATTCAAACGGTCCCCTGTTTTCAAGTAAATTTTGATCATCAGAAAATTAAATGTAATCTCAATCCTTATCGTAGTTTGTCTTAATTCCTGTTCACTCGATTTAATATATTTTATCTCATATGTCTTTCACGCACACTCCTTGCATCATACCAGCCTTTTTTCCGTTCTTGGGGAAAAGATTACAAATATATAGATATGATTTTATACTGTTAAATTTTCCTAGCACCAGAATTAATTCATTTTTTTATTTATACGTTATGTTTCCTAGAAATATATTCAAATTTAATTTTTTAAACTATATTTTCATTAAAAGGATATTCTTTTATTAAATACAAAGCGTCTAATGACATAAGAATTCATGTCTAAAGTGACTTTCTATCTGATAGTATTCAAAAATAAACTCTGGAGAAGTTCTACAGATATTAGCCAAATTTTTTTTTAGCCATGTCAGAAAAGATAGCAGATTATCTAATGCCTTGGTTGTTGTTATCGCAGAAAAAAGGATTTAATTTCAGACAGTAATATTTCTCTTGTAATTCTTATGCAAAATTTAGATTAACTACCGAAATTTTAGAAAACATTTTAGCTGAAATAACATCAAATTATTTGCCGAATATCCGAAATTATCGGTGAAATTATCGGTGAAATATAACATTTCATTTTTTGGTACATATAGTCACTTCATGATTAGGTGTCCAGTAAGCCTTTTGAGTTTCAGATGCACAACCTGTACTGCAGCCGTAGAGGCAGTAATGTCTTTTGGGTAATATATAATGTAGGGAGCTCAGCTCTCTCCAGGACTATATGACTTCAGTATTTTCTTAATCATAAACTGGTCGCCAACCAATGGCTCAGTGTTCTGTGCCAATTATCAATAGATGGGTTTGAATTAATAGCTGTATATTTTCAAAAATATTTGAGTCAAGTAAATGAAACGACTGGAAATTAATCTAGGTTCATTCTTCAATTTCCCATTCTGAGTCAATATGGATAATGCCACAGCGCATCAACTATAAACTAACTAAAATTAAATGGGCTAGTTTTTGCGTAACTTTAAGTTAATATGCTGAATTTGCTCTCGTGTATAACGCGTACCTAAACAGTTAGTGTAAAATTGCAACGATTATTAATGTTTCATTTATTTCTAACATCGCATTTTCTTATTAATTCATTACATGGGGTATCGAATGGAATCTTTAATGTCTTTCTTACATAAATCATACAAAAAATATCACATCTCACAGAAATAGATCTTAGCGGAGTAAACGCTAGATGTTACGTGCTTCAACTTAATAGGTGGGTATATACTGACATTAAATCTTGAAAGCTTTTGTTTAATATCTTGAAGTTCTTTATTGCCTATAGCATCTCCAAGGAACTCTTATTGTTTCTACCTTGATACAGTTTTGATGAGCAATAAACGGTTTAAGAAAACAGAGCCAAAACTATGATTGCGTAAATTTCGTGAAACACTACTGTGATCACTGCACAAACAAAACATCTTCTCATAAAGAAGTAACAATTTGGTTTCTAGCTCCAAGCAATCGACCATAACGTCCAAGTTGAAAGATACTAGGCCAGTTTGTCCGGAACAAAAGAATACTTTTCCTATTGAATCATCAAGCTAGAAAGGCTGACCTCACTGATTCAATCAGTCGAGCGTGACGATAGACACGCCTGAACGCTCCACTTGCTGCAAACGAATTGATTAACGCTGGACACAAGTAAATTTGATTATGGCACAGGCTAAGCAATATGTCTGACCTTTTTTTAAACTTTTCGTAACTATTTACACGAAAAACATCGATTAGTTTTATAAAGTGATTGACATTTCTTGTGTTAAGGCAGTCGGCTATATAGCATAATGGTTGCCAGTGATGTACTTTATTTCCAATGGATATTATCCTCAGTCTACAAAATCAAAAAAAAAATATAAATAGAATTCCCTCAAATGGCGGTTTATATGAAACGTAATGCCACACACATACGCGCACTTACACACGCACTTACACAAAAATTACGTACATACACACAGACACATAAAGGATGCGATGAGTAAATTTTCTCAATTTTCTATTATAATTTCTTACAAGCACGTAGTAACGTTTGATTTTGTCTACTACATAATATATTAGACTCATTTAGGTAACGCTCACGAAAAGAAAAGCGCCATAATGCCTTTTGGTCCGACAGAGATTTGGAAAAGCCGTGATCTACTGTTAATCCTTTATTTCGATAACTCCAAATACAAAGATTTCAGAGAGTCTGGGCGTCAGTTTGAGGAGAATACGAGGATGCAGAATGTTTAAATGAGTTATATTGTGATTACTGATGGGTTTTGAGTGATGATAAGTGATGGTGAATTTCTGCCTTCAGTCATCTCCCCAAAGGGCCTCAGAATCAACACGAATGAATACATCAAGTGTCTTCAGGAGTTTGCGTTGCCCTAGGATAAGAGGGTAACTGCTGGAAGACACTATGTCAGGCACCATACCACACAATCAAGAGTACACAGTCAATTTCTACGGAACATCACATTTTTTTTTACATCTGGCTGCTTAAATCCCAAGATTGCATCACCTTGATTAATGATATTGATATCATGACTCGCCCAACAAAACTCTCTATTACTCTAAAGATGAACTGAATACAAGGATTATATCAACATTTAAAAAATTAAACAACGATACCACCCAACACCAATTTTCTAATATATATTTACAAATGATTGAGAATATAAACCTTTTAAGTTTCATTATAACTTTTGTCCAAAAAGATATTTATTTCTGGAAACTAACCGTTGAAGATTCGTAAAAAAACATTTTAAGAGGAAACACAGTGGAATCATTCACAATAATGAATAAATAAATCATTAAAATATCAACGACGAAGAAGAACATTGTATACTGCACCTATTCAGGAATAAACATTTCAATAAAATACACTGAACTTTTAATATCAGATGTGAAGGTGTTTAAAATTGCTAAGCGTTTGAGGAACATCTCTAGAGATAGACTATCATAAAGATAATTTATGCAAGAACATTTAAACAAACACAGGGTTATTACAATATATACATATATATAATAAAAAAATTAAATCTTGTTGGAAAAAAAATCCGATCCTATTAATATTAATTTTATTAATATAGAAAATGATCCATTTGGAGGGATACATGTAAATACTATTATCTTTGTACAAAGCAAAAATGCATATTATATTAAAAAATTCTGAATTATACATATATTATATAACTATTTCAGCGGAAAAAATCGCTTCTTCGGAAACGATCCAAAACATTTTTTTTATATTTTGAATATGATAAAAAAAATTCACATAACAGAAGGAGCTCAAAAACATATCCTTACACAAAATATTTATATTAAAAATAAGGGTTGTTTAGAAATAAATTTAAAAAAAAAATTTCCTCCAGACATAAGAATAGAGAGGCAGAGAAATAGATTCAAGACACGATATTGAAAGAAGACTTTTAGATTATATCTGTAATAAAGAATAAAAAATCATAATTTAACCGTGTTACAGGAATAGAAGTGTTGGGGAAAATGAAAAGGAAACCACAAATGAGGTAAATAGGTGGAGATTTAACGAAGATATATTTTTTTCATTCTATTAATATATTTAAAACGATCTACAATAGTCCAGCCATATTATTATTATTTTAACAATTTTTTCCTTATTTTTAAAAGATCAAATTATATGATATATTGTCTCCATTAACTAATTTTTCCTGTTTCCTGTTACTTTTCTATTTTTGTATATAACATTCCCTTCCTTTCATCATCTGAAGCCGACTTTTTATTTACCCTCACTCTATTTCTATTCCTGCGACACAATTAAATTTTGAGTTTTGATGCTATAATACAATCATAATATAAAAGATTTCTTCAAATATCGAGTCCTGAATCTCTTTCTCTGCCTCTCTGTTCATATGTCTGAACGAAAATTTAATATTTTTCTTATTGTTATACCCATTTTTTAAATTTATTTAATATTCCTGTGTAATCGAAATGTTTTTGGATTCCTTCCAATATATATGTATCCACAGACAGATCTGTTTCGCTGTATCACAGCTCATCAGTACACTTAGACTTCGATTGCTTTTAACCCAGGATTGAAACCTGACGTCATTGGCGTCAGTCGACGATCCTACATCTGGGCTATGGGCGCTCGGTAGAAGTAGGCAGACTTTTTAGCATGTATATTGTCATTATGCACACCCAATAGCCAGTGTACGCTCTCTCATTCTCTCTCTCTTTCTCTCTCTCTCTCTTTCTCTCTCTCTCTCTCTATATATATATATATAGTTAGTTAATTTGTTTATTTGTTAGCTTTTGGTCATAATGAAATTAGACCAGTACACAGTTGTAATAAAACGTGTTCAATACATTTATCTAGTTTAACATTTAAATATTGCTTATTTGGAAGTGATTTATTTCTACAAGCTTGTTTGGTACCTTTCAGTAACTCCAGGTTGATTTTTCCGTTTATGAAGCGTGCAAATTGGGCTTATTTTCGCACGGCTGGAATTTTTAAACAATCGAAAATGTTTAATATTACGAAAGAGTTTTTAAGGATTTTAAAGCACTTACACCAATGTCGGTATAATACTAGTATGTATTTACAGATGTGATTAATATGGACATTTTTCGATCTTTCATTTAGTCATTTGTTTTTCTTCCGGGAACTTCATAATAGCTAACTTTTCCTCCTGTCAGCTTACAGTCCTTTTTCACTGTAACAAACTAAACCAGTGCGGCTAGATTCAATGCGTGCCGCAAGCCAGGATCGAAACGCAACTGATTTAGCAGCAGCCAAACATTTACCCACGAAACAAGGCACATAGAAGAAGAAGAAGAAAAAGAGTCGAATGGCAAATTTACAAATTTGCAATATGGAACATAATGATTCAATTTTCTTACCAGTATACCTAGCGACTGACTCACCACTGTCGTTCCTGATCAAAATTTGAACGCAAGAAAACATTTTCTCCTAGACGATAACAGAAAAGATACTGAAAAACTTAGAAAATTATCTGTGTAATTAAACTAAATAGGTTTGTTTCAAGGCGAATTTTAACACATGCAACCTGCTGGCAAACCTCGGGTCAAATCCTGGGCACGGCACCAATTATGACTCCTTATTCCCGGGGCTGGCCGTCTAATTATGACGCTCGTTCGCGTTGACGGTCGTGACGATCCCAGTTGTGACACTGCCATCGGGCTGGGCGGCTGGTTTGGTCGTGGTTGCTGGTCGTGACGATCTCGTCCGATGATGTCGCCACAAAAGCTAGTCTACAAGAATTATCTTCCAACAACGCACCACTCTCCCATGTTGTGAATTCTTCCCAGAGGTCACGTCTTGCAATTTTAGTAGTCGCCTTTTAGAGCCAGTCCAGACATTTATGCACACTTGTGGTTAAAAATAATAAATACGGCACAAAAAAATAAAAATTAATAAAATAAATTAACAAAGTTGAAATCGCCGGTAGAGATACGAAGAATGTCGTTATATGAAAAAAAATTGTTTCTCTTCAAAGGAGCAGATTATAGAGTTAATGATAGTACAGTTGTAGGAATGCCAGTTACAACGGAGAGAGAAAGTTCGTTTAAAAATATAAGCGCTTTCAATCCTTAAATAAAAATGTCTTATCTAATTTTCGTTAAAGTAAACAGAGCTCTTCAAATTTTCACTAAAGTCTTTTCACGTATTCATTAAATTTTCATTAAAGTCTTTTCATACATTCTCTATAATCAGGGCTGTCAATTCTCTATGCAATAACAAAGTCCTTTCGTGTACTTATCGGAGTTTAACGGAGTTTACCCAGATAGAGCGAACGAGGAATCAGAATTTTCGATTCTCCCATGATTTAAAAAAAGACAATAACGTTCTTTCGGGATTCATATCGAAGGTGCATTATTCCAAATTAACTCTTTAGCCATAAGTTCTATGGTAAGCGACCGGCCGTGGGTTATGACTGCCCGGTCGGGAATTTTTTCCACAGTTGTTACATTTCGACTGATACCTACTCACCTAACCCAAAACCGAAAACTAAAAAACTGAAAAACAACTGAAAAAATATCTGAGTTTATCGCCGAGTCCGTATTTTTACAACCCTTTTCAATCCTCTCTGGAGATCTAGCCGATTTGAAGGCTTCGGCCAATGAAATCATTTTCCGCCCACTCGGTCTACGGAAGGGTTTAGCTCGACGAATGAGAAATCGCCAGCTCACGTCGTATCCAATTTTCCACAGATTTCTGATCCCAGGGAAGTCTGTTAAGTTTTTTAACCCCGGCTGACCCCATCAAATAATCCTGACGTTTTATTAACCGGCATTCAGACAACTGTACTATCATTTTTGCCAACTGTATCATCTGCTCCTTTGAAGAGAAAATCATTTTTTTTATATAAAGACATTCTACGTAACTCCCCTGGCGATTTCGATTTATTTTATAATTTTATTTTATTTTTTTGGGGGGTGCCTTATTTATTTTTTTTAACCACAAGTGTGCACCTGTGTCCGGACTGGCTCTAAAAGGCAACTACTAAAATTGCACAACGTGACCTCTAGGATCAATTCACAACGTGGGACAGTGGCGTATTGTTGCAAGAGACGTCTTGTAGACCAGCATTTGTGGCGACTTCATCGGACGAGATCGTCAAGAACAGCAACAGCGACAGAACCAAACGGCCAGCCGGGTGGCAGTGTCACAACTGGGATTGTCACGACCGTCAATGAGAACAAGCGTTACAATCAGAGGGACAGCCACGTGCATAACTCGTCACTCGAATAAATCATTTACAACTTTTTCTAGACCCAGTTAAACACTGTAAAATGGATTTTTTGGTGCTATTTGTAAGGTATACTTGGTCAATTTTGTCAGATATAAAGTAAGGTATAAGCAAAAACTCGTATCATCTACAGAAATCCTTATTTGTGGACTGATGGCATCAGGGAGAAAAATGATGGGGATCAGAAACAGTTGGTTCCAGGTGAAATTATAGAGGATTTACATCGTAGACATTGGAGAATCAGAGAAAGCTAACATGCTAAATTTAAATGATATATTTGAAAGAAATGAAGATTAAACCTTGTGCAACACAATATATATATGTGTGTGTGTGTGTAGAGAGAGAGAGTGAGAGAGAGAGAGAGAGAGGGGGAGAGAGAGTACGAATAATGTGCAAAAGTATGAGGACAAGAACTATTTTATATTTTATGAGGCATCAAATTAATGATAAAATCACCCCCGTCCTAACACTTTGCACACTAACGGTAGTATGCAAAAGTATTAGGACAGGGGAGATTTTCCACAAATCATCACTGAAATTCAAATACACGGTCAAAAGCTAAGTAAATTGCTAATAAATATTGATTATTTAAAACTAGGTGCAAAAGTAATGTATTAAAAAGAAGTTATTTTGAAACTACACATTATTCTGTTATCCTTGGATATGACTGACTTTTTTCTCATTCCCCCCTCTCGAATTGATAAATCTAATGTTACTTCGCAAAACACACTTTGGGAACAAATACAAGCTGCTTGACAGGAGATACAACTAGATACATTGAAGAAGTTTATGATGCATAAGCCTGACATAATGAAGGCTGTAATCAAAGCAAAAGGCAATTAAACTAAATATTAAAGTTATTTTGTAACAATTATTATTGAGTAAATCAAGTAAAATGGCTTTATTTTCTTATTTTCTCTCAATATTCCTCATAAAAGATAAAATAATTCTTGTCCTAATATTTTGCACAGTACTATACATATACAGTACTATATACAGTACTATACTATACAGTACTATATATATATATATATGGAGAGAGAGAGAGAGAGAGAGAGAGAGAGCGGTGTGATGATTTTGTGATCACAACAGATTAACTATAATCTCTTAAATATATTTTTAATCTTTTTAGTCTCCAATTTCTTATCATTTCACCGTTAATATCTAATATCTGTTCATTTTTTATTTTAATTTTCTCCTATCATCTTTTCTTTCTATTTTAAATTTATTCTTCTCTTTTTTCTTCTTTCTCTCTTTTTGTTTACGCTTTAAGATACTTACCTTTTCTTTTTAACGCTCTCTCTCTCTGTCTGTCTGTCTCTCTCTCTATTTCTCTCTCTCTCTCTACACCTAACCCACTTTCTTTACGTTTCATATCTACGGGTCAGCAGTCTAACTGACAGGCTGAATATATCTTTGGATTTTTGTTTACATCCGCTCTTACTCGTGTTCTTTGATTATATTTTGCGTATATATATGTATGAATATGTGTGTATGTTCGCCAAAATGATGTAAGTATGTATTTGTTCTTAAAATTTTTTTTAGGGTGCGACCGTTATTTTTATTCGTTTTGTTTACGTCCTTGAGAAATTCATTCGTGTAAATTCCTTTATACAATAAAAACGGAAGCTGATGATGGTTCGCGTGAAAATAGGCTTAAACTCCCGATTTACCATGAAATAACGTATCTGTCTTAATTTTTCTTATATATATATATATATATATATATATATATATATATATATATATATACCATCAAAATATATGTCTATATGATAGATGGTCTAATTGCAAAATGAATGTGTGTGGATTTTTAGCGTTTACATATCGGTATATCACAATAACAAATTTAAAACCATTTATTACCTTACATATGATATCTAAGATACGTTTAGATATTTCTTTTTCTAACTGCTTTTCAAATAATTTCATTTTATGCTTATAATTATAAAAATAAATTGTCTAATTTAGAAGAATATGTATAATAAATAAATATTGAGTAGTTTTTAGGTTAAAAACTGATGAACTTTTTAACTATATTGATTGTGCTGTTGTCCTCATATTTGTCGACATATTCACAACGTTTCGACTTTGGACTATCAGAACTTCTTTAGATGATTGAAATTTTGAACTAGATCCTTCATTTGGTCCAGCCCGGGAGATTGTTATTGCTTCACGTGACATTCCACATAGGACATATCAGTATTATTTTATCTCTAATTAAATCAAATCTTCTTGCTTTATTTAGGTATTGTTATCACATCCGTTTGCGTAAAGTCACTACATTCAGCCAACTTATTTATCTACTGGGGCATGTACTTGGCGCCTTATGAAACTGATGTCACAATAAATTTTTTAACCAGAGCACATATTACAATTTTTTGGTTATTATTGTTTTCTGTAGCAATTAGTATTACTAGTTCTAATATTGTATTTTTTTATGCTTGGTCGGCTTGGGTGATTCTTTGGCCTACAATATGTACTGAGTTGTTCAGTTTTCGTATTTTCAAGTAATTTTCTCTATCTTTTATTTCAATCTCATTTCGCAGGGGGCGGTTTTCTTTTTTTCCCTCCATAATTAGCCAACGACACCTGATATTTATATTTCCTCTCGCGTTGAGGCATTACTGTGTTCTTTTAGCATTATCTTAAGTGGACGGCCTGTTGTTCCTACATATTTCTTATCACAGTTGAATGGAATTTCTTTCACCTTTTTCTAAATTCGGTTCTTCTCTATGGAATGTCTTAATTAGAAAAATCTGTCTAGGAAATGTTGGACGCATTTTGCAGCTAGTCCTGATGATATATGGACAACAGAACTTTTGTATTTTTTCCACTAATTATTTCACATATGTTAGTGTCATTCAGGCTTCATTTTTAACTTTGTTATTTTTTGGATCTTTTAGCAAAGGTTTTCAAAACTGCTGTCATACATCCAATGTAGTTATTACGCTGCATGTATTACCTTACTTGACCATTCCTTGTTAGTATATTCCGGTGTCGCGACTTATGATTTTTGCTGTGAGCAGCGGATGATCCCTTTCTTTACACTGTCTGGGAGGTAAGAGTTGAACTGAGCTACCGCCATGTGAACCTTGGCTTTCGTTAATCCGATATTTTTAACCCATGCTAATTTCACGATATTAATATATCTAGGCATGCTAGGTTTTGTTGTTTTATTTCCATATTGTAACATATATCGATCATATTAATGAGTTCACACGGACCGGGGGTAAATGAAATTTTTCTTGATGTGGCCTGAATATGAGGTGTCATTCAAATATCTCATCTAAATAGTTTGATTTAATGATACGGATTATAATAACATATTCCTCGAAGAATTTCATGTATATGTTAGCCATTGCTAGTGATATTGGATAGCCAATTGCTAAGTCTCCTAACTGCAGATATATGTCTAATCATATTCCAAAGTGTATTCTTTGTTCACAAAATGTCAGCATCTTCATTAGAAGAAAATTCTATACTAGTCGGTTCTCTTATGGGTGAGTCTGAGGACATACTATCTGTGACTCTCAATAGTGTCTCCTCTCTGTGTACATTGGTGAAAAAGCTCACCATATCCAGTCTCACCAACGAGTTGGATTGAATAGTATCATATTAGATTATTTCAACGTAGTGGGAAGAGCTTACAACACTTGATGGTGACTTTCTTATTGAGGGGTCAGTTATATTTAAAAAGAACTACCGTTTAGCGAATTTTGAGGAGACCGTACGTATTATGTACCTTGCTGTAATATTGTTAATACTGCCTGTTTATCTCAAATAGGAAGTGTATTTCTGTCTTGATAAGGATCTGCGATAATTTCGTTCGGTTTTCAATGTTTGACCTGTCTTTAATTCACTATAGCTACCAATTTAATGAGGTCTTTGTGTTTTACTGAATATTCAGTTATGTTCTTCACTACAGTCTCATTGATTTAACAGCTTGTAGTGTGACGATAATGTAAATAATCTCCAGGATTTTGAAACAGCCGCTCCAGTTTTGTGATGTGTGATTTAGGTGACATGGCTTTTTCGAGTATCTGTCTCACTTACCAACTTGGCTCATTCGAGCATGAGAAATGTTCAAGGCTATATCTTCAATTCAAGCAGTGATGCTCAAGTATGTTAAAGCACTTGTTCAGTACTAATTTCTCAGTCTCCGATCTGATATTGGCTGATATCACAATCACTCTTCAACGGTGTGTTTGTGTGGTGGAGGTGATGAATATTTTAGATCAGCTTCTGATCTTTCTGTCTCTTCAATTCTTGTACTTCGTGGGACTTGAGTCTTATTTGACGTAATTATTTTCTTTCAGCATATAACTTTAAATAAATCAGAGATATTTGTAACGGAAATGCTAGAAATGGTAGTTATATTTGTTTTTAATTAACACTTCTTACGCTTCTATGTGCACTCTCCCCTCAGGACTTGGCGATCATGGCTTTCTTAGTCTCCCTATTGCTGGTGGCTCTTAGTACGCCTTCTCCTGTACACCACGCAACGCTCGTTCCATCATCCACATGATTAGGTCCTTCAAATATTTTATTCGTTGCTTTCCCATGTCTCTTTTTCCTTTGATCTGGCCTGTTAGTATCAAGTTCTTCAAGCCCTCCTTCCTCACTGCATGTCCCAGGAACTTCAATTGTCTCTTCCAGATGAGTAATATTATCCTTTTAGTTTCCATCAATTTTAAGACCTCATCATTGCTCTCATGCTTAATACATTATATTCGCAGCATCCTTCTGTAGAACCACAATTCAACTGCTTCAAGTTTTTTCTTCATCTTCGCTGATATTGTCCAGCATTCATTGCCATATTGAAGGACTGACAACACATCGCAATCCAGTATTCTCTTCTTTGTTTTTAGCGAAACTGTCCTGTTTCCTAAAACTTTACTGAACTTCTGGAATGCTTCCTTCGCCATGCCAATTCCCCTTCGGATCTCTGTGTCGCACTTTCTGTCATCCGTTATAACACTTCCCAGGTATTTACCTTTTCGTACATGCTTGATTCTAGTATCCCCAACCTGTATTTAGCATATTGGGCTGCCTTTTTTAACAATGACCATGCATTCGGTTTTCTTGCAGTTTATTTGTAGTCCTTTCTTATCACTCTCTTCAGCTACCTTCTGTAGGAGGTCTTGCAGTTATCTTTCTGTGTCTGCTATCAGCACTGTATCATCTGCGTATCTTATGAATTCAAAAATCTTTCTTAACAAAATTGTAAATGTTTATATGTTGAGAGTATAGAGTATTCAGAACCAATAATGTAATATTCTGCTTCAGCAATATTCTAAATATATATTCCACTATTCTTTGGAACACGTTCTCTCCATTGCACGGTAGTATGCAGCGTATTAATAAAAATAAAATAAAAATGAAACATCGTAGATAATTCAAAAAAGTATGTGGTAAAGCTATTCGTTACTGGTTTAAAAATGGCAATTAAATATATCACTTTTCTTTTGTTGTCCTCTTGTCATAAATTTGTTTTATGAGTATTTTTTTTTCCATTTTTCTTTCTTCGTGGAAAATAATAACTGTGCAAAGGCGGCTATGTAAGAATGATTGAAACATGTATTATCTTCCAATGTAACTCTCAGAAGACATTGATTTTCCATAAAAATGTATTTGTCAAGGTCAAAATCTTAATATAAATGAACCTCTAAAATTTTGGTGCTGTGCCTGTCATGGCAACATACCCTCGCAATTTTACACTCTAAAATACGAAACTATGAATATAAAGGCAGAGTTTTAAGAGAGAAAGAAAACTATGTCTCCATTATCTTTAAGTGAATTGGGTTAGAAAATAATCCATTCTAAAAACATAGGAATATATTCAAACCGGTTTATCGGAAACACATTTAAGTTTATTGAACTGATATGAATTATCAATATTTCTACATGGCACTGAAATTTGAAGATTCTTACGACACATGAATCAAGGAACATTAGGCAACTGATATGTGGTTCAACGCAAAAGTATTTAGGATAATAATAACAAAATGGACGTTCATAATTAGAATCCAAAAGAGTCATGCTGGTTTCTATATTGAATGAAGAGGAAAGTGGGTTTAAAAAATTTTACACATACATAATATGTTCAAGGCAAGTTAGACAAAGAAAAGCTGTTATTTAATGAGTTTGTGTAAATTATTAGAAGGCCATCGATTACGATATATATGGATAGAATAAAAGTTACTAAGATCTGTAATGACAGAAACTCATAGAAATCTATAATGGTCTATGTCATAAACGAACATGATACGGAGAATTATTAGACGTAAATATCTTGCTAGGCGTTTCTCAACTTATCAAATACTATAATAATTAATTAAATTTTAATTTAGGTATTCCAATTAGTTTTTGTTCAGCAGATTTTCTCATATTCTAGAAATCATGTTAAACATCATTTTGACATTTCTCCAAACCCTAAGATTGTAAACATTTTCATTACAGTTTTAGTGAATTCTTATATTCTAAATTAGTTTTCTTGAAGCATTATCAAGAAGAAAACATTTTGAATATATATTATTTAGTAAAATCTACAGCTATCAATGAAATAATTTTCTGATTTAATTGTCAAATGATGTTGACAGTGTAAAAAGCGTTAATTTTGAAATACAATAGTTCATGCGATCTCTCTTTCTTACTCCCTCTAATTCTCTCTCTCTCTCTCTCTCTCTCTCTCTCTATATATATATATATATATATATATATATATATATATACTGTTTCAAAAACACAGAATATACTTGTCTTTAAGGCACTTTTACCCAACATCTCATAGTAGGTCAATCGTTGGCAATAAATTATATATATATATATATATATATATATATGTATATAAATATATATTTATCTCTATATATATCTCTATCTCTCTCTCAATCTTTCTCTATCTCTCTCTCTCTCTCTCTCTCTCTCTCTATATATATATATATATATATATATATTGGATTACAAATATCTACAACCATTTGAAATTTATATATTATGAATATTTTAACAGGGAATGTATCGAAACATTTTTTTCAAATCCAGCAATTGTTAAATAATAAACAGATCAATCAAATTTTTCTCTTGATAAAAAATATTATTTAAAAAAATTAACATTGATTCTTAAAATCATATAACTTAGAAAAATATCTTTGAAAATGTCTACTCACACTTTGGAATGTATTCAGGTAATAAATTGTTGATAATCCGGTTGCGTCAATTACAATCTGCAGACGCCTTGGGTAGCCTTCCACGTGCTTGCTGCAATGATCTGCTGACAGTTTTTGCGATTATTCATGGCATAACTTCTCGATATGTTTCAGATTGAATGGGGAATATCGGTGCTCAGACAACTTTAAATCTCACCATAGCCTTTCCGTAGGATTAAGGTCTGTAGATTAAACATCTACTTAACTAATAAAGTCTGTGTTTCTTTCCTTTTAATGGCCAAAGAAAAAGTAAAGACGTAAATCAAGCAATAAAAGAAATTGTACTGAGAGGTCTTTATATTTCCGAGTCTGTTGATGATATCTTCTTGTTGTTGTGGTTTTCTTTAGCGGCCTAGAATGAAAAAGGAGAGAAGAGATTATTGGAAGTAAATGTAATATGAATTTTTGTCGCCGTGACATGACCTCGCCTTGATATTTCTTCCTTACATGGTGACGTGATGTCATACCGCTTCCATTCAGACTAATTTTGACTGGTCATGGAATGTGGTTATCCATTGAATTTTAGTCATATGACCGGCTTCAACTGCACGTTCACTTTCCAGATGTGAAAAGATATTAACTGGTATCAGGCATCAATTTTTTTATTTTGTATCCTATCAGAGTACAGATTTTGTTTTCACACTGACTTTTGAAATATACCTTAGTCTAGGGTTTTCCTAAATGTTTTAAGTTGCTCTGATGCTTTTATGTAGGTGTGCAATTTTACTTTTCGCGTTTAGTAAATTGCTAGGTGATATATGATTTGTATCTTATAATACGCCACGCAGATTATTTAATATTGAAAATATTTCTCAATATGTTAATGTATGTCCGTACCTATCCATGTAATTATGCTCAGTTAAAGCATGAAATAAAGCATAAATGTTTTCTAGTTGCTGAATTTCGGATATGCTAGTCGAGGATTGCCATTATTATGTGTGTTTGTTGCGATTAATCGTTGTCTATTGAAGAGTCGTCTTTTGTGTGTTGAGGCATGTATGCGGCGTATGGGTTCGTTAATTGCAAGTATTTTGTGTGAGTGTGGAGTTTTGTGTTGTCGCTCGTAGGCTCAAAAGAGAAAGAGTCGTCGTTGAGATGCGCATGACTAGATGTTTTGACGAAAGTGTAACCCTAATACAATTCTGTTCATTCCAGAATGTAGCATGCGCTGGAAAATTTTCGATGGATTACAGTGCTTGATATGTCTGTTAAAATCTTCTAATTGATTCCAATGCTCCACGTTGATTTGATTGCGCTTAGAAGGATTCATTTGTTTTGACGTGTTTGTGAATTTATTTTGGTTTTAGAAAAATTAACTGTAGAAAAAACCTTTGATTTGCAAATTTGTTATTTTAGTTGATTGATTCTTTTGTGTTGATCTCGAGTGTCCACGCGTATTTGAAAGAACTTAGAGTATATCTGGATTTAATGTGAATTTGTTTTGAAGGTCTCAGTTATCTCTAGTATCAATAAATTGAACATGCATATGTCTTAGACGTTCTAGGTAAATGCTGAAAAACGTCAGTGTGTGGATATCGTATGATATTTTTTCTGGAAAACTTGGGAGAGATGACAGTAGTGCTGTCTATTATGCCATTAGTAAACTGTGCAATGTTTTATGTGTGCTTGCCATTTTATGTAGTGTTGGTTAAGTGTTATGTTTTGGTCAACATTCTGACTGATTGTAACCGGTCATGGAACGTGGTTAAATAGTGGATTTTAATCATGTTACCGGCTCCAATAGCCTTTTCATAAATCAATTTACTATTTCCTATGCAATCAGGATCCATAATTTTAATTTTCAAACTGACTTTTAAGATTTACCTTTATATGGGTTTTTCCAAAATGTTTTCAAGTCTTTCTGATTTTTTTCTGCGGTAGTGCAATTTTACTTTTTACGTTTCAGTTAATTGCTGGGTGATAAAGAATCTGTATTCTATAACTACTTTAATACTCTGATTTTCTTTCTACAAAACCCTGCTTTAGTTCTTTTTGACTCATGTTTGGGGTCGTTATCTTGCTGAAACTTTAAATTGCGACGCAAGTTCAGAGCTCTAGCAAACTTATATTTTTTTGTTACATAACACTGTCCATGACACCATGGATGGTTACTAGCACTCCACACCCTGAAGCTGAAAAAAACATTCCTACCGAATAATCAAGCCAGCATTATGCTTTACAGTGGGAACGGTGTAATGAAGTGAGCACTGCTTTTTTTTCCGCCAAACGTTGTGTTTTTTTTTTTTTCCAAATAACTCGACTTTTGTTTAATCTAACAACAAAATTGTACGATACATTTTCATGGAATAATTGTTGTGACTTTTGGCAAAATTTAGCATAGCTTGCGCTGGATTTGGCTTCAGAAAGGTATTTTTCTAGCTACCCTCCCTTGCGGGCAAGATCAGTGCAATACCGCAGATATTGTAGATGCATGTACGTCTTTCCCAGTACTGGAAACGGAAAATTTCAAATCTTCCAGTGTTTCATAGTGTTGGAAGTTGACTCCCGGATCAGTTTTGGTTTTGCTCTTCTGGTAAGTTTGTTCGGCCTCCTAAATCCTAGTAGGCTAGCAGTAGTTTTGTGCACTAACCACTTCTTAACTACAGTTTTAACAGTGCTTCGGCACAATTCTAAAGCTTTTTCAATTTTTTATAAGCATTATTTTCATTGTTCTTTTGAATGATATGGTTTTTAATTTCCTGGGACAGAGGCTTGCTTATTTTTATTTCCTGAGTTGGAAACGGTGTGTTTACAGTCAGTGCTCAAAGACCAACATTCAAATAAACCATGTGATGAATATTTTTTAGGATGTTAAATCAACTTATAGAGCAAAGTAATAGACTGGCCACATGTTTATGTTATGGTAGTGCGCACACATTTGATTGTTTAGGATTGTATACAGCAAAGATAAACTAAGTGATAACACATTATAATAACTGAAATGCGTAGACTTTGCAAAGAGGTTTATCTAATTTATATGAGTTTAAAATTAGTAGGAACTTTTTTTAAATTCTAAACTCCTTATTTTATATATGGACTCCACCTTCTTTTAAAAAATATATTTCGATTGATGGGCCCCTCACATTAAAAAAAGTGTTTTATTTCCATTGACTATCTATATATATATATATATATATATATATATATATATATATATATATATATATATATATGTAGGATGAATACAGAGAATTTTGTTACTTAACTGAGCATGTCGAATTCGAAACTTCGTGATGACAACGTTATGTTATTTTCAACTGCCTGAGCTATGTCTTGAATCAGTAAATTTTGTTTTGCAAGAAACTTTTTTCAATAAAAACCCGGAAACGCAATGCTTGACGAATATGGTTCTTGGAGTGGCATATCCTCGTTTACCTGCAGACATTTTTGCCAGTTGAACAAAGAAACGTCAGGTCTGGCATCATCCGAATAGGAAAAAGAACTTTCATCTTCGCCAATTCTGGACATTTTTGTTTAATTGCTGTTTTTATTTTGTTTCTTACAAGCAGTTCTTTTTTATTATTAATTGTCTGGTTCAATGGAGATCATAACACTGGATTCCTTTTCTGTACTACCAGATGCACTGCATGACTTTCAACGTAATTTTTGTATGTCTAAAGTAGGTTCACGTCGATCACCTCATGTTATTTTTGTTTTGATTACTTGTACATAATAGATTTCCCATCATACCACATAATTTGCATCAACGGGGTGCATTTTCATAGCGTTAATGCAGTAAATAACAGGTAGAAATGCGATTTAAGGACTTTTGTAATCAGTATAAATTTCCACGTGGTAGAAGTATGAGTATACACGCTTTGCTAAATGCACATGAATGCTTTAAATTGAAATAAATATACGTTTAATATATAAATGGAGTAAATGTTTTACTAAAACAGTATAAATGAAACATGTTTTTCAACGAAACAAAATTGACGCTTTACTTGAAAAGTAGTATTTTTTAAGGTAATATTTATTCATAAATATCCATCTGTGTTTGCCAGAAATTCTTATTGTATAGTGGTACGAAATGTGTAATATCGTATGTGTAATATCAAGGTGTAATATTTTTATATGCTTTGGTATTGGCCAGTAAAAACGACTACTTTTAAACAAATCAGTAGTGTACTATGACTACTGATTGGACTTGCAATTCTGTACATTTTTAATGCAGCTTTTGAGAAGGAAATTTTACTAGGGAAGTTTGGAGATGGACAAAGTAAAGAGATGCATCTTACTCGCCGGAGTGGAGTTAAATTTTACGAAAAATGAGAAATATTTCAATATATGAAATAGTAATATTTTAGTTGCTTGAATATATTTGATTTTTTTAACCTATCAACTGTTTTAATAGTTTAGATTTGTTGTGTATATATATATATATATATATATATACATATATATCCTAGTGATGGTTTTCAAATTTAATTTTTCATATAAAACTCAAGTTCATTATATTTTCTTATTTTCTGACAGACAAGAGCAAATTGAAGAAATCAAGGACATATATACGTTAAAGTCAAATGTATATTAAAAGTTTCGAATAAGCAAATATATAAATATTACTAAATGAAAACATGAATATCTTTATTTAGATGAAAAGAAAAACATTGTATAAATTATCAAATTTCATAGAAACGCACACACATGCACAAATAGAATGTTCAGAAACTTTCCACGTGTAGACACGTTCGTTAACATTTTACGAAATTTTTGGAACTTGACTTTCATTGAGATAGATAGATAGATAGATAGACAGATAGATAGACAGATAGATAGACAGATAATAAAATGTAAATGAAAATCCGAAAACAAATGATGCTGATGGATTTTGGATGAACTATATGAAGAACGAAAGAGATTTCCAGCTCCTAATGAATCAGAGATGGAAGCATTCGCCAAATATTGCACTTACACCTAGAATGTCAACAGCAAATGGACGTGACCTTGTTATCAATCTAGTACTGCACGAGAAGCTGCATTAGGATATTGTGAATATGCTGGAAGCTGAGATGATATGTCAGAAAAGATGATATTACACATTCTTATTTAAATTATCTCATGAATATCTAAATATACAAAACAAATGCACCAGTTCAGATGTGCTTGCAATATCAAATGCACTGATGAATGGTAATCGTATGAAGGGGCAAGATAAATTCTTGAGCGATGACTATATAACACTAAAACTCAAATCCAGATTCGTAGATGAAATCTAGCAAAATATTTAATATAATAAATCTAATACATGCCAGTGGAAAACGTTAAACTGAATTGAGACGTTCTGCAGGCTGCCATGTGCCATAATGATGGAATGAAAAGTTGAAAAGATGATTAAAAGAAAACAGTTTCGTTTACGAGAATTTTAAATTAACAAACTATACATTTCTCCATTTAAAAACAGATTGAATATAATTTTGCAGATCAACAGCAGTATGACATTACATATAATATTAGGCATTATAGCATGGGGGAGAAATAATTGCGTCATAAATGCTGAATCGAAAATTCGTTATTCCAAAATTTTCCTTGATAAATAGCGGAAACGGAATAAGTTCGAGGAAAATGATAGAGACGAAACACATATTAAAATAAAAAGAAATCTCTATCCCATCTTAGCTACTATAAGATAATTAAACTTTCAAAATTTCATTTCACGAATAAGCATGATTTGTTTTGTTTTTTATTTTGGTAACTGCACATTATAGCAGGGTCAGTTAGATTTCCTTGCAAGAAAAAATCACAATGTCATTATTTCTTCCGACAGATATTTGGAAACGGCATGACGTACTGTTTGGATTTCAAGCCAGAATCTCCAGTACAAAATTTTAGAATATTTATTGTCAATCACAGAAAAATACTTAGGAGTTGGAAAGATTTTAGATTAGTCTAATATTGATTGCTAAGGTCTTTTGGATTGATCATTCGTCATGTCGATGTTATACCTCCATTTAACTACATCATGTTTTCAGTATCTACATGAAGCCATATAACAACTAGCTTTAGGAGGTAGCACTGCTCTGTGTCAAGAATTGACGTCGGTCTCCGGCCGATAGTCGTGATCGCTTCGACACAATAGCTCGTCTTCAGATCATCTATTACAACGGCGGTCTTCCTCGCCGACGCTGTTAATTTCGATGTCAAACAAGTCACGCTGAAATCTTGCCAGCTGTTGTTATTTTACCAAGTAAACAAGAGCGGACGAGCGCACAATTGGGTCAATGAAAACGGCACCAAAATTAAATTGAATGACGCCTAAATAAGTTGCAGAAAAAAGTCTTTATATACAAAGAAAAAATGATATAGAATATAACAGTCGTAAATTTCTTATTTTTACAACGGAGCAAAACTTTCGTCTAAGAGTGGTGTTTGTCTTCTTAATATTAATCCAAGCTTTTGGTTGGTAATGTCTGTCACTCCAGAGTTTTCAAGTTGTGACGATTTCAAATATTTAATTTGAGATTTTCACCGAAGCTTTACGGAAACTGCCGAAGATTGGTCTTTGTGTGTGTGGTGGATGGCGAAGGCGGTAAATTCTTATAATCTGTCTTATCTCGGCGCAACAACTGCTCTGTTCGTTGTTTGAATTTACCTCTTTTTGGTGGGTCAGTTTGCTAGACTATTTCTTGGTTCTATCAGTCTGTTTACATCTTCAGCCAGGACTCTATCGGAGGCGCGTTGTTTGACTTGAACTATTCTCGGTCGGTCGACGGCAGGTTTTTTTCTGTTTTTTTTACATCTTCAGCAACGACTCTATCGGCGGAAACCGGCAAAGTCTCTGCGGTTGGTACACAACGACGTGGAAATAATCTATTTTTCTATGCGCCTTTAGTCAGGAACTCTATCGGAGGCGACCGCATATCTCTCTCTCTCTCTCTCTCTCTCTCTCTCTCTCTCTATATATATATATATATATATATATATATATATATATATATATATACAGTCGTGGATCATTGGCAGGTAACCGTGACTCCCTTGTCGGTACATCTCGACTGGAACTCAAAAACTCTGATTTAGGCTTTCTGGCGCTGTTTTTTCATGTCACAAATTATCTTAGGGGAGGCTTGCCGGACGCGGTGTGTATATACAAAACAAATCTTTAGTCAATGAAATCATTTCTGATGACATCATTTTTTTCGTCTTTTTCAACTGATAACGTATATTATTTTTGGGGTTTAAAATATGTTCACAGCGAATTCAAGAATTTCAGGATTTAACCTTTTTGGCCTCACCAAAAGATTTTTGACAATCACGAAACAATATTTTGACTACTGCATATTTTACACTTTAGCAAGCTGTAAACCTCAGGGTTTTTAATGGTATTTTTCTTAGTCACTTGTTTTCAGGTTTGTCACATAGTAGCCGCAGATGCCCACACCTGCAAAATGTTTTTCAATTCACTAAGCCTGTTTACAATATTACTTTTTGTGAAAAATATTTTCACAATGAATTTGCTGCGTTCATATTGCAGCTAAAGAAACAGATTTAATATTCCATTAGTTTTTTTTCTGCTCACATTGGAACATCTAATCTGTACAATTAATAATGCAACTAAAAATATTTTTTTTCGTTCCCTCCTGCTAAATTAGTGTTATATTTTTCTGCATGCAAAAATAGTGTTACAAAGATAGTGGCAAAATGATCATATATTTGGTAACTTGACCCTGCAAATATGTTGTAGCTGTCATGCGATTTCTGTGAACAGATCACACATTATATTTAGCCACCTAACTTCATAGGCATAAACCACTTTGATTATTATGCGTGGAATGTGGTTTAGCGAGAGAACAAAAATAAAATATTGTAACATCAAAGATGAAGTAAAGGCAAGGATTATGGCGGCGTTCAACAATTTAACAAAGTTACAGATATCCTGGACTGAGCAAGTGAGCAATGATGATGTGTTCGAAAGAAAGAAATCGAAATGGAAATTAATATTAAGCATCCGGAAGAGACAACTGAAGTTCCTGGACATGCAATAAGAAAGGAGGGGTTAGAGAGCCTGATACTAACAGGCCAGATAAAAAGAAAAAGAGACAGAAGAAAACAGTGGATAACATAATTGAAGGGCCTGAGTAGGTGAATTACGAAACGGGGTTTGCGAGATATTACAAGAGAAAGCCTGTTAAGAGCCACTAGGTATAGACAGACGTGGAAGACCATGATCGTCTAAGTCCTGAAAAGACAGAGCATGTAGAAGAAGAAGAAGTTCAGAAGATGTGGAGGAGGTTCCGATATCGTATTCACAATGGTGATTTTAAATAAATTTAATGTTTAGTATTTTATATTTTTTTCTGTAATTTTGGTAAATCTAATATTTAAAATTATAAAATAGCATATCAGTATTATTTTCATTTTTTATTAAATTATTTGACAGCTCCTCCATTATACCATATATATATATATTTTCACACACACACATACAACGGCAGGTCAGTAATTCTCTCCTTCGCTATAAAAGATTTATATTTTTGTTACACTGCCTTATGTTCATGCGTTGTGATAGTTGGCACTGATATGGTCACGAGATCGACGTTTGAGCTTGATCTCGATAATTTCTTGCTTCTGTTACAGTGTAAACATTCACGCTTCGCTAGTATTGTGCTTCAAATTTAATTTGATCATGGTTCAACGATTGCACTTTAACCGCAATTATATATAATTTCATCAATAACTTTAGAACTATAATCATACAAACATCCAGTAATATAATTTGCTGCAACAGTAATAGAAAATTAATAAAGATAAAAGGATTTGCTGAAAGTTATGGAAGAATGCGTTTTTAGTTTTTGCATCTTTAAATTTAATTCATCAACGTTTTATAGATGAGCATTCTGGGGTTTTGTGCGTCAATGTTAAGTTTTCCATATGCAAATAATTTTCCTTACGAAATAAATGTGTAAGTTATATAATGAGAAAAACAACAAAATATTCCATTTCATAAATGACCAAATCTCAAGATGTTTTTTTTTATTTCAACGCTTAATGCCATTATCTAGATTAAATAAAATGTAATTTTTTATAATGCGATCACCTTCCGTGATAGGTTGGTGTTTACAGTAATGCTGCTGTTTACTATAAGTAGAAATGTAGGCCATTCAAGAAATGATTTGTTAATTCTCTTAAGAAATTGAAGAGGTTCAACCGTACATGTAAATGCGATATTTATTTAGTCGTTTAAAATAAATAAATATAAAATGTATCCTTTACTTTAAACGATGGAATAAATAAAAGAGACGCTTTAATATTGAAGAGATTTAGTATAGATATTATTGAGATTAAATCCTTACCTTCCAGCCTTTTATAGATAAAGATATTGAAATACATATACACTTTCCTTTTGTATCTTAATTTTACTGAATGAATATTATTGCATTCCCTATCGAAATATATATATTATGAACAAATAATATATTTTAGATACATTATATGAAATATTATTAATGGCAATCTTTAAAACATTTTTCAGTCACTGGCTACATAGTTCCAAACATGACTCGCTAACTGTACACCGAGGTAACGAAAGATTTGATAGCGTCAAGTGTAGTCATTTTCTTAACACAAGATAAATGCGAGTACTGCGCAAAAAGGTAACAGATTTTAATGCATATACTTTTAGATGTTAACATATTTTTGGATACAGTTTCTGACATTTTAAATAGTATTTTACAGGTATTTCAAAAACGTTGTTTTCTGTAGTTTCATTTAACGATATTTTTTTGGAAGAAAAAACGTAACTGATATTTAAATAAATAACTGAAGAGAAATTTATTCACAGATTCTATTTAGTATTATTTTGTTACTTTTGAATAAATATAAAAACAAGAACCTGATTCTCAACCGAGAGAAAATTAGATCTAATCCTGGGTATAATTATCTTAATTCATTGGCTTGTATAATAGTAAAAACATTATTAATTATTTGCTTACATGATGTGGATCAAAATCTTGAAGAATCCGCTCAATTACGAGAAGGCTCAGTGTGTTAAATTTCCATGTAATTAATGTAGGGTACATAGCGATACATAAATTCAACCGGATACAGGAAACCTATTACTAAAACAAAAAAAAATACGTGTAATTTATTACTCCCCCAATATGATATAATGCTCTGACAGTTTAATATATTTTGGTAGCTATTTAACACACCAATATTTATAATTAATATCATTTGTATTAAGATTTATCATTTCTATAAACCGATTTGAATGGCTGATCACGAATAAAAAATGGCGCTTCTTAATATACGGTAAAGATAAAGCTAAATTTTTATGCCAAATTTTAATCTATAAAGTACTTAGATATTTACAAAATAAGAACTCTTGATAAGAATATTTACAAAGACCACAGTCAATGAAAGAGAAATTTATACGTTGAAATGTCATTAAACGTAATTAATGTTTTTTATTCTTTGCAATGACATTTTTAACAGTGTTTTTAAAATAATTTTTCGAATATAAACTGGAAGTTGAAGATGGCCTTTGGAAAATCCTAACACCAATTATCAAAATATCATCCACTATTGTGATAAGATAGCGATTATTATTATTATTATTATTATTATTATTATTATTATTATTATTATTATTATTTACTTTAATTTCTGGTGTCTAGTCATTTCATTCAGGGTTTAAGCCATAGAACAAAGGTCAGAAATGATATTTTCAACTGAGTAACTTTTGAAAAACAAAACGAAATACAATACAAAAGTAAAATCTCACACATTTTATATGGAAAAATTAATTAAAAAATGTGAGCTGTACTTTGAATGCAATTTATTAGTAGTAGTAGTAGTAATAGTACTGTCATCATCAATATATTTCTGTTTCTGCTGTGGACACACTACATAACATGAAGATCTATAGCAGATAAAATTTTATTGTCATCGTTATATTTCATGATCTGTTTTTCTCTCATAAAATATATAGCGTTACAAGAACCATGTTCTTCTTAGTATATGCGCAGCACTTATCAAGGCGTTTTCTTGTATTTTTATATACTGAGATTTCCGGATAATTTTACAAAGTATTACTGTATTCCATCTTGATCATTCCAAGATTACCTACCATGATTTATAATATTATTTTTTACAATTTCCGCAGATTTTTGCATTTTTGTTTTTTAATACATTTAAAATTTCTTAGTTGCTATGTCACAATCCATTTTGCAAGTTATATAAGCTGATATGACTTGCAAGACATATTAACTGATATGACCTGCAAAACGGACTGTGACATAGCAATTAAGAGATTTTAACCTAACATTTCGGTTTTTGACACTTATATCCGGCCTATTTGTTCCAATCTTCTACTTTGTAAAGATGATTTATTTCAATAGAATTGTGGTGTCATATGTTTCTTTAATCAGTGCAAGTTGATATCAGTGTACGTTAATATCTTTTACAAAGTGTTTTACATTGTCCATTGTAAATATTGACACACACTATAGTGGCACTTTTATATTCATTTGTCTCAAGTAGAGATCATCCTGGAATAAGATGATTTATTGTTCCCTGATATTTGTCACGTAACTGCATTTTGATTCCACACTATTTATAATTATTATAATTATATAATTTCCTGAATGTTGCGAGTGATATGTCTCTGGTCTTGCGCTGTAAGAATAATACCTCCGGTTTCATCCTTTAATCCAGATGTTCGTAACCATCGACGAATGTTAGGTTTATCAATATCAGCTCTATTAGCACATTTTGCATATTGACCATCCAGAGATTTGTCTTGCGATCATTTTTTCACTTGTTCAACATCTGTCCTTGGTGTAATTTTTGTTTATTTTTACTAGACACTTTGAGTTCTGTTTAGGTTTGCAAACATAATCTACATATGTAAATCTAGCTTGTAATTAAAACCTACTTACATGATTGCATTTTCTTCTTTCTGTTTTAGTGTATGTTAGTAAACCAATAGTTGTTGCTTTCTATGACAATTCTAGCAGAATAAAACCTCTTCATACTTCTTTTATGTATAAATGGGCGGCATGGACCTTTAAATGTATTTAGATTTCGAAAAAGCTG
Source organism: Ascarosepion bandense (assembly GCA_037127315.1). Taxonomy (NCBI): domain Eukaryota; kingdom Metazoa; phylum Mollusca; class Cephalopoda; order Sepiida; family Sepiidae; genus Ascarosepion; species Ascarosepion bandense. The sequence continues at coordinate 1,658,349 of JBBBDQ010000253.1, forward strand.
TCTTACCTTAGAATCCATTCGGTTTAATCTAGTCCAAAATGTTCAAAATCTTTTGAACTATTGGGATGACAATCTCCTAGAGATCAGAATTATGTTCTAAGAATTCAGTTCTTCTTCTTCTTCTTCTTCTTCTTCTTCTTCTTCTTCTTCTTCTTGCTGTTGTTGTTGTTGTTGTTGTCGTTGTTGTTGTTGTTGTTGTTATTATTATTATTATTATTATTATTATTATTATTATTTCATTTTTCATCATATTTCGATTTCTGCATTGGTCTCACTACCAACCAAGTCTGCGGGGAGAATTAAGGCAGGTAGTGGCGTGTTGTTATGGCTTCATTTCATGTTTTTCTATCTTCCCTATCATCCCCAACATTACATAGATAAAGTTTTCCTTAGTGTGTGGGCTGTACTTAATAAGACAATTTTTTGTATATCTCTTAAGCTGGGATTTCCAGGGATTCTTTCAATGTGTTGTTTTGTTCCATTTTTTATCATTCCAAGTGCACCTACTATCACTGGCACAACTCTTGTTCTCAATTTCCACATTTTTTCTATTTCAATTTCCAGGTCTTTATATTTTGACAGTTTTTCAAATTCCTTGATTGCTATGTCACAATCCGCCGGACAAGCCATATCAATTAATAGACAAGTTTTCTCCTTCTGGTTTTTAACAATAATGTCTGGGCTGTTTGCTTCAATTTTTCTGTCTGTGTAGATGGTGTAATCCCATAGAATGGTTACATCTTCTATTTCTGTAACCGGTGCGGGATGATGTTCATACCAGTGTTTGTTTACAGCTTTTCCATAATGTTTGCACATTGCCCAATGTAAATATTGCCCAACTCTATCGTGGCGATTTTTATATTCGTTTGGGGCAAGCACAGAACAGCCTGAGATTAGGTGGTCTATTGTTTCTTGGTGTTTATCACAAAACCTGCATTTTGGATCCATATTATTATGCATAATATTTGCCTGAAAGTTTCTCGTGAAAAGACATTGGTCTTGTGCTGCAAGTATAAATCCTTCAGTTTCAGACTTTAATCCAGATGCAAGTAACCATCGATGAGTATTAAATTTATCAACATTGGATTTATTGGCACGTACTGGATATTGGCCATGCAGAGGTTTGTCCTGCCAGCGCTGTTTCATCTTTTCAAGAGCTTTATCTTTGGCTTTCATTTTCATATTTTTTGCCGCAATATTTGGTTCTTGGCTACTGTTTTGCTTTTCTACAAAATCTACTAACTGTAAATATTGTTTGAATTTACTTCCTTCTTTTATTATTGAATATTTTTTCTTTCTTTCTTCATGTTGCCTTACTAATAGTAACATCCAATCCTTTGTTGTTTCTATGTATGTTAGTAAGCCAATAGTTGTTGTCTTGTATGACAATTCCACCTGAATAAGACCTCTTCCAACTTCTTTACGGGGTATGTATAGACGATCTACATCAGCCTTTGGATGATGCATCTTATGCTTAGAAAGAAGCTTTCTTGTTTTAGCATCCATTCGCGAGATGTCGTTTAGAGTCAAGTTTAAGATGTTAAAGCTATATTGGACAACTGGGATTGCAAGGCTATTAATGGCCATAACTCTGTTCTGTGAATTTAATTCAGTTTTTAATATCATTCGTAGCCTTCTATAGTACTCTTTACGCACTATTTCTTTCATTTTTTTATGGTGAATGTTTTCGCTCTCATTTACACCTAGGTATTTATAAGCTTCTTCTGATTTCAATTCTTTTATTGTTACAGCAGGGTCTAGGCTAATTGAGGATGTTTCTTGTATTGATCCACGTAAAACTGTAGCTTTAGCACATTTATTCAAATTAAATTTCATTCCAATGTCTTCGCTGAAGCATTTTACAGTTTGCAGAAGACCTTCCAGTTCATTATCATTCTTAGCATATAACTTCAAGTCATCCATGTAAAATAGATGGCTTATTTTCTTTTGTCCTATTTTATAACCACATTCTGTCTTGTTAAATTGACTGGTTAGTGCTATTAATGATATGCAGAATAGTAAGGGAGATAAAGAATCACCTTGAAATATATCTCTTTTGATGTTTATTTCATCAGACTTATAGGTTCCATTTATATGATTGAGGTAAAGGGTTGTTTTCCATATAGACATGCACTGTTTGATGAAATTGATGATGACGGGCGATATCTTGTATATATTTAAGGTCTTTAAAATCCAGTCATGTGGCACACTATCGAATGCCTTTCGATAGTCTATCCAGGCTGTACTAAGATTTTTCTTTGTACTGTAGCTGTTTTCCAGGATCATTTTGTTAATCAGCAATTGGTCTTTACAACCATAACAGCCACGTTTGCACCCTTTTTGTTCAAGCGGTAACATGTCATTTCTTTCTAAGAATAAATATGTCTGCTTTGTTAAAATAGATGTTAATAGTTTATATGTTGTCGGAAGACATGTAATTGGTCTGTAGTTTTTCGGATTTTTTGTGTCACCATTCTTGGGTAGAAGAAATGTAATTCCTTTTGTCAACCATGCAGGAATTTTAGTGGGGTCGTCAACCATTTCTTGAACTCCTTTGGCTAGTTTTTTATGTGATGCGCTTAAATAATATAGCCAAAAGTTAGGAATTTTATCTATGCCTGGGAATTTCCAATTGTTTTTTTTTTAGTGCATATTTAACATCATCTTCTGTAATTCCAGACCATGTCTGTTCGGGTTTATTTTTCATTCGTTCTGTCTCTTACGTAATCCAATGTAGTTCCTTGCTAAGTTCTTTAGGGCAAGCCCATATCTTTTTCCAGAACTGTGTGACATCTTCCATTCTGGGGGGTGCTGTCACTTCAATTCTTTTTTTACCTATTTCCCTGTAAAATCTCTTTGTATCAGTCTGAAAAATCTGGTTTTCTCTGTAAAATCTTGCTCTTTTTTCATAGCGTCTTATTCTTTGAGCCTTCAGTTGGATTTTTTGCTTTATTTTTTCTTTATTTGATAAGACATCATTTTCATTCTTGATGTTATATTTTTTTACGGCTCTTCTGCTTTTCCTAGTTCTTACATTTATTCCTCTACTCAGTTCATCCAATATTGATAATTCACTTCTAAGTTGTTCTATTTCTTTTTCTATTTTTCTTTTCCAAGGTGGAACTTCACGTCTACGAGACTGCCTTGTTTTTATTTTAATATTTAATTTTTTTGTTGCTGCTGTTGCTGATGCATATATTATTTCGTTAAGATTTGTATGAGGGTCTTCATCCAGTATTGATTTCAGTGCTGCATTGTACAGTTTAATAGTTCGGAGGTTTTGTTTTGTTGGTTGGAATTTTGGGAGCTGTTCACGTTCCTCCATTGTAATACTTTGTATTTGACTTAGATGTTTTTTTATTTCTATCTTGGCTTCCTGTATATTGTTCTTATTTTCCGTCAAATAATTATCTTCGATGTGTTCTGAAATCGTTTTATTTTTGTCTTTTAACTGACTCAGACTCAGATCACACCTTTCCAGCACTTTTAAACTTACATCATTATCTTCGCAGTGATTTGCGTGTTTCACGGTTTCTACATTATGACCTGTGATTTGTTTGATGTTATTACTTTTTCTTTCTGGTTCCGGTTCCTTTTCATATTTTGTTGATTCGACTCTTCTTGTTACAATTCTTTTAATTTTATGAATTTCGGCCTCTGTTAGTCGGTTATTACGAATAATGTACCTACGTACATTGGCCAATTTATTTTCGTCAATATACTTTCTATTTGCTTGACCAACTTTTTCACGCCAAATGTCATATGTTTGGCGAGTCATGTTTTTTTGAGGTTTGAGTAACGCTTCATGAAATGCAGTCATAACGACTTTGTACTCCTCACGAGACCATTTTATTTTTTCTTTCTTTAAATATACGGTTGTAGATCTAGCTGGTGAATTTTCAGGACCATCATTAGGATTATCCTGATTGTGGGGACCTGAAGATTCATTCTTTATTATTATTATTATTATTATTATTATTATTATTATTATTATTATGTCATTTTTCATCATATTTCTATTTCTGCTATGGTCACACTACGAACCAAGTCTGCGGGAAGACGTAAGGCAAGTCGTGGCGTGTTGTTATGGGTCTATGTTTTTTTCTATCATCCCCATTATTATTATTATTATTATTATTATTATTATTATTATTAATTTTATTTATAATAATAATAATTCATTGGTTTATGCACATTTCCATATGAATCTCCAGCAAATTCAGCGTTGTTTTCATGAAATTTCAAATGTAAATTAAGTTCATTAAAGAAAAAATAGGATTCCAACCTGTTTATATAGATAATGTCTTCGAAATGTTGCTACTGGTCTTGTGAGTACAATTTATTTCATGAAGATTTGGGATTCTTGGTATCATCCCGTGAATCTATGAGAACTTAAACCAATGAGATCGAGTTCACCAATTACAAATCGAGTTATCGATGCCCTCCTGTTCTACATTTTGTTGTTTTCAACACCAATTTCCATGAAGTTTATAGTCTTATGAAAATATTCAATGATCTGTAGATACCATCACGTTAATTACAAAGCTCTTTTTGTTCTTGCGCATTGTCCTCAAGATGACTATTCATATATATTATTATTGTGACTAGGTATTGTAAATACTTTAAGAATGTTATTGTTACTTTTTGTTTAACCGGGTCTCCAGTTGTTTCCTTTCCATTTAAGCTGCTTATTTTCCAATGGAGATATCGGCCTTTTCTATTATGCCAAGATTTATATTCATTTAGTGCTAACAACGTGAAACCTGATAAAAGATGGTCAATTGCTTCAGGGTATATTTCACATTATCTTCATTTCGAGTTTACACAATTTTCTGTATGCGTGCGCTTGGTAATTTCAAGTTAGCAATCACCACTTCTTTTCTTCAAGTATAAAATATTCAGTTTCAGGTTTAACCCTGCAAAGCTTAACCCACTGTTGCATAGTGGTTTTGTCAAAATCAACCTGTTTATTACCGGCAGACCAAGGAGAGACTGATCGTGCTATCGTTTCTGAATTTCTTATATTGCATTTTTTTTAAAATTTCTCTTTTAGTTTCTTTGATGATGCATAGTTGCATTATGTTTTATCGTTATTTTCTCAACTACTTCAAAAGTCCTTTTCGATTTGTTGGCTTCCTTTATTACTGAATAAAACTTTCATTCATTTCATGTTCTTTGACACAAAATTCATTCTGCTTTCTGTAGTTTGCATATGACTTTGGAAACCTCTTGTTTTGAGTTTAGAAATCAGTACCATTTCAAATAATAGTCTGCCTCCGTCGGTTCCATGTACATAAATATGATCAACACTTGCTACAGGATAAAGCATGCGGTGGTAAATGAAAAGGATTTTAGTTTTGACATCTATTTGCTTAATGTCGTCTATGATCTAAATGAGATTATTAAAATTTATTGCACCACTAAAACAGCCAAACAGTTTAGCGCTGATATTTTTTTGCGTATTCAACACGGAATATAACAGTAAACCCTCAGATTTAAAGTACAGTTTTCGTACATTCTTAAAATAATTAACCTACCAGATATCAGTATATTCTATCCTATGTATTCACGGATTTAATGTTAAAAACATTTAGAGCTTTGTCAAAAGTATATTTTCGAAAAAAGTATTAATACATTTCCATAAAGATTGCTTGGAATGTTTCGTGCGTCTAGCACTATAGAGAATTCATGAGAAAGCTGACGTTGTGCATTTTTGCAAATAATTAATCTTCAGATCATCAAAAATGAAAATGAGGTGTCTGTTAAACAGTAAGTCTTTTGAATGCCTAAGTAATTGGCGAATAATAATGTAAATGTACATTTAAATACAGTGAATTAATTTGTTATAAATTCATATAAGACTACAGGACGGTACACACACACACACACACACACACACACACACACATATATATATATATATGTATATATATATATGTATATATATAAACTACCTGCTATAATTATTAGGTCACCACATTTTTTAAAAGAAATGATATATTTCATACTATGATCCAGAACTTTTGGCAAAATTAATAATACTAAATGAAAAATAGTAGGTTACATTTTCATATTTAAATAATTATACAAGAGAAGGAAATAAAGATGAACGAGTCCGAATCACAATAACTTTTCTACATATTTCATTGATGCGACTCCAATATAGGTAATTATTAGATATTTATAAATTCACTTGATGCGCTTTTGCAGTAATAACAAAAGAACCATCTTGTTTCATTTAAAATTACTCACTTGGCAATAAATACTAAAAAATAATATTGAATACATAATTTTTATTTAAAACTGAGGCGGCTTAATAATTATGGCCAGTAGTTTATACACTCACACACACACACACACACACACACACACACACACACACACACACACACACACACACATATATATATATATATATATATATATATATATATATATATATATTGAGGCGTGTATAACACTTGTTTATGTAGATATATGTACATATATGCAAACTTATATTGTCCGACGTGTTTTTCATACACTAATAAAGAATGTTGAATAACTGTGGACAGCTAGAGAATTATGAGATTTTATATAAATATTTTAGACATTTATGTGAAAGTAGTTGCCCAAACAATGGCGACTTTTGTCAATGAAACTTACAGGAACATGTAAGCAGGCGGTAAATATAAAGATAAAATATTAGGATGGATATTGTAGCAGGACAAGAAGAAATGCGTTTTAGGGGTACTGCCAGTTACTGCCAAAGTGTTCTTGTGAAAAGAAATCACTTCAGTATTGATGTTATAGTTGTGTATGCACCAAAAAATCAAAGCACTGTGGAAGTAGCAGAAACATGTTAAACATGGAATAAAAGCATCCTAGTCAACAGCAAGTCTCAGTGTACTTCGCCAAAAAATTTGAATAATGAGGGGCATGAATTACAAAGTAAGCAAGGAGGGGGAATATTTACGTCTTAGCTACTTCAAATTGGAAACCGCAATGGCCGCAAAAGTAAAAGTGTCAAAGAGTGCACAGGTGACCAATAGATAATGACCAACATAATGTAAGAAAAACTTATAGGGAAGTTGGCAAGCTATATTTATGCATATGGATTATAACCTAATGTCTTTTATTAGAACCTATAATTAAAATTGCCACTAAAATTAATTAAAAATATATTAAATATAAACTATAATCGATTAACATATATACAGGAAAAATCTTTATTTTATTACTATATATTATGCATATATATATATATATATATATATATATATATATATATATATATATATAATATTTAATTGCTATGCTATTGTATTGAGCGCTTTACGTGTTAGGTTCCTAGCCTTCGGTTTTTTCTTTCGACTAGTACTTTGACAAATGTTCAAGTGCTTAGTTCGTTTCTTCTTTTTATTTCCATTTTTCCCCTCTGCGTTTATACTCGTTGTTTTTTCGAGACGTATTTAAAGATAAATTTACTGTTATATATATATATATATATATATATATATATATATATATATATATATATATTAATTTAAAACAAAACAATCAGCGAATAGATAAATTTCTATAAATATTAAATCATTAATAATAAAAATCATTAATGTGGAGGGCTCGATGTTAATAGTTTTATCTATTTACATAACGAAATATGTAAAGTAATTAAAAAAAATTGAAATTTAATTTCCTTAGATGGTTATTTCAGAGATAAAATTCTCTCTTTATTAGCATCGTTACAGATGAAGTAAGAATTTTCTCGATGAAATTGCCATCCAATTAAACTAAATTTCGAAATTTGTTAATCTCTATATATATATATATATATATATATATATATGTGTGTGTGTGTGTGTGTGTGTGTGTGTGTGTGTGTGTGTGTGTGTGTGTGTCTCAGTGAAAAGCTGCACATTCTAAGGTACCCCGATAATGACGAACTATTAAACCGTAGAGATGAATTAGCAATGCTATGTATACTCCGAAAATATTTTTCGTTAAATTTTAATTAAGCAAAATTGATTTGTCAAAACACGTGTTCTAATATAAAAATCAAATTACAGTTAAAATTATTTACTTATTTGAAGTATTATATGGCACCACTAAAATACTCCATTCACATAAAATAATCCTCTCCAAAAGTAAATTTTTATCCATGTTTATTCCACAAAATAAAAAACGAATATTATATTAATAAAATAACATAAACGCATCTTCTATGTGCTCTGTCCCTTCAGTACGTAGGCTATCATGGCTTTCCACATTTCATGGTGGTTCTGAGCACGCCTTTTCCTATACAACACTCATTCCGTCATCCACCTGATTACGTCCTTCAAATAAGTTATTCATTGCTTTCCCCTGTCTTTTCCTTCTATCTGGCCTGATAGCATCTGGTTCTCCAACCCTCCTTCCTCATTGCGTGTCCCAGGAACTTCAGCTCTCTTTTCCTGATGCTCAGTATTAGTTCCATCAATTTTAAGGTCTCATCATTGCTCTCATGCTTAATCCATTATATTCGCAGCATCCTTCTGTAGAACCACAAGTTTAAAGTTTTTCCTTCATATTCGATGATATTGTCCAGCGTTCATTGTCATATTGAAGAACGGACAGCACGTAGCAGTCAAGTACTCTCTTCTTTGTTTCTAGCGAAATTATCCTGTTTCTTAATACCTTACTCTCCTTCTGGAATGCTTCCTTCGCCATGCCAATTCGCCTTCAGATCTCTGTGACGCCCTTTTCGCTTATGTTATAACACTTCCCATGTATGTAAATTTTTGTAACTGCTTGATTCTAGTATCCCCGACCTGTATTTGGCATATTGGGATGCCCTTTTTACTGATGACCATGCATTCGGTTTTCTTGCAGTATATTTCTTGTCCTTTCATGTTACTTTCTTCAGCTGACTTCTGTAGGAAGTCTTGTAGTTGCCTTTCCGTGTCTGATCAGCACTGTATCATCTACGTACCTTAGGTTATTTAAACTGTGGCCTCCGATTACTAATCGAGGCATAACTTCTAGGGTCCTCAAAATATTTTCGCTGTAAAAGTTTAACAGATCCGGTGAATAGACACATCCTAGTTTTACGCACCTTTCTATCTTTGTACATCTATTCAATTCATTAACTGTCCGTATGCAAGCGGTTTGCTGCCAGTAAAGATTCTTGATTACTCTCAAGTCTTTCCCAAATATGTCTAGGCTGCCGAGCATCTCCATCAATTCTTTGTGGCGTATTTTGTCAAACGCCTTCGCATAATCAATAAAGTACAGGTATAATCCTTCTTCATTAGCATTGCCCTTTCATAGAGCATCTAGATCATAAATATGGCATTCTTTGTTCCCGTGTCTTTAACAAATCCATACTGTTATTTTCCTATCTCTGGTCTGATTCTACTTCTCTCTCTGTTCATTAGGATTCGAATGATCAGTTTTGTTATATGGCTCATTAAACTGATTGTCCTGTGGAGCTCGCACTAACTTGCAGCTGGCTTCTTAGGTAGTGCTATTAAAATCGACTTGCTGTGGTCATCTGCTACTACTCTACTATTAGACATTTTATTTATTATTTCAGTAATGTGCTCTATACCAAACTCTTCCAGGGCTATCAGCAGCTCTATGACTATACCTTCTCGTCTAGCTGCTTTGATTTATACAGTTTGTCTACTGCAGATTCCACTTCAGACTTTCATATTTCCGGTCAATGTTCATCTTTACGTATTAACTCATACAACACTAAAAAATCGCTCCAGTCCATCCACTCATAAAATAAAAAGTGTCTACTGTTTTTTTAAAACCCTAACATTCCAATATAAGAATTGCCTAGATGAAACTAAAAAGTGACCTGTCCAAAACTAAACTACCACGCCCCCTCTCCTAACCAAATCCGTATCTCTATGGTTACAAACTGTCGACAAACCGACTTAGACATACCAATTCACATCCCACACATCACTTACATATCACAATCACAGGGATGAATACAGTCCACCATTATTTTCATTTCCACTAATCACCAGACAAAGAGCACTTGTACATTGAAACACTAGAATTTTTGTGTAATGATACTATGCTTTTGCAAACAATTGTAACAACTATTACAATAGAAAACTCTACCTTCTATTGAGCACTCTTTATAAAAGTAAATCGTTGAACAGTAGGTTTCAAATCTATGTGTTCTATCACTTTCTTTCATTATATATATATATATATATATATATATATATATATATATATATATATATATTTATGTTATATAATTTTCAGAAATTCATATACATACTTTTAAGTTATATCAAACCAAAAATCTAAAGCTCTTTTGCATACAAATTCTTTACATGAAGATGTGTTGTGAAAGTTTAGGAAGCACTTGTTGAGCAGATTTTTGCTAGAAATTTCCTAGAATTCTCGCTCATTTATTAAATGAATTAATATAAATTTCAGTAAAATTGATTACTTATCTTATGGATATATTTAGGTATATATTCTTGGCAACATCTCTTATTTACAGAATTTAAAAGTAATTTTCCAAAACAATGTCTTATGTCTGGATTTGCGAACAGTCGGTTGATGTCGACGCTGATGCATTTACCATTTTAATCTGGCAAATATTCTGTATCCATTCATGTTTTAATTTTGCGTTTCACTTCTTCATGATTGTAGGCAGCAAATACAAAATCGTTAGCGTAAAAGGAAATGATAAGTGCACTTAACACATTTTGGGAGCTAGAGAGTCGAATGGTGGAAATGAACGAAAATTTAATGCGTATTTGAAAGAAGAGTGTTAATCATGATGGAATTCAGCATCGTGGTTTAAAGAACCCTATATGCCGAGAAGGTAGGTAGATAGATAGATAGATAGAGAGAGAGAGAGAGAGAGAGAGAGAGAGAAAGAGAGAGAAAGAAAGAAAGAGAGAGAAAGAGAGACAGAGAGGGAGGGAAAGTGATTAAGAAGGACACGAGATTATGTCAGATTTAACAAATTAGAAATTGCATTCTTGAAAAATGCAATCATTTGACGGATTTGCAATAAGTTAGAAAGTGAATCAGTTTAGTCTATACAGCAGCGAACATAAAGATCATAATGATATTAAGAGAAAGGCCTAAATATAAAATAAATGTGCATTATATAATTCCAAAATATAAAGCTCAATATACTTATGTTGATGAAGTTATATAACATTTGAAAATATAGATGATCAAAATCATCAGAACGACTAAAAAATCATATTAGTACAATAGATACATCATATTCAAAGGAACATAGCGTTCATAATTCATTAGTGCTTGATGTGTAAAATAAGAGCTTGACATGTTTTGATTAATGAGCGTATTAATATATTGCATTCATTAACGGATATTTTCTCTCATTCTCCATACAAGTTAGTCCATAGATCTTCGAAGTTTGTTGGACTCTTTTCCTTAGATCTTTCATCTAGTAACTGCCAAACATCCCCAATAGTATTCATGTCTGAGCTTTGATCAGGACACTCAATATAAGTAACATCCACCTCAGAAAAATTGCCTTAAATTTAGCTGTGTGAGTTGGCGCGTTATCATAATTGCAGGTTGATTAATTGCAGTTTTCAAATTAGGTACAACATGTTAGTTCAATATCTTTTTGTATACAGTTGCGTTAATTTTAATGTGTAGCATAACAATTGGTCCCGTACAAGCACGTGAAGTCATGCCCAATAACATTCATTTCCTCCTCCAAATTTAACGCTGCATTTAGGGCACTGAGAAAAATATCCTTACTTAGAGCTAGGTCAAACAAACTTTCTCCCGTCACAACCGTACAGGTTAAATTTTGACTCATCGCTGAAATGAAAACAATCTTTATTCCATTGAGTCTTCGGGAAATAGTGTGTCTTGATATTTTAATGCCAAAATTAGAAATACTTTTTTAGATATAGCGGTTGCTGTCGCAAATCGATCCTTTTTTATTCTTTACTAATCCATTTGGCTTCCCTTGGAGTAAATCTCCTAGGCCTGCCAGGAGGTTTCTTCGCTCAAAATTAACCAGTTCCTTCATATTTTCTTAAAATACTTTGAATCACACATTTAGCTTTCCCCACACTCTTTGAAATATCCCCAATCGAGAGTGTATCTTCATTACATACTTGACTATCAGTTTTCTAATTTCCAAAGACTTCACAGATGTTTTCGCTATGTTCACAATGCCAGAGCCAGTAAAGATTATTTTGATTTGTATTTCACTAAACACCAAAATACAATATGCAATTTTTGCATCATTAATGTGGCATGCAAAATCATGAAACGCTGCATGAAAAGTTATAAATCTTTGTCGTTATTGAGCTTTACACAACAAAATAGAATTACTAAGTAAAAACGATTGAGAAATGAAGCAGCATATGCATAAATGCCGAATGAATGGAACTTATTATTCGCATTTATACCAAAACGATACAAGAAAATTACAGTAATTAAAAAAACTACAACGAAGGCAACCACTAACTTAAAAAACTGAAGCTTCCAGAAACATATGAATATATAAGTAATAAGCGACATCCGTCAGTTTCGATAGACCCTGGATTTATGTCCAAAGAATTATGATTCAGATGTTAATTGGTACGCAGCTGTTAGGGATGTAGAAGCTCACACGGGAGTGACAATCTCGAGTGCAAAGTATGTTTGGGAAGACGCTTCTCCATGGAAACAAGACCCTGTTTCTCCTGTATGAATGGCCTCTCCAGCGTGAATATTCATTGTCAACATCTGCACATCTCTCGAAGTTCATTTCCATATCACCCATGTCCATTTAGAATATATCCTTGAAGTGAATGTGTCGTATCCCTGGTTCTTTATTGCAGTATTCAGTTGCCTAGACCGAAGTATATCATAAGCCATCTGGAACCATATTCATGTTATCGGAGGTAGCATTCTTAAAGAAAGGCAGATATCAACCACTTTCAAATACAGTAAATACATCTTCAGAGGCTGATTAAATATTTGACTTACACTTGATGTTTGGCATGTGCTTGAGTCCCAATAGATAGTTAAAGTAAATCCATTTATCATAACTGGAGAAATTTTGGAATTTGATTTGTGATAATGGGAAATTACTATCTTGGTTTTCGTGCGATTAAATGTTAAAAGCCAGTCTCTATCCCATTAAGTTTCGAAAGAAATGTAAGTATATTGATTTACGAGCTAGTGCAGATCTTCCATAAAGGATATATTTATAGAATCTTAATAGTTTATTTCAATCAATTCATATGTTTTCCAGTTTTTTGTTCCGGTGTGTAAAATTTGCCAAAAAATTGAAAGCAGTTGTATTTTGCTCGGACACAGAACTTTGAAAACGAAATATATTTTACATCAAAGTAAAAAGTCATTAGAAAATTGATATTTTTGTAGAAGATAACCAGAAATTAAGAAAGACTGATGAATATAATATATAAAAACATACACAATACTTAACAAAGACAAAAATAAATTGTTTTTATCGAAAATTGATATTCTTTTAGTCTGACTACTCTCCTCGATCATGCCACGACGTAGACGGAGACCGACAGACGTAGACGAAGCCTTCTTCCATCATTCCATGCTTATCGTATGCAAGATTGAACAGCCTACTCTGAGCACTCTAATCTTTTCAATGTGAACGTACCTGCGGCGGCGGACACTCGGTGAAGAGCACCCTTGGAGGAGAAACCGCCGACTGCGCACGCGCGCAAACAGACGGGAAGTGGGACGTGGAGGTAGGTAGAGCAGAACTGAGCGACAACAATAGAGCAAAAGACGCTTGGTGGGAGGCGTGAGACTGTGAGGCGTTTGCACGAGGGGCTGAAGCGGGCGCCAAGACTACGAGTCGAATGCGACAGCTTCGATATTATAACATTCTTATTTAATATTAAAAAAGTATAAAGACAACAAAATTTTGTCATCAGAAGTATATTTTGCAAATCGGTATCTGTTATAATTTTCAGTTGAAAGGTTCATCGGATTTGCTCATTAATTTGGCTCGTCCTTTATTGCGGGAGAGTAGCTTAAATGCCGTTCCCAGCGGCATCCTCTCGATGTTAGCTTACTTTCTAATAAAATAATATATATTTATTTGATAATATTAATAGTAAATGACTTGCATTATGAATAAGGATTATGAAAATAACATGAATTTTTTCTACATATTCAAATGATTTTCATTACATAAGAATATCGCAGGAAATGATTCTGTAATTAGTCATATTTCATAAGAAATCATAGTGATAATTCATATGGAATCATTTCCGTTGCATAAACGTAAGAAATCCGTAGATACTTAATGAGACTCTTAGAAACTGGTGTTTTGATTGATCTGTAAATTCATTTATGACAAAACGTAGAGAATTGTCTGATAAACTGTGCTATTATGATTCATGTTGCATGCGTCAACAGAAATCTTGTCAACAGAAAAATGCAGAGGATAACTCAATGAGTAAATTGTTATACAATCACCTGAGTACGCACAAGTAATCGACAGCTCTCATCTACGCTTCTCACCAATATATATTTCTTCTATCAGAAACATAGTGACATCATATTTTTCATCGTAATGTTTCGTATGGTAGTGCTGCACACTATGACCTTCACTTTATCTCACTTAAATAATGGACGTTCTAGTTTGATTGCATATGAATATGTATGAATGAAAAAGAATGAGAGAAAGAGAAAGAAAATAAATAAACAATTTAGAGGTGGTAACAACCTTACGTGTTTCAAACGGCAGCGTCAGCGAAATGGAAAACATTGTCCGTTGTTAATTTTTATATTTTACCGATATATATATTTAAATATTGACCAGCATTAATTTCCTATTTTTATTGTGCAGTGCAGTGCACCCCACAATAACAGGGAGTTAGATTTACTGTATGATTTAAACGAAAATTAACTAATATATTTAAAAAAAAACATTTTAACTTGAACCCAACATCTAACATTTGCTTTTTTGTACTTTTGTAGGCTACAAATTTTCTATTCTGTTTTTTTGTTTCAAATAACTGTAACGAAAATACAAAAAGTTAAGTAAAACATATAATAATTCCCGGTATTTGTGGATCAATATATAATATAGTTTTGAAGATGTGAATCTCAAATATTTAATAATTAATAATTTCTAAAATATTTATAGTTAAAAGAATTTAAAGGATCTTTTACAATTAACTTTAGAATTAAGTTGTACTAGAATATTCATATAAAATTCGTAAGTTTTACTAGTAAATATACATCTTGTCGAGAGTCTGACTAGTAAAAACTACTAAGCAACCAGTCTGATTTATGTTCAAAATATTTAAAATCTACATAAATATGAAACGCTCTCAGCAAAGGAATAAGTTCACTGGAACACGTAATGTGTTAATAGATACATTATTGCATTTTAATTACCTTGAAGATTCAAACTCTTTCAATATCATTTCTCATTAAAAATATGCGGAATTTCTATCGTTGCCAATACGTTTAGCTCTGAAATGGAAAACTTGTCATGAACTTTTGTTATAAAATCTATTAGACCAAATGTATCTAAAATAGTTACTCATCAATTACAACGTCAGACATATTTTGGTCAGTTCGTTGAAGCACGTAGCATTTATCGATATCAATTTGATAATATTTGTGTGTCCAGCAACAAAGCTTGTAAATGTGTGAATACATGTAAATTACACGAAGCGAAAGTCGCCAAATATGATTTGTCGTGAATTTATGTCTCGGACTGTGCATTCTCTTTTATACAATGCTGAATTGTTTAATAATGTATTAAAATTGTATTAGTTGTTATAAGTAAATATAAGTCTAGACATTTTTGAAAGTGGAATGGCGTCAAAAGATTTCATGATCTTTTTTATAACACAATCATATATTGCCCAGTAGGCATATTCAAAAATAATGACAAAATTGCATGCTAAGAACAAAAATATGAACAGTATCCTTTTTAATAAATATTCATTTGTTATGGGAATGTACACCAATCACGTGTATATATAGACATTTCCTGAGAGTGTCTCTTTTGCTTTTTCAAGAAATCATTATTCATAATAGAAGTGTATATTACGACTAAAGGTCTTCATGCAAAATTTGGCTCTGTATTATCTTCCAATGAAAATACCCACTTTGTAAAATAGAATGATGATACTGAATCACAAATGAAAACATGAACTATTTCATTTAATCATCATTTGAACATTACATTTTGAAAATTTCTTTTTATATTTTTTAATATTTTATTGCCAGTCTCTTATAATAACAAATATTTAGAATAACTCGTAAATATGTTTTTATGTTTTAGTTTAATTTAATTGTTTGTTATATTTTTTATATATTTGTATGTAATAATTTTATCTATCAAATTTAAGAGGCGAAGAGTTGAAATTCCTTGGCATAAAGAAATATTCTGAAAGAATGCAAGATAATGAAATATTGAAAACCCAGAAATGTCACTGGAGAAGAAATGACATATCTGTTGACCGTCTGTTTAGACTGTGTACATATTAATCATAAACCTTCTATCCACTTGAGTATACTAACTCTCACAAATAGCGCTATTTTTTGCAAATATCTATGTCTGACAATGATTATATTCTCATCAGACAGTTTAGAATATTGGTACTTAAGTTGCTCAAAATCTAACCAAAAGGAGAAGGACTTTCACTCTCTTAATAGACCTAAATTTTAAAGTTCGTAGTCATTTAGCATCATAATATCCCGATAACTTCATTAATTTATTCCTACTGTTATCCAGCCCATTCCAAGCCAATCCATTATTCAGTTAAGTGCCATATGGGATACACCATCTATACCATGTCTGTTTCAAAAGAGACATGACTGACTGGGCAGAAAAATATTTCGCAAAATTTGCCATTAATTTCTGCGTTAGACTGTTGCCAGCCAAGATTATAGAGCCCAATCTGCCTTGTTATTTAAGCTATAACTGGATAGAAGATACGGATTATTACATTTTGCAAAGGTATTTGCGCATAAATGAATGCAAGGAATTCAACTGGAATTCGAATTCGGCTCCTCGATTTCTTTTCCTGGGTCGATATCCACTGCACCACTACACACATACATATTTCTCGCCAAAACCCTTATATATTAAACTTACAAATTATCATGACTATTTTTGCATCAGATTTTAACCAACTCAGTTCATTCACTGGCAAGATTTCGCACAGTTTTTTTTTCTATATCATAGTAGATCTGGAACATATCATTGTCAGTTGATTCATTCATTTCACACTTATCAACTACTGTTCTGAGTGTTTGTTTTACAAATGAAAAAAACCCAGTCATCTTAAAGCAAGTTCCAATTAATATCTGTAATCGAGTTTTAACTCGGATTAATCACAAATTTGACGTAATACGTATTAAAGATAATCAAGTGAAAATTTAAAATGATTTGTTTGAACATTATATTTGGTCGATACTCGAATCTAAATAGGTATACTGTTTTCTAATCAAACAGTATATATATTTATTTCTACCGGACCGATTATTTACGCTAAATTTGGTTACGAAAATATGTCATTCCGCAGGATTCGGACCTAAGACCCCTATCCACATAGGGAAAGCCACCAATTGTTCTTGCGCAAGTAAGAAGTAAGAACAGTTTAAACGAAGTTGAATCATGCCTATATAACAAAATTTTCGATTCAGCGTAAATAATCATATCTGCACTGAAATATATCGTAATGCCAACAAATGTAAATATGTTACAGAAATTAACAATGATAAACGAAATGGTTTTTAAACAAACGACAATTTGAAATTCACCTATGTGGATAGCTGTTGCAGGTTCGAATCCTGCGGAATGACACATGTTTTTGTAACAATAATCAGGGAAGTAGAAATATGTGTATACTGTTTTATTGTAAAACAGAATATAAGTATCGATCAAAAATAATTTTCACACAAATCATTATATATATATATATATATATTTTTTTTTTATAAAAAAGATTTCGTTATTACTATGGGGAATAAATATTTTACCGTGTCCTGATGTTATTATCGCGAGTCAGACCCAAATGGTACAACGGTTGGTCTTCAATATATACATGTAAATTTTAGTCGTACCTGAAAACGGCGTGGCTCGAATTTCATGGACGTAAGTGCAATCGGCAACCCGCCGGAATCCCAAGTGAAACTAAACTGGAACATTTATAACCCTTACGAGTGTAAAATGTTTATAAATCACAGGGTGGTTGGCATCGTTCAATCCAATACAGAATGGTAACTAAACTTGGCTAAGATATAAAATAGCCATAAATACTGCGAGACAGGAGGAAAAAATGTCCTCCCTTGATCCTCACACTAACAAGTAAAACGGTATCAGCGAAATGGGTTATTTAATTTTGGTATTTGTTTTATGAAGGGTGAGAGCTTGTATTCTAGGAGGCAGTAGGAACGCATGTCATGCTGGGAATCAGCTTCTCTCCACGAGTTGTATCAGTTGGTAACTAATAGGTGTGGGAGGTGTATCGACACTTCAGAATACTTGAGACCCTCTGTTAAATTAGCGCCGTTTTGGATTTATATTCAAAACCCACACTGTCATAATTAACTTCATACAAAGTACTTTGGCGCTGGCCTTAGCATTGTGTAAGATTACCTACCGTTTCCTTTATATGAATAAATATTATTTTCAAATCATTGCCAAATATAACTTGTATCTTATCTGCCATTATTATGACACCTATTATGACACCTATTGCAAGAAGACAAACAAGCAGTTTACTATTCGATTCTCGTTGTTGTTGTTTATATATCTATTATTTGGTTTGTTTGCAGAAAAGCTGGCATGCCTGTTACTTTCACAAATTAAGAAAATGGTATGTAAAGCCAAATTTTTCAACTGATGTTAACATTTCTTTCTTATCAAATCGTGATTGAAAGTTATAATGAACGGCCAAACTTCTAAATATTTTGAACTAATGTAGGTGTTCTCTAAAGAGATATCCTTGGTTCTATTTCCTTTTTAATTTTCATTTATAATCACCACGATGACAACATATATCAACTAGGAATCTATACTGTTGATACAAACATTTACACTTTAATTTCAAATTTGCGGTGATGTCAGAAAAGAGGTTCATTCTATACATAACTACGGAAAAGTATGGCTTGTTAATTTTAATACACCCGTAACTGACCTCTATTAAATCACCTCTGACACTTTCTGATTACCATCGGCATGGGTGATACTAATCTACTCAGTTAATGTTCTCGCCTGACTTGAAATGGAAAGGCTATACTGAATCCATTCCTAGATCAGATGCTAGGAAAATGACCTGTTTGTGTCGTGTTTTGAACATTTGATCATCTCCTTAATCACTCTTTCATATCTATAATTTAACCGTTCATCCATGATTATAATATCACTACCACATATGGGATGTGTCTGTGGTGCTGCGGATATCGACTTGGAACGAGAAATCGGGGAGCCGATCACGAATTCCAATTTAATTCCTTGCATTCCCTTACGCGTAGATACCCTTGGGAAAAGTATTACTCCGTCTCTTCTCTCCAGTTATGGGTTAAATAACAGAACAGATTAGGTTATGTAGCATTGGTTGGCAACCAGTGTACCGAAGAAAGCAATGGCAACCTACTGCGGGATAATCTTCTGCCCAGTCAGTCGTGTATGTTTGGAGACATGATCGCCCAAGCATATATCACGTATGGCACTTAACTGACTGACAACATATGATATCGTGCTCAAACGATATATCTAAATATTATTAACTCTAAATAAGAGTCATCAAAATTTTTGGCCATGATCTGGAATCTCTGATTCAGTCACAACCACACCGTCGTAACGTTGCTTCACCGTAGCATTTTTATAAATATTTCCATGGCAAATGTTCAGATGAGCTTCTCACCAGAGGCCCTAGTATTTATGACGTTATGCACAGTAAAAAAAAACTGTTGGCGTGTTCTTAACAATATAATGTTAAGGTGGCTAAATGTAACAATATATTCTATGCTATTTTCTTTTCTCGTGCATGTAAATTGTGGAACTCTCTTCTTGTTTAATCTTCAATCCTCCAATAATGTCATGCAATATCAATCGCTTTTGTTGACAGTTATTTTCTCCTCGCTCTTTACTAAAGTTTCTGTTTTATAATTTTTGAGCACCCAGTAAATTATTGTGTACCATTGGATTGACTGCCTTACATATGGAAAAATGTATTAAAAATATATAGAAAGAGAAGAACAGAGAGCATGTGGTTAAATGCATACTTTTGGAGTACAGACTTGCATTTAGCAATTAGTGTTATAAAAATAGTATTTAAAAAATAGAATAATGGATTGAAAAAAGCAAAGGGAAAATATTCTGTGATGTACAGTTGCTGAACGTGAAAGAGTTAAATTTAATCCAGAGTAACAAATAAGAAATTATACCTGGTAGTAGATATGAACATCATGTAAATAAGAACAAATGATTTCACCGTATTAACCAGTATTTCACACCGGACCGATATACAATCAGCCACCTGATGAATTTAAAATTGCTTGAATAAATCACCGATTCTAAGAAAAAACGCATAAATTCAGTCAACGAAATAAAGCAAAGTACATCTGTCAAAAATATTAATATAAACTACCATTACCATTTTTTTAATATAACATCTGAAGGAGGACACTATTATTCGGTAGCATGAACTTTTTTGTGTACTCACATTATGATTTCTAAACAATTCTATTAACAATATTTTAATATATATATATATATATATATATATATATTGTGAATGGCTAGAGTTGTATCGAAGACCAAGCACAAAAATAAAAAATTATCAACAAACAAACACAAGCATGACTGCAAAAGAAGGAATTAATATTCCTTAAACAGCAATTGTTTAGCAAACAACGTATTATATCAGCTAAGTAAAATCATTATATAATGAGGAAAAAAATAGATAGGAGTAACAGAAAGATCCTAGAAACAAAAAAAAACTAGGCACATGCCATAACTTTCAAAAATAGTAAATACATGAACCGTACGTTCTTGATATTTATATCTGAGAAATTATAAAGAAAAACCAAACGACACCATATATATGTAACGCTTAATTATAGAAAATAAAGCACACTATCCATTCAAATACGTGTATCCATTAAAAATAATGATAAAACAAAAAAAAAATGTAAATAAAAATAAAAACTCAGAATTAGATGATTTTATTTTCTGACCCGGCATTATGTTATTTCTCTAAACATAATCTACGGATTCGTTATCAGCACTATATTCAAAGAGGAATTAACTTTACCGGAAAATGTGATTAGTAATTATTACAAAAAAAAACGTCAACTTAACAATAAATCCCAGGGCAATACTCACATTAATGTAAAATTGCTTAGTATATTGCTTGCTTGGGAATAATATTATTTTTTATGAAACAAGAAAAATGCACTACAAGAAACATTGTAGCCATTTAAACTAATTTTCAAATTCCGCATCGTGACCTTTTAAACTATCTTCAAATTCTGCATAAATAAGCCTGTCTAACGCCTTAGATATATCTTAAGAACGAGCTACACGACTCTTATCTAAAACGAGCCTAACGCTTTCATCGATAACAGTTAAAACTGAGTTGCTCATAATTAAAATAATAAATTAAACAGTTATATAATATTTTCGGTTGGAAACTTAAAACTTTTAAAAAGCACAAATATGGGCTGCTACTACATCAGGACACACTCTCTTGTATAAGATTAATATTTTCTGAAAACTTATGAGATGTTCATTATAAACAATAGCACGAAACATTTTATACATATATTGATATAAGTGCTAGCTAATTTTAATTTGATAAAGTTATACTAAAAAGACTAATTCTGAAAATGAATACACACGTGTAATCAAATAGTTTTGCATTATTTCCAGCAAGGTATTTTAATATAGAATAATATAAAACGTATAAATCTGGAAATTAATGTAAAAGAGAAATATTGGAACCCTTTAAATGTATGAATTATTGGGTTATTGTTGAAAAGATAATCTTTCATAAAGAAAATGATCTCTTTGGCAACTGACATTTTTACCCGGCTACGATGCGCCAGAGAAAATGAAAACTCATCAATATGCGATTTCTCTTTTTAAACGATGTTTTTCAGATTTTCACGAAAAGGCTTAGGAACTCAATTTCTTATCCGAAACGTACACACATGGAATTTCTAAATAATGAATAAATATGAATAAATATATATTTGAGTCGTCGTTTACATAATTGAAGCTCTTTTGTTTGTTTGAAATACAAGCACCGCACTCAAGAATATTCAATAAATGATTTACGCTTTCCAGTTGTAATATCGTATTAAAAATGATTCATTACTCACAAATTACATTTGATAAATTCCATACCAGGAAGAAACGACTTGAGCAACTAGTGTCACCGAACCGTTACCCTACAACTGCTCGCACCAAAAACAAAATCTATTTCGCAACATGAACGACTGTGGGCTGCTGTAGAATGTCAAGTAGATGAACAGATTAAATATTAGTATTTTGCCATTTTGTGAAATTAGTTGACCAAAAATTTGTGATTTCGTCAGTTGTAATCACAGGATAATATACGTATAAAATTTAGCGAAAAGAGAGTCGGCTTGACCGAACTGAAACATGAAAAACTGTGTATTAAGCGACTACTATCAATCTGAAATTCCTCCTGGTCAAACCTCAATGCAGGCCCTTCAATATTGTGGTTAAAATAGTGTATGCACATACAACAAAAAGCACTAAGACACAAATAAAGTCTTTCTACTATACACTGAATAACGCCCATGCTCAGTATAAATGATAATGTAGGCAAGGATATAGAAAGGCAAATTCTTCTTAGGAAACCACAATGAGCGAGTAGAAAATGGTTCCAATGAACAATGAATAAATATCGCCGCATGCTTTAAAGAAAACCCAAGAATTTTATGGACATGGAGATGCAGGTGATACAAAAACCAAATGGATTACATAAAAATAAACAAACGACTAAGAAATGCAGCTGTTCATTGTAAAACATATCTAGATGCTGACTGTTTAAATGACCACCTCCCGGTTATATGCAAACTAAGAAAATGAAACTACAGATAATTAAGAAAACTAATGCAGCAGCCAGACTGCAATACCACACCCTTGTAAAAAAAGTTTTAGTAACATCGGCCAATGACATATTTCCGAAGGAAAACAGCTGAAAAAGTGTGGATCACAGATAAGATTCAGAGTATGATGAAAAGAATACGGAAAATAATGAAAAATCACAAGGAAACGAAAAAAAATGCAGTTAAAGCAAAAGAGGAAAAGCTCAAAGACAAATAAGCAGAAATGGAGATTGCGCACAATCAATAATAGAGACTTGCTAAAAAAAAAGAGAGCTAATATGACAAAAAACATGCTCCTCAACAAAATGCATAAAATCCAAGGAGGGAACGCTAGTATTAGAGAAGGAGTAAATAATTCAGTGTTGGGAAGAATATATAAAAGATTTCTTTCCCGATACCGGACAGCAACTGACAATACACAGGAATACCAAAGGACCAGAAATATTAATATGTGAAGGGCAATCTGCAACTAACCAAACTAAATACAAACAAAACAGCTGAATCAGACAGCATTGTATTAGATATTTGAAGACTTAAAAGAGTTCAGCGTAGACAAAATCACAGAAATTATAAGTGAAATCTACAACACACATGAAATCCTGAAACACCTAAGTAGATGCATTTTCATAGCACTGACAAAGAAGCCAGGGTCAAATGAAAGTAAACTCCAGCGAAGGATCAGCTTAATAAGTCACATAACAAAAATCATCATTAGAATACTAATGAATAAAACTCGCAGCAGAATCAGACCGAAAATATAACAAGAACTCTGCGGTTTCTTCAACGACACTAGAACATGAGACGCAAAATTTATGCTGATAATGTTATCAGAAAGTCTAATCGAAATGCAGAAGGATATGTACTTCTCTTTCATCGACTATGCTAAGGAATTCTACAAAGTACGCCACAAAGACCTGATAGACACGCTTGTCATCCTTCTCAAATCTTTCACAAGCGTTTCACCCTAAGAAAGGCGTTACTGCTACTTGTGCGCAGGGGATTACTTAAAGAGCAGAGTGATGTGAAGGTAGTACTTAAGACAGGGGCTGTCGGAGAATGTATAAAAGAAAGTTGAGAACATTGGTGTGAAGAGATCTGCGTGAGAGTAGAGTAGAAAGAGAGAAGAACAAAATACAACTGTTATTGGGGAGAGGATAAAGTCAAGGTGCTAAGTGATGGCAGTTGACATTGCATTAAATTTTTGACAATAAGAGAATCAAGAGTACCAAAGGGATTTTGACGGTAAGAGAATCAAGAATACCAAAGGGATTTTGACGATAAGAGAATCAAGAATACCAAAGGGATTTTGACGATAAGAGAATCAAGAATACCAAAGGGATTTTGACGGTAAGAGAATCAAGAATACCAAAGGGATTTTGACGGTAAGAGAATCAAGAAAACCAAAGGGATTTTGACGGTAAGAGAATCAAGAATACCAAAGGGATTTTGACGGTAAGAGAATCAAGAATACCAAAGGGATTTTGACGATAAGAGAATCAAGAATACCAAAGGGATTTTGACGGTAAGAGAATCAAGAATACCAAAGGGATTTTGACGATAAGAGAATCAAGAATACCAAAGGGATTTTGACGGTAAGAGAATCAAGAATACCAAAGGGATTTTGACGGTAAGAGAATCAAGAATACCAAAGGGATTTTGACGATAAGAGAATCAAGAATACCAAAGGGATTTTGACGATAAGAGAATCAAGAATACCAAAGGGATTTTGACGGTAAGAGAATCAAGAATACCAAAGGGATTTTGACGATAAGAGAATCAAGAATACCAAAGGGATTTTGACGATAAGAGAATCAAGAATACCAAAGGGATTTTGACGGTAAGAGAATCAAGAATACCAAAGGGATTTTGACGATAAGAGAATCAAGAATACCAAAGGGATTTTGACGATAAGAGAATCAAGAATACCAAAGGGATTTTGACGATAAGAGAATCAAGAATACCAAAGGGATTTTGACGGTAAGAGAATCAAGAATACCAAAGGGATTTTGACGGTAAGAGAATCAAGAATACCAAAGGGATTTTGACGGTAAGAGAATCAAGAATACCAAAGGGATTTTGACGATAAGAGAATCAAGAATACCAAAGGGATTTTGACGATAAGAGAATCAAGAATACCAAAGGGATTTTGACGATAAGAGAATCAAGAATACCAAAGGGATTTTGACGGTAAGAGAATCAAGAATACCAAAGGGATTTTGACGATAAGAGAATCAAGAATACCAAAGGGATTTTGACGGTAAGAGAATCAAGAATACCAAAGGGATTTTGACGATAAGAGAATCAAGAATACCAAAGGGATTTTGACGGTAAGAGAATCAAGAATACCAAAGGGATTTTGACGGTAAGAGAATCAAGAATACCAAAGGGATTTTGACGGTAAGAGAATCAAGAATACCAAAGGGATTTCCACATGCGGGAATTGAAAGAAAATAAGATGACAGAGTAAAAGTTGTGGTTACATTTGATAGGTTTTATAGAAGTGGGAACAAAGTTGCTAGTCAAGTAGCACGAGTAAATCCATTCAGAAGGGGCACTAATGAACTAATTTCATCGGCGTAGAAGGCGTGAAAACATTTGTAGTATAGATGGTGAGAATCTACATTAAGTCGCTGAGGAAGTACTAGAGTTGAACTCTGATGTTGTTATCGAATACAGCTTCTCCTTTGGTTTATCTCCAGAAAATGAATAGCGGGGCTTCCGATAAGATGCTATAGAATTATTCAATTCTAAGGTGGATAGTAGATTCTTATATGTGCAAGATGGGTGCAGATTAGAATAAATTCCTTTACCTACACAGAATGTTCTGTCAGTAAACTTAGCTATTGATTCAATATAATATTTCTACTTCAGGTCGGTTGACAGAGTTCGGACGAGGAAGAAGCGTGTATTGCTTTCAGAGAGATTAACCTCATCGATGCTGATAGGGAGTAGTAGAGATTGTCTATGGTTAAATAGGGTGTTAAAAGAATAGCATCTTTCTTTGGAAGCATTTAAATTTAAGAGCCATTTCTTACCCCTGTCCATTACAGATTAGAGTTCATTTTCAAGAACTTCATCAAGGTTTGTTTTTTCAGCCATAGCAGATTTATTATCGATGCAGAAGTAATTGGTGGTGTCGTCAGCGTAGATGCTTACTTGGAATTAGATTAATTCAGCGAAATTGTAGACGAAAATCATAAAAGCGTAGGACCTAGCATAGAGCCTTGAGGGACACCTGCGTTCGTATGATAGGATCTGGAATCGTACCCGCTCGATACTATGTTTATTACGCAATCTGAAAAGAATGACTGAATGAGATCAAACAAGCATCCAGTTATAACGTAGCCCTGTAGCTTGCACAGAAACCCAGAGTACCAGACTGTCAAATGCTTTGAAGATATCTAGAGAAACAGCTTGAATTTCGCGGTTTTTATCGAAAGTTTGGTATATATACTCTGTGGATTTCGTTACCATATCGACGGCAGACTTGGTGAAACAGAAGCCATACTTTTTGTCGGAGAAGAGAGCCGTGAGCCGTGAGAAGTTGAACCACATCGTCGTTGATAGTAACCGGGAACACTTTGCCAAATTTCGATAGGATACTGATAGGGTCATAATTAGATTTGTTTGAAGGTCGTCAAGAGTTCTTAAATACAGGAACCACATAGAATGACTTTCAGCATGCATAAAATCATGAAGCAGTGAGACAATAGTTGTAGAGTTTGGAGTGGATAGGGAGTTCAGGGGCACATTCCCTCAAGACGATGATGAGTATTCGGTCACATCCGCTCGTCTCATGGTGATCAAACTTTGAAGTTATGTTATAGAACAACAAGAGGTTAATGCAAACGTCATTCGTTTAAGCTTTAAACTTTTGGTAGGATGTCCGGTGTGTATTCGCCAGACAAATTAAATATTCAGCCCAGATTCGTCATTCGTGGCCGCAATGTGAACAATAAAAGATCCGCAGATGATAGAGTGCTGAGAGCAAATACAGGAACTAAACTGCAAGGTAAAATACACGAAAATTTAAAGAAAGCAAAAAGAAATGAGTACAAATAAATTCAATGTATAGTAATCAGTAGAAAGGTATCCCAAAATGCTTACTACAAGATTGTAAAGTTAAATAACTGGGAAGAGTTCTAACAGAGGATAGAAAGAGTGAAACGGAGAACCAGAAGGATCATTTCCCTGGTCAATGATGCGTTCTAGAAACTGATTAGTCTGTTAAGAAAATTTCACTATAAACAAAGAAGCGAGTTATGTATTGTTGCGTGATATTACCTCGTAGATTGTAAAGACATGGCTTTACTAATATTACCACTTGTGTATGAGGCAATGATTCACAAAATATCACAGATATTAATTCAAGTGTGAACACAAAAGCCACACTGTAAACCTGTACGCGGTATGCTACCCCCAAATTCCAAGGCGATAACGTATAGGCTTAGCATATTTCTATATACATCTAATATTATGGCTTAATTGCCTTTACATAACTTGTGGTTTCGATACATATTTTGAAATAATGTAACAGCAATATGTCCAGAATTTCTACATTCTGTAAGTTAATATCATCCTGCCTAAATGTGATTTATAGAATGTAAGAGAATATCATCATACGTGGGAAGATTAAGCAAATAAAGAACGGCTGTTATCTGTACAATTAGTGATTCGTAAATAAGAGCTTTTCTTTTTGAAAATGCAGTTTTGAAAATGGAGATTTTCCCTTTTGAAAATGGAGTGTTGATATTTTTTAATAGAAAGACGCTCACGCGATTTCCAGTCGCGTGTGTCAGGGGATAGCATTTAAAACGATTCTTTTCAAAAACAACAAACTATTTTACTCTCAAAGTAGGAAGAAGTAAATATCATCATCATTTCAATGACAAACTTGAAAATCGCCAGTTATTTTTCTGAAACCGCTCGGAAATTTTTTCATTATGGAACATTTATAAATTTCTTTTTACCAAGCAAAAAGTAAACATGTAAGAATACTGGAAAAATTTGATGAAAAATTATTAAAATTTCCATTGTCGGTTGTATTTTATGACACACATTCAATCACACACACGCACGCATATAGGAATCAATATTTGTCTCAGGGTTAACCGAATTTTCTAAAACAAGCGAAAAACACAGTTTAATTTTAAAGGAGCAATTAACTAAACTAAAGCCATTTTACATCGCAACATAAGTAACGTCTCTCTGCATCTTCGATTTTATTCTCTGAAAGCATGGGACTAAAAGGTCTTTTGGATTGCACGTCAGTAGTCTCCACATACGATTTGCAGTTGCATATCTGACGAAAATATGATTTCTGTATCTGTTTCCTGGCAAAATTATGAAGCCCTAAATAGATGGCAGTTTTTTTTTTTCAGAAATGCATATTCTTTAATCTTTAATAAATTTCCTATCTAACGCATTAGATATTTTAATGGATTACTCTAATGCGTAAATCTCTAGTACGCTCAAGAACATGCTTAATATCTTCCTCGATTTCCTCAGGAATATGTAGCCAGAAAGATCACTGCAAATTTGTCAATCTATCCTTGATACATTTTGAAAACTCAGCATAACGTTATGTTGACCCAAATTATCACATAAATATTTAATGTATTTATATGATGCAAGTAACAAAGTGTTTTTAAAAGTATTCGTTTATAAATTGGGCGCTGTGTTAGGACGCATTAAACTAATGATATGAAGATATATTTGTAAAATTGTACACATATAAATGTGTATACGTAGGAAATAAATTCATTTTTAAAATATTCAATTCTATACAGTTCGAAGGACTAGGGGACAAGATTTGTATAAGTACTCTCATAGACAATCAGGCAGGGCACCTCAAGCCGGTGTAATGGTTAACACGATTGTTTTGCTAGAATGATTGCAATTGAGGATTGAGTTCTTTTCTCACTGCGTACCCCATACATTCGGCCTTTTTGCCACATGTTAGCGGCCGTTAGAAAAATTCACTAGACAATGACGAACTTTTATTAGCGGTGTTAATAAAAAATAATATAAAATAATAATATATAGAGATAATAATACATATAAAAATACATATATACGCATAGATATTGACATAATCTCAAATACCAAAGTTTTCTGTGGTGGTGTGTACAATGCAATTGGTTATCAATGTGAATTGTTTAGGAACACAGTTCTTCAAAGATCACATAAATTAATAAATGTTGTAGAGTACGGATGAGAAGCCGCACAAAATAATAAATAACAAAAACAGATATGGAGATAGAAAACGTAAGTTATATTGAGCAAAATATACAAAAAGAAACACGGGTTAATCAATTCAGAAAGACTATTAGTAGAAATGGATATATACAGTTTTACCATGAAATAGTATCTCCGAGCAATGAGTCTATATACAAACAACTCCAACTAACTCTGCACCAACTTACTGACCAGGCAACTCTACTACAGTATTTAGTTTGCCTTTCCACTTTATGCAACATGTTACACAAGGACATTTTATGTGTGTTTTCCTTGCTATATAGCCTGGCCAAAAATCTGTCTATCGTTAAGCAGTCATCATGTTTACCTTCGGCAAAGCCACGACTGGTTAAACGTTCTCTTTCCCGAATGCAGAAAGCGCTCTCAGCCCGAAGGCAGAGAGCTGACAGTGTCAATAGAAGCAGGTTTGCAACAACTTCTACAACAGTATTTAGTTGGCTTTTACACGTAAGGCGAAATATATCACAAGGTCTTTTTATGTGGGTCTTCCGTGCCATATAGCCCTGCCAAAGATATCTGTCTATCGTTACCTAGTCGTGATTCTATCTTAAGACGGAGCCACGGCAGGGTTAGTGTACTCTGCCCGAAGGCCAGGAGCTGTCAGTGTCAATAGTAGCAGGTTTGCGACTACTACCGTAGGCAATTTCACCACAGTATTTATTAAACCATCCCATTTAAGGCAACATGTGACACAGGGCCATTTTTCTGTGGGTATTCCGGGCCCTATAGCCCGGTCAAAATTATCTATCTATCGTTACCCTGTCGTGATTCTACCCTTCGGCGGAGATACAACTTTGTTAGTGCACTTGGCCCGTTTCAGAGAGTTGACAGTTTCAATAATAGCAGGTTTGCGACTTATACTGCAGGCACTTCTACAACAGTATTTAGTTGGCTTTTACACGTAAGGCGAAATATAGCACACGGACTTTTTATGAGGGTCTTCCGGGCCATATAGCCCGGCCAAAATTATCTGTCTCTTGTTACCTAGTCGTGATTTTACACTTCGGTGGAGCCACAACAGGGTTAGTGTTTTCTGCCAGAAAGCAGATACTGCTATACGCCCGAAGGAAAAGAGATGACAGTGTCGATAGTAGCAGGTTTTCGACTACTGCTGTAGGCAATTCTACAACAGTATTAATTTGACCTTCACAATTAAAGCAACATGTGATAGAAGGTCATAATTATGTGGCTCTTCCGAGCCATATAGCCAGGCCAAAAATTTATGTCTATCGTTACCCAGTTGTAATTCTACCTTTCGGCGGAGCCACGATAAAGTTAGTGTTCTCTGCCCGAAGGCAGAAGGCGTTCTCGGCCCGATGTCAGAGAGCTAACAGTGTCAATAATACTAGGTTTGCCACAACTACTATAGGCAAATCTACAACAGTATTTAGTCGGCCTTCCCACTTAATGTGAAATATAGCACAAGGCCTTTTTTATGTGGGATATCCGGGCCATATAGCCAGGTCAAATATATCAGTCTATCGTTACCTAGTCGTGATTCTACACTTCGTCGGAAGCCACGACAAGGTTAGTGTATTCTAACCGAAAGCAGAGATCTGACAATGTCAATAGTAGCAGGTTTCCGACTACTACCGCAAGCCATTTTACAACGATATTTAGTTAGCCATCCCATTTAAGGCAACATGTGAAACAAAGTCATTTTTCTGTAAAGTCATCCGGGTCCTATAGCCCGGCCAAATTTATCTGTCTATCGTTATAATGTCGTGATTCTGCCCTTCTGCGGAGCCACGATTGTGTTAGTGCTCTTGGTCTGAAGGCAGACAGCTGACAGTTTCAATAGTAGCAGGTTTGCAACTACTGCTGTAGGCAATTCTACAACAGTATTTAGTTGACATTCACAATTAAAGCAACATGTGACACAATGTCAAATCTACGTGGCTTTTGCGGGCCATAGAGCCCGGCCAAAAAATTCTGCCTATCGTTACCCAGTTGTTAGCCTACCTTTCAGCGGAACCAGGACTGGGTTATTAAATTCTACACGAAGTCAGAGAGCGCTCTCAGCCCGAAGGCAGAGAGGTGTCAGTGTCAATGATAGCAGGTTTGCAACTATTACTGTGCAAATTTTAAACAATATATTGTTAGCATTCTCATTAAGGCAACATGTGACCCAAGTCCGATTTTATGTCAGTCTTCCGGGCTATATATTTCAGCCAAAAATATATGTCTCTCGTTACCTAGTCGTGATTCTACACTTCGGCGCAGCTACAAAATGGTTAGTGTTCTCTGCTCGAAAGAATAGTGTTCTATGCCCGAAAGCAGAGAGCTGACAGTGTCAATAGTAGCAGGATTGCGACTACTGCTGTAGACAATTTTACATCAATATTTTGTTAACCTTCCCACTTAAAGCAACCTGTAATACAAGGTCATATTTATGTAGCTTTTCCGGGCCATATAGCTCGGCCAAAAATATCTGTCTATTGTTACGCAGTCGTGAACTTTCGACGGAACTACGACTGGGTTAGTCCACTCTGCCCGAAGGCATAGTGTGCTCTCCGCCCGAAATCAGAGTGCTGACTGTGTGCAAGGTAGCAGGTTTGCGACGAATACTGTATGCAACATTACAACATTATTTATTTGGCCTTAACACTTAAGGCAACATGTAACACAAGATCATATTCATGTGTTTTCTTCCGGGCCATGTAGCCCGGCCAGAAATATCTGTCTATCGTTACCCAGTCGTGATTCTACCCTTCAGCGGAGCCAAGAATGGTTAGTGCTCTTGGCCCGAAGGCAGAGAGAGCTCTCCGTTCAAAGGCAGAGAGTTGACAGTGTCAATAGTAGCAGGTTTGGTACTACAACTTTATACAATTCCACAACAGTATTTAATGAGCAATCCCATTTAAGGTAACATGTGACACAAAATCATTTCATGTGGGTCTTTAGCCTGGCCCAAAGCATCTGTCTATCTTTAACCAGTCGTGATTCTAACTTTCGGCGGAGCTACACCTGGGTTAGTGCTCTCTGCCCGAAGGCAGAGACCGCTCTCTACATGAATGCAGATAGCTGAGAGTGTCAATAGTTGCAGTTGCTAATGTAGTCAATTCGTACTTAAGGCAAAATGTGACACAAGGTCTTTTTAATGTGTGTATTACGACCATATAGCCCAGCCAAAAATATTTGTCTATCTTTCTTCAGTCGTGATTGTACTCTTCAACGGAACTACGACCTGTGTTAATGTTCTCTGCCCGAATGCAGAGAGCGCTCTCCGCCAAAAGGCAGAGAGCTGACAGTGTCAGTATTAGCAGAGGCAAATATGCGACAGTATAGAGACACCTCACGTAAGGCAAAATGTGACACTAGGTTTTTTTGGGTTTTTTTTTCTTTTGGGTCTTACTTGACAAAAAATCCGACCAATAATATCTTTCCATCTTTCCCTAGTCGTGATTCTACCCCATTTGCGGAACAACTACTGGGTTAGTTCTGTCGGCTCGAAGGCAGAGTACGCTCTCCAAACGAAGGCAGAGAGCTGAGTGTGTCAGTAGTAGCAGTGGCAAGTCTGCGACGGTATTTAATCATCTATCCACTTAAGGTGAAATGTGACACAAGGTTTTTTTTTCATGTGGCTTTTCCGAGCCATATAACTCGGCCAAAAATATCTGTCCATCTTCCTCTCGTCGTGATTCTACTCTTCGTCAGAACCACGATTGTGTTAGTACTCTCTACCCGAAATCAGATAACGCTCACCGCCCGAAGGCAGAGAGCTGACAGTGTCAATAGTAGCATAGGCAAGTACACGACGGTATTTAATCACATTCCCTCTTAATGCGAAATGTAACACAAGGTCTTTTAAATGTGGGTCTTCCGGGCAATATAGCTCGGACCAAAATATATGTCTAACTTTCCCCTGTCCTGATTCTGCCGTTCGCCAAAACCACAACTGTGTTATTGCTTACTGACCGAAGGTAAAGAGCGCTCTACAACCGAAGTCAGCGAGCTCAGAGTATTAATAGTAGCAGAGGTATATCCGCGATGGTTTTACGATACTTCACACTTACGGCAAAATGTGCCACAAGGATTTTTCATGTGGGTCTTCCGTCCACACCCGAAGGAAGAGTGCTGAAAATGCCAATAGTTGCAGAGGAACGTCGGCGACGGTATTTACCCACCTTCCCTCTTAAGGCGAAATGTGTCACAAGGTCTTTTTAATATGGGTGTTTCGGGCTATATAGACCGGCCAAAAATATCTAAATTTCCCCAGTCGTGAATATATCCTTTGCCGGAACCACGATTGGGTTAGTGCTCTCGGGCTGATGGCAGATAACACGCTCCCTGCGAAGGCAGAGAGCTGACAGTGTCAAGTAGCTGAGGTAAGAACGCGACGGTATTTACCCACCTTCCTACTTAAGGCGAAATATGGCACTAGGTCTTTTTATTGTGGGTCTTTCAGGCCATATAGACCGGCGAAAAATATCTGTCTATCTTTTACCAGTCGGGATTCTAAACATCGGCGGAAATACGACTGGGTCCGAAGTAAGAGGGCGCTCTCCAACCGAAGGCAGAAAGCTAAGAGTTTCATAGTAGCAGAGATAAGATTGCAACAGTATTTACCCACCTTCACACTTGAGGCGAAATGTGACAAAGTGTCTTTTTTATGTGGGATTTCCCGGCTATATAGCCAAGACAAAAATATCTGTTTATCTTTCCCAATCCTGATTCTACCCTTCGGTAGAACCATAACTGTTTCAGAGCTCTCTGGTAGAAATCAGACAGCGCTCTCAGCCCAAAGCAGAAAGCTGACTGTATCAATAATAGCAGAGGAAAGTCTGCGACGGTATTTACCCAATTTCCCAACTAATGCAAATTGTGATACAAGGTCTTTTTAATGTTTGCCTTCCGGACCATATAGTCCGGCGAGAATATCTGTATACCTTTCCCCAGTCGTGATTCTTTCGACAGGGTTTGGCACCCTGGCCTTCTATGCAAACTACGCGGTTATGGTATTAACGGTCGCCTCCTTGACCTAATCCAATCTTTCTTAAATAACCGCAAAATGAAGGTCGTTCTGAATGGGCGTGCCTCTTCGTCTTACAGCACGAACGCTGGTGTCCCACAAGGCTCTATCCTGGGCCCGACGCTCTTCCTTATTTTCATCAACGACCTCCCAGATGAGATCAAGTCCCAAGTAGGCATCTACGCAGATGACACTACAATATACTCGCGCACCAGTAAGAAACCTGTCGTGGCGGACAGACATAATCTCGCTGCTAACCTTGAGCCGGGATCTACACTCTGTGGTGAACTGGGGCAAGAAGTGGCTTGTCAACTTCAATTCATCTAAGACCAAGCTCTTGTCTGTCAACCATTACAGGCAACCTCTTCTGCCTCCCATAAGCATGGACCAGATGATTCTCCCGGAGAGTAATACACTACGCCTCCTCGGACTTACCCTGTCCTCAGACCTCAAATGGAAGCACTATATTGAATCCATAGCAAAATCTACTGCTAAGAAGATTGGGTCACTATGTCGATCCAGGATGATTTTTCCACCTGAATCCATCCTGCTCATATACAAGTCAACCATCCATCCGTGCATGGAGTACTGCTGCCATTTATGCTCAGGTGCCCCTGCCGTTCTCCTCAG
The DNA here is from genome assembly GCA_037127315.1 of Ascarosepion bandense. NCBI lineage: Eukaryota > Metazoa > Mollusca > Cephalopoda > Sepiida > Sepiidae > Ascarosepion > Ascarosepion bandense. The sequence continues at coordinate 1,693,282 of JBBBDQ010000253.1, forward strand.
TGTTCTTGACAAGCTTCCAAAGGATAGTCTGTAATGTGATAGGTACTGATCTGGCGACTCGACTTCAGCCACTTTCCCATCGTCGAAATGTGTCCTCCCTCTGTCTCTTCTATAAATACTTTCATGGCTTCTGCTCGGATGAGCATAAGTCACTGATGCCTCCTCAACAGGTGTTTACCCGTGCAACCAGACTGGCAACTGGGTCCCACCCATTTACAGTCAGGTTAGCCAAATGCAGACGACAATTCTACTCCTGCAGCTTCGTCTCTCGCACTTCCCGCTTGTGGAACTCACTCCCGAATTCTTGCTTTCCTGACGGCTACAACCTCCAGAAATTTAAATGCAAAGTTAATACTCATCTACTAACCACTGGACTCTAGCTCTCTCCCCTCCCCTGTATAACCTTTCACTTTCTCTCCGCCTATGTATCTGTCATTGCACCTGCTTTCTCAGCTTTCTATTGTTCCTTTCTAACTAGCTTGTATTCCTCACTCTTTTCTAATTAATCTTTTTACATTTATGTAACCCCCTGCACATCAGTGGCGTTTCTGCCTTGCTCGGGGTGAAATGATTAAAAAAAAAAATTCGGCGTGCCCTCGACTTGGTTAGTGCTATCTGGCCGAAGACAGAGAGCGCTATCCGCCCGAAGGTAGAAAACTGACAGTGTCAGTATTAGCAGAAGAAGTTCTGTGACGGTATTTACTTGCCTTCTCAATTAAGGCGAAATGTGACACAAGGTCTTTCAATATAATTCTTCCCGGCCATATAGCCCGGCCAAAAATATCTGTTTATCTTTCACCAGTCGTGATTCTATATTTCGCAGGAACCACGACTGCGTAAATGGTTTCTGCCCGAAGACAGATAGCGCTCACTGCACGAATGCAAATAGCTAACAGTGTCAATAGTAGCAGAGGAGAGCATGCGACGGTATTTACCAACCTTCCTATTGAAGGCGTGATGTAACACAAGTAATTTTTAATGTCGTTCTTCCCAGACATACAGCCAGGCCAAAAATACCTCTCAGCAGTCCTGATTCTACTCTTCGGCGGAACCACGACGTGGTTATTGCTATCCACATGAAGGCAGAATGCTGAGTGTGTCAGTTGTAGCAGAGGGAATTCTGCGACAGTATTTACCCACCTTCTAACGTAAGAGGCTTGATGTGACACAATGTCTTTTTACTGTGGGTGTTCTCGGCCTTATAGCCAGGCCAAAAATATCTGTCTATCATTCCCGAGTCGTGATTTTACCCTTCGGCAGAACCACGACTGGGTTTGTGCTCTCTGCTTGAAGGCAGACTGCGTTCTCCACCCGAAGGCAGACAGCTGACAATGTCAATAGTTGCAGCGGGATGTCTGCGACGGTATTTACCCACCTTCCCACTTAAAGCGTAATGAGACCCAAGTTCTTTTTAATGTGTGTCTTCTGGCCATATAGCCAGGCCAAACATATATGTCTCTTATTCCCCAGTCGTGATTTTACACTTCGGTTGAACTATGACAGGGTTAGTGTTCTCGGCCAGAAGGCAGAAAGGGCTCCCTGCCCAAAAGCAGAAAGCTGACAATATCAATAATTGCATCCACGATTGGGTTAGAGCTGTCCAACAGAAGGCAGAGAACTGACAGTGTAAATAGTTGCATCGAGAAGGTTGCGACGGTATTTACCCATCTTCCCACTTAAGGCGAAATGTGACACAAGGTATTTTTATTGTGCGTCTTTCCGGCCATATAGCCAGGCCAAAAATATCTGTCTATCATTCCCTTGTGGTGAATCTACTCATTGGTGGAAACACGACTGTGTCAATGCTCTCTTTTCGAAAGCAGAGGGCGATCTTCCACCCGATGGCAGAGAGGTGAGAGTGTCATAGTAGCAGAAGAAAAACTCTTTGCCCGAAGGCAGAGCGCTCCCCGCCCGAAGGCAGGGAGTTAACAGAGTCAAGTATCGGATGTATGTCCGCGACGGTATTTATCCACCTTCCCACTTAAGGCGAAATAGGACACAAGATCTTTTATATGTGGGTATTCCCGGCCATATAGTCAGACCAAAAATACGTCTTTTTTCCCCAGTCGTGATTCTACCCATCGGCGGTTCCACGACCTGGTTAATTTTTGCTGTCCGAAGGCAGAAAGCGCCCTCCACCAGAAGGCAGAGAGCTGAAAGTCTCATACTAGCAGAGGGAATTCTGCGACGGTATATACCCACCTTCCCACGTAAGGCGAAATGGGACACAAGGTTTTTTTTTAATGTGGGTCTTCCCGGCAATATATCTTGTCCAAAATATCTGACTATATTTCCATAATTGTGATTCTAACTTTTGTCGGAACCACGACTGTGTTATTGCTCTCTTCACGAAGGCAGAGAACTGACAGTGTCAATAGTTGCAGAGGAATCTCTGCAATGATATTTACCCACCCTCAAACTTAAGGTGAAATGTGAACAAGACCTTGTTAGTCTGGGTCTTCCCGGCCAAATAGTCAGGTCAAAAATATCTATTTTTCCTCACTGGTGATTCTACCTATCGGCGGAACAACGACTGGGTTAATGTTCTCTTTCCGAAAGCAGTGAGCGCTCTACTTCCGAAGGCAAGGAGTTGAAAGTGTCAATAGTAGCAGAGGGAATTCTGCTACGGTACTTACCCACCTTCCCACCTAAGGCGAAATGTGACACAAGGTCTTGATAATGTGGGTCTTTCCTGCCATATAGTCAGGCCAAAGATATCTGTCTCTCTTCCACCAATCGTGATTCTACCGTTCCGCGGAACCACGATTGTCTTAGTGCTCTCTGGCCGAAGACAGAAATCCCCCTCCGCCCGAAGGCAGAAAGATGACAGTCTCAAGAGTAGCAGAGCAAGGTTTGCAACGGTATTTACCCATATTCCTACTTAAGGCTAAATGTACCACTGGGTCTTTTTAATGTGCGTCTTATAGCTAGGAGAAAAATATCTGTTTATCTTTCCCCAGTCGTGCTTATAACCCATATGCTGAACCACGACTGGGTTAGTTCTCTCTGTCCGAAGACAGAGAGCTGATAGTGTCACAGGAGCAGAGAGAATTCTGCAACGGTATTTTCCCACCTTTTTACTTAAGGTGAAATGTAACACAAAAGCTTTTAAATGTGGTTATATGTGTCTATCTTTTTTTTTTTTTTTTTTAAATCATATCACCCCAAGCAAGGCGATAACGCCACTGATGCGCAGGGGGCTACGTAAGGGTAAAAAGAATGGAAAAGAGAAAGCCGGAAACCGCATCCTAAACAGGAAACAAGGGATGAGCCTCTTCACCTGTTCAATAGATGTTGGTGGAGTGTGAACCGGGCGATAGTTTAGTCTATCTACTCCAATTAAAAAAAAATAAAAATAAAAGAGTGAAAAGACTTGAAAAGGGAAAACCGGAAACGCATCCTAAACAGGAAACAAGGGATGAGCCTCTTCAACTGTTCAATACATGTGGGTGGAGTGTGAAGCGGGCGATAGTTTAGTCTATCTACTCCAATTGGAAAAAAAATAAGAGAGTGAAAAGACTTGAAAAGGGAAAACCGGAAACCGCATCCTAAACAGGAAGCAAGGGACGCCCCAGTCGTGATTCTAGCCTTCCGCGAAACCACGACTGGGTTAGTGCTTTCTGACTGAAGGCAGAGCGCGCTCTCCGCCCAAAGGCAGAAATCTGACAGTGTCAATAGGATGAGAGGGAAGTCTGCTACGGTTTTTGCCAACGTTCACGCTGAAGGCGAAATGTCACACAAGGACTTTGTTATGTGTATCTTTCCGGTCCTATAGCCTGGCTAAAAATATCTGGCTATCTTTCACCAATCGTGATTCCGCACTTCGGCGGAACCACGACTGTGTTAGTGCGATGTGCCCAAAGACAGAGACCGCTCTCGACCCGAATTCAGAAAGATGACAGTGACCATAGTAGCTGAGGAATGTCTTCGACGGTATTTACCCATCTTACCACGTAAGGCCGTTTTGTGACACAAAGACTTTTTAATGTGGATATAGTCAGGCCAAAAATATCTGTCTATCTTTCCCCAGTCGCAGACGTATGTCTGCGACATATTTACTCAACTTCCCACTTAAAGGCGAGATGTGAAGAAGGTATTTTAATGTTGGGTCTTCTCGGCCATATAGTCATTTAAAAAATATCTGGCTATCTTTTCCCAGTCGTGAATCTACACTTCGGCGGAACCACAACTGGATTAGTGCTCTCCACCCAAAGACAGAAAGATGACAGTGTTAGTAGTAGCAGAGGGAACTCTACGATGGTATTTACCCCCCTTCCCACTTAAGACAAGATGTGACACAAAGGTCTTTTTACTGTGGTTCTTCCCGGCCACGAAGCCAGGCCAAAAATATCTGACTATTTTTTTCTCAGTCCTCATTCTAACCTTCGGCGGAACCATGACTGGTTTAGTGCTCTTCACTCGAAGGCTGAGAGATGACAGTGTCAGTAGATGGATTCTCGTTTGCTTCGTGAGGAAATTTTTAATAACGACAATTTTGTATCTAAGTGGAGATTAACTAATAAAAATAAGGTTGCAGTAATATTGAATATTGGTTTTCATATACTGAAATATTGAAAGTATTGTTACTACATATATGCCTTTGAATATATAGATACTAATATATCCTATTTAGATATGTAATTTAACATGAGTATCATACGAACGTTAATGACATACGTAAACACATAACTATCAATTACGTATTTGTAAACATCCATCTCCCATAAAGGTATTTGTAAACACCCATCCCTTACAAGTGTATGACAACGTATACAAGCATACAAAATACATAAATGTACAGCCAAATGAACAGAAATAGGTTTAATCTTTCAGCTAGATTTGGACGTATATAAAATTAAATAAATGATATCGGATATATATTACTATTCGAAAGTAATCTAAATCAAATAATTATAAATAAAATGACTATATATGGCTTGCAATGAAATAAGTCTTGTTAAAGATTTTCCAGTGGGCATACTTTTCGTATTCGTATGTCCCTTAAGTTATTAGATTAATTTTATTGAATTAGAATTGTTTGTGATTTTCAAATAGGCAAGTAAATAAATTAAAATTGTCGCTTTTTCCACTGTAATTAATTAATTAATTAATTAATTAATTAATTATAATAATATTAAAATGTAATAAATAATGCACGCAGCAGGCCCCGTGGGCAACTGTGAAAAAATATTCTATATATTTCTTAGAACAGTCCTGGTTGACCAGTAATTGTTGGCTTTCTCTTAATCATTCTCAGAGAGAGTGGTCCTGGAAGTTTTATTAGGATTGCGTTATCTTATACTTGCGATAACATGTAGACAAATCCTGGTCACTTACTGCTGATTGGTCCGTCCCTCGTACCACGCGTCACATTTACATTTGAACATATACGCTATCGATCTATTATGAAAGTCGAAGTGACCATCACTAATAAATGTGAGAAATATAGATTTGGTACCATACTCAACATATAACATGGCCGTTTACAAATTCGATGTAAGTTAGGCTGGTATTCTGTCAACGAGCATTTGACTCTTTCTATCTCGAAAATGCAGTTTGAAATGAATAAAAGAAAGATTACTTTAAAAAAGTGCTGAAAAACCAGAAACTTAAATAGCATCGTACAAAACAAAACCACCAACAAGGAATGCAACTGCAGGGACAGAAATAAATGTCCACTTCAAGGTCTCTGCAACACAAAAGAAATAATTTATAATACAGGGGTGCATGACCCAGATGGCCAAAACAAATATATATTTAGGCTCAACCAAAAACACATTTAAGACCAGGTGGTTCAACCACAGGTATACATTTAAAATAGAATAATTAAAAAAGAATACAAAATTGGCTAACCACGTCTAGAAATTGAAATCAAAATATGAAAAACATCCATACATAACGTGGAACATTGTAAATACAGCCAGGCCTTACAACGGTGGACATATATGTAGACTGTGCCAAGAAGTAAAATTAGAAATTATGATATATTCAAATAAAGACAAACTGTTAAATGAAAGAACAGAACTTATGACAGAATGTATCCACACTAAGACATAATTCTTAGGTCATAATTCGTTTGAATTTAAACAATGCGCATTCATAAATTCTCTACCACGTGAACGTTCAAATAAAACAATGTTACAAGAGCGTTCTTAACAAGAAAAACGGTAAAAGGTAAAATCAGTTATTAAAAATCGCCTGAAAACACCACTCATGGTAGTAACCAAGGTAGCAAAATAACTCGTTTAAAAATGAAATATATATATATATATATATATATATATATATATATATATATATATACGGACACGAAAAAAAGTAATTTGCCTATTTACAGGCATATTAAAGATGTAAAAATATAAATATGAAATTTGCCTTATTTTGTGCCCTTATATGTTTTTGCACTTCAAACAAATTAATGTTGGTTCTTAAAAATAAATATGATGGTACTTGATGTTTCAATTGGTAGCTAATAATGATGGTATGTGTTACCATCATTATGGAATACCTAATGAGACATTGTTCTTTTAATGTCGAAACAAAATATACGATTTTGCACTAGATTGAAATTTTTCAGTTGTTCTAATGTACAATTTATAATAAACATTCATACATTTTCTTCCTTCCAGTTTCATTTGTATGTATATATATATATATATATATATATATAGATAGATAGATAGATAGATAGATAGATAGATAGATAGATAAAGACGACAAGAGGATAACTATATTTGCTCGCACACGCGTTTCGACCTGTGATTGATTTATCAAGGTTAAAACAAAATTATTTTTTTACAACATATCTATAAACAAAACATTGTTGGTAAGTGGAAAAAAAACTCTCACAAACTATTTATGAGGTGAACATAAGTTTTTAAAGATTTTTAAAAGCGTCATAGATAATAATTCAAGATAATTATTTCTTATGATGTGTAATGACATATGAGATGTTAAAGGATGGTAATGAACCGTTTCCTTTGGATTTTTTTATTGTGTATGTTAGTCTGAGAGTGTACTGTTTCTATAAGAAAAAGGGGGCTTAAGACAAAACCGGTGCGCAAATTGATATTTTTTGTATTTTATTTTATAAATATCAATAAACATGTTCATCACTAAGCATTAACTCTTATGACAAATATCTTCCAATTCATTCTCGTTAGGATATCTATTCTCTCGCTTTATCCAAGAAGATATTTAACTGTGATATTTAAAAAAAAAACGATGATAACAATTAAACGTACGATTTTGACACAGCTGCGTTGGCCATAAAAGAAATTATGAGAAATAAGAGTGAATATGCTAACGTTGACAAGACGATTAATTTATTATTTTGAAAGTGCATTACAGAAAGAAAATTGTAAATTTAAATTAATTAATATCTATTTAATTTGACACTGTATTTTAATTTGTCAGTAGGCTTTACATATTTTACAGCATTCTATTCCTTTCAGAATCCACTCGATTCTGTTGATATTGAGCAAACGTGTATAGATTCAATTACAGTAAGACATACAATTTATTTTGAAGATTTCCGAAGAAAGTAGATTTCCGTATGTACTACTGTCACTATCACATTTGAGTTCATATCATAAACATTTAATGCGAAGTGTTATTCTGTTCTTAACGAAAATAAACCTTATTTGATTTGCCGAGTTCCCCAAAGGATTTTCCAAAGCAAATTGAATATTCTCACCTTTACCTCTCATAAAGAGTCTGCCGACCTACGGGTAAATAGGGTATAGTATCAGATAGGGCCCAATTACTAGGTGCATATTTGCTAGCATAACAACTCGAGTCAAACGGATGGTCTTTGTTCCATGGGCTAACATAAATTGCTATCAAAGATACTTTGAACAAATTAAGTTCGGTTGGAATATAAATTACTGAAAACATACACTAATTAGATGACTTATGCGTTCACAAATGTAGATGCATCTTTCGGAATGCCTCGAGATAAATGTGAAGTAGAATTTATGAACATCTCTAATTTTCTTCTCTATAATATTTGCTTCCTGAATAAAACTTCTGACTAAAGTTGAAATATAAGTGTGTTCCATGACAAAAATTCAAACTTTCCAGCTAGATAACACCAATTAAGATACGTAATAATTTTATTCACATGTATTATCCAGACGAAATAAAAAATGTAACATGCAATGTCTAAAATAACTTTCAGTGAACAGACGCGATCTGAATCACGATTTTATTTTATTTATTATAAAGAATGGAATGCTCATTATAAATGTTTATTAACCGATATATATATTAGAAACTATCCATGGTAGATATGTCACAAAGGTGGCTTCTTAATGTTATCGGTATAAAAAATGCATTTGGAAAATGCCTGAAAAAACACACAAAGATCTGACCCGAGCCTTGTGAGTGAAATTGGGTAGGAGATTTCTATGGTTGCCTAAGCTGTGATTCACAAATCATAACGACGAGTGTTTGAGCGACCTGGTTTGTTCAGACTGTAATTGACACACTCTCTTCCAGAAAATAGACCTACGGTCCGCTCAGCATAGTTACAGGTATGCACTGTATGTTTTGAACAAACACAAGTGTACCTGAGGAGGTGTCTGCTCTGCGGTTTAGCTAAGTGTCATGGTCGATGAGTTTTCGATGGGTAACCTCCAAAACGAGTAAACCAGCTAATATATATATATGTATATACGTTTTAAAAGTCTAGGGCTTATTCGAACTGGAGTGATCTATCAAATCTGATATCTGAGTAGCTTCCGCCTAAATATAATCCGTTTTTAGCATTACCAGGCTTCTGTAAATGTAGATGATAGCAGAAGTAGCCAGATATTTACCTGCATCCTTAGCAATAGAATATATGTACGAGTTTCACATAAGGTCTGGTGTGAGATTGAGACAAAAAGCTTTTCAAAGAACTGTTGTTCATTAATAAGACTTTCGCTCCTGTTAATTACTGGAAATTTCTTGTTAGACAGGCAATGTTGCAGTGTGACAAGTATAATCTTCGAAATACGGAATGTAAAAAAAAAACATTTTATTTATTTGGTTGTGAGTGCAAACGCTGAAAAGAAACCAATCGTCAACACATATATATATATATATATATATATATATAGTCATCTGCAGACAGATCAGTTTTGCTGTATCACAGATCGTCAGTCCGGTTAGACATCCGGTTGTTTCTCGTCAAGATTGAAACCTCACCAAATTGATTTAAGTCGGCGATTCTACCTCTGACCTATGGGCATTCAGTAGAGGACGGTGGACTTTAACTCCTTATATAGAGAGTAAACACAAACCAGTAGCCGAGAGTATTCAAATTAATTACTGAATGAACGATGTGTAGACGCGTGAGTAGCTACAGTTTTTCAGAATCTACCATTCTTCCATAGTTAAAAATCGGTGTGTGAGAGAATATATATATATATATATATATATATATATATATATATATATTATGTATCATCAGTTATTAAATAATGATGGTAATCATTATTAACTAACTGATTGGGTATTGTTATTTTTTATTTAATTTTTTATTTAATTTGTACATGTTCTATACTATAATTTATAATAACTATTTATGGCTCGATTTCTATATTGAGCAGTGTTTTAAAAATGTTTTGAACGTTGTTAATATTTTATTCGTTCTTTATTATATATATATAACACATGACTCAATAAATCCTAGGCCTATCTAATAAAGAAACCTTATTAAACAAAATTCAACTTCATTCATGAACACAGTCTCCTTCTTGTGTGATACACTGATTCCAACGCTTCTTTATAACGTCAATGCAATGTTTGCCAAAGGAGTTGTCTTTGGCCTCGAAATATGCCTCAGTTTCCGATATCATTTCCTTATTGGAGCCAAATTTATTTCTATTTCCCTGGAGCTTTGATTTAGGGTCTGCAAACAAACTGTACTCGCTGTGGGCCAGATCGTGAGAAGAGGGGGGACGCACGCAGGTGCTATATTAAGTGCAATTTATGTAATTTTGCCATTGTTGCAATCGACTTGTTACACGGTGCGCTGTCTTGCTGAAATATTACACATTGTTCTTCATTTGAGGCGGATTTATGACAATTTCTTCTTTCAAAAGCAACAATAATGTATTATATTATTTGCTATTGACTGGTCTTTTTTTCTCAAGATAATCAATGAACAAAATAATTTGCGCATCCAAACCTTGCCGGCTGAAGTTTGCGTCTTTGATCGATTTGGATGGCTTTTACTCCGGTATGAAGTGGTGGATCCGTGTTTTATTCATGGTCTCATATTTACGCCGCGTTGTTGTTTTTGAACGACGTTCAGCAAACGTGATACCCACATGAACTCAGCTTTCTCATTGACAGATTTTCATGCAAATTGATGGATACACTGCATTTTTGATTTGATTTGTTCAGCTACTCTTCTATCTTACGCAACTTACGGCCAAAAGGAGTTCGTGGTTTTTTTGTGTTTTCTTGAACAACTGCCAATTTTGTGCGACCTGAGAAATCAGCAATATTTGTATACGTACCACCGAGTTTAAAGCTAGCATACATCCACTTAACCTTTGTTTCTAACGGAGCAGAATCTGAATAATACTTATCAAGGCATTGCTTTGCTTGAACAGTATTTCTTCCCATCAGACAATATAGAATGAAGAATGTGTGTCTATTAGGGTTAATCATAAGCCGTTCTAAACATCATATTCTAGATTTACGTTCTGTTAAAAATAAAGATAAATTGGATTTGTTTTATTACGCTAGTACTTTGTGTAAGCTTTCGTCTCACATCCGTCATCTTCAGAGTGGTTATATGGATATTTAAACAAATAATGTTACAATCAAAGGTACCAGTCTGTTATATTGGCTTAGAAGATTGCTATGCGACGATAACAGTTACAGAAAATCAAAGGCAGGTCGTAAATTTGTGATGCTCTTATATTCTGTCATAACACATGATTGACCGAAATATTAACAACATAACCATATGTATGGATACAATGTAATCTGCTATGACAAGATTGAAATTTAAGTTTTTGAATGTGTGTTAATTTGTTTAATTTAGATGGCCTCTAATGGCTGAAGATATTTTTAATGTGTGCATTTTTTAGTAATGTTGTATTATCGAATATTACATAATATTACGTACATGGCTATGTTTTACGAAGATATGTTGTTTAATAGACCTAAGCACGGGAACGTGACAGCTACGACTAAGGGAGAACGTGGTTTTAATAAATAAGGTTTATAAGGTTTATTATTATTAACAGAGATACAATCCCTGAGCGGGAATGTACATTTATACACTACATTATGTTTTCGTAGAGGATATAGTTATTTGGTTGTAAGGTTACTATAGAATATGAGAGCAGTCGTAATATTTTATGTAAACATGATGAGACACGTAAAACAAAATATGTATAAATAATAATAACAATCAAATTGTACTTGTCATATATTAAATGACATAAAATATTACTATGCATTCACGGAATAGTAGACGCAGATCGTACATTTCTGATGCAATTTTATGATGTTATGCTATTTATGTGATCGAAATATATATATATATATATATATATATATATATATATAATGTGTGTAAGTGTTTCTTTTCCTTCTATCTTTATATACCTTATTTTACACCTACACATACACACATGTATATATATATATATATATATATATATATATACGTAATGCTATATTTATGTATGCTAGGGCTCAATGTCAGAAAGAAACCATGGGAAAATATACAATTTGATAATATATTGGGTTGTAGATTTGAATATTTACTTACTTTCTAATCGATCATTATATATATAGCAATATCAGAAAAATTCAAATTATGGTGTAACTCTAATGCTTATGAGATAGGCTAAAACATTTATATTATGTATTATTCTAGAAGTAATGGAGAAAAAATAATTATAGGATTTTTCAGTTATTTTCAAGTTATTTTATAGGTGATTTGATAAATATTAAGCTTATAATTTTTTATAAATTATTTAAGTCATTTTGCATTTCCTTAATATTTACTGTTAATTATTAACATTATGATATGGCTCAAATTCATGGTTTTCTCCCTTAACATCCCCAGAGTTACATAGATAATGTTCTTCTTAGTGTGTGGGCTGTACTGAACAAGATATATATTTCTTAAACTGGAGTTTCCAGGAATCCTCTCTATGTGTTTTTTTGTTCCATTTTATATCATTCCAAATGCAGCTCCTGTCACTTTTACGATACTTATTTTCTATTACAACATTTTTCCATTTTAATTTCCAGGTCTTTATATTTGAGAGTTTTTTTAATTCCTTTGTTACTATGTTACAATCCGCTGAACAAGCTATATTAATTAATAGGCAATTTTTCTTCTTTTTGGTTATTAACAATAATGTCCGGCCTATTTGCTTCAATTTTTCCGTCTGTGTAGATGGTGTAATTCCACAGAATAGTGACATCGTTTATTTCAGTAACTTGTGCTGGGTGATGTTCATACCAGTATTTAATTACATATTTTTCATAGTGTTCGCACTTTGTCCAGGGTATATATTGCCCCTCTCTATCGTGACGATATTTATATTAATCTGGGGCAAGTACAGAATATCCTGAGAATAAATGGTCTATTGTTTCTTGGTATTTATCACAGAACCTGCATTTTAGTTCAACATCATGATGTATAATATTTGCTTGAATATTCCTAGTAAAAAAAGATTTAGGTCTAGCGCTGCAAGAACAAACCCTTCAGTTTCAGACTTTCATCCAGATGCTCGTAATCATCGTTGAGTAAAGATTTTATCAACATTGGTTTCTGGATATTGGCCATACGGAGGTTTGTCTTGCCTCTGTTGTTTTATCTGTTCAAGGGCTTTATCCTCGGCTTTCCTTTTCATATTTTCGGCCGCAATAGTTATTCATGGCTTCTGTTTTGTGTTTATGCAGAATATACTAAATGTAAATCTTGTTTGTATTTACTGCCTTCTTTAAATATTGAATATATTTTCTTTCTGTTTTCACATTGTTTGGAAAATTTTATCATCCAGTCCTTTGTTGTTTCTATGCATGTAAGTAAACCAATAGATGTTGTCTTGTATGACAATTCTAGCCGAATAAGACCTCTTCCTCCTTCTTTACGGGGTATGTATATATGGTCTACATCAGTCTTTGGATGATGCATCATAAGCTTAGAAGGAAGATTTTTATCTTAGAACCCATTCTTCTGATGTCATTTAGAGATCAGCTTAAGAATGGCAATGTAATTAATTGCCATTATTCTATTCTGAGAATTAAATTCAATTTTTAATATCAGTCGGAGACTTGTATAGAACTTTTTACGCACTATTTCTTTCATTTTTATGTTGAATTCTCTCTCTCTCATTTACACCTAGGTACTCTTAAGCTTTCTTTTGCTTACAAACTTTTATTGTTACAGCAGAGGATGTTTGTTGTAGCCATCCTTGTAAAACTCTAGCTTTAGCACATTTATTTAAACTGAATTCATTCCAGTGTCTTCACTGGAATATTTTACAGCTTGTACTAGACCATCCAGCTCATTGTCATGATTAGCATACAAATTTAAGTCATCCACGTAAAATAGATGGCTTTCTTTCTCTTTAGCTATTTTATAACCACATTCTCTCTTGTTAAGTTGGCTAGTTAATGCTATTGCTGATATGCAAAACAGTAAGGGAGAGAAGGAGTCACCTTGAAATATACCTCTGTTGATGTTTATTTCGCCAGATATATAAGTTCAATTTATATTATTGTGATAAAGCTTTGTTTTTATTTCGACATACTTTGATGATGACAGGTGATAAATTGTACATATTCAAAGTCTCTAAGTTCCAGTAATGTGATACACTATAAAATACCGTACGATTATCAATATCATCATATTAATAAATAATTGGTCTTCCCATCCGTAACAACCACTTTTTCACCCTCTTTGTTTAAGCAGTACTATGTTATTTCTTTCCAAGAAGAAATATGTATGTTTTGTAAAAATGGATGTTCATAGTTTGTATGTTGTCGGAAGACATGTAATTAGTCTGTAATTTTGCGGGTAATTTGTGTTACTATTCTTGGGTAGAAGAAACGTAAATACTTTGGTTATCCATGCAGGTATTTTATTGGAATTTTTAAATATTTCTTAACGTTCTTTGTCTAGATTTTGTGTGCTGCATTTAAATGATATTGCTAAAAGTTAGGAATTTTATCTATTCTTGGAAAATTCCCATTGTCTACTATTTCAGTGCGCATTTGACATATTCTCCTGTGATTCCAGCCCATGTCAGTCCTGGTTTATTTTTCATTCGTTCTATTTCTTGCGCAACCCATTCTGCTTCTTTGTTATGTTCTTTAGTCTAGGCCAATATTTTTTCCCAGAACTGTATAAACTCTATCATTTTTTTTGGGGGGGGGGGCGTTGGGTGGCTGCCACTTCAATTCTTTTTTTTTTACCTATTTTCCTATACAATTAGTTTGCATCGGTTTCAAAAATCTTGTTTTGCAAGGAGAACCTTGATCTTTTGTCATAGCGTCTTATACTTTGAGCCTTCATTTGTATTGTTTGCTTTTCTCTTTAGTTGATAGGACTAGATTTTCATTTCTAATATTGTATTTTCTTTCGGCGCTTCTACTTTTCTACTTCTTACAATTATGCATCATGCCATTTCATCGATTATTGATAATTCCCTTCTAAGCTGTTCGGTTTCTTTTTATATTTTTTTTTCCACGGTGGATATTCATGTCTGCGAGACTGCCCTGTTTTTAATTTGAGGTTCAGGTTTTGTTGCTGCTATTGCTGATGCATATATTGCTTCATTGAAATTTATATGAGTGTCTTTTTCATCCAAACCTAATTTGAGTGCTGCTTTGTAGAGTTTAATAGTTTCAAGGTTATGCTTTGTTGGTTGTAATTTTTGGAGTTGTTGTCGTTCCTCCATTACAATAATTTGTTTCTGATCTCAATGGTTCTTGATTTGGTCATTGATTTCTTGTATACTGTTCATGTATTTCGTAAAATAATTCTATTCAGTATTTTTGTAACTTGTTTTAATTGCCGCCATGTAGCCAACCCAGAGTGCATTTTTCCAACACGTCTAAATTTTCCGCATTATAGTCACAGTGATTTTTGTGTATTTCGGTTCTTCATTATGATATGTGATTTGTGTGATGTTTTTTCTGATTCCGGTTCCTATTTATGTTTTGTGGATTCGTCTATTCTGGTTGCAATTAATTTTATTTCATTAATATCAGCCTCAGTCAATCGGTTATTTTACATGATGCACCTTCGTTCATTGGCTAATTTATCTTCGTCAATGTACTTTCTATTTATTTTACGAAAATTTTCTCGCCAAATGTCATATGTTTTGTGAGCGATGTTTTTTTGTTGGTTTGAGTGACGCTTCATTAAACGCAGTCATAACGATTTTATACTCCTCACGAAACCATTTTAAATTTTCTTTCTTAATTTTCGGTTATGGATCTAGCTGGAGAATGTTCAGGGTCATCATTAGAATTATCATGTTTGTGGGAATCTGAAGATACATTCATACATTCAGTAAGAGATTTTTTTCCCCATGGCATTTTTTCAACCTCAGGTAGGTTCCCTCCTGAAGAAAGGACTCCCTGTTTATCCACTGGAAAAGAAATAATGGATTTTTTATTTTCATTTGCAATTTTAATATCATTCCCACGAATGACGCATGGGTCAAACAGTACACCGTTTTTTGCTCGGCACGTTGGTTTAAGTTCTTTTACAAACAGGGTTCTGAAGCCTAGAGGGGATCGTTTGTGACCTCATAACGCAGTAGCGGTTCACTCCTCGGTACGATTAACACCTTAAGTTGCAGCTTGTTGTTCGGAATTTTCGTTCTCCTAAATGGGTTGCTAAACGACTGTTGATACAGACGCTATAAAGATATAAAGAAATATGACGCTGGTTAAAAAAAAAAACACCTTGGAAGAAACAGCCACTCACGACACTAGACTAGAGTATTGAAAATTGCTACCATCACTAATCCTTGTTACAGAAATAATTGTTAAAAAAATTAAAGTAAATGAAGGACTATTTGAGGATTTGCAAACGAGTGCTGAACAATAGCAAATCCTCAATACCTCCTTCAATCCATGAATTTGAGGTTCTCACGTCATCTGCGGACAAAGCTTAGTGCTTTGCCCGCAGATTCTCATCAAACTCCACATTTGACTCATCTGGAGTACACCCACCCGACTTACCTATTAGAACTGAGGCCAAACTGCACAACGTATATATTACCCCGACAGTAGTATCCCGAGTAATTTCAAAACACGACCCCGAAAAGGCGTTTGGAGACGATGGAATCCCGGTGATAGTCCTTAAGAGGTGTGCTCCTGAACTTTCCCCGGTCCTCTGTAAACTGTTTAACTACTGCCTTTCTGCTTTTTGCTTTCCTGCATGCTGAAAGTTCTCTTCAGTCGTTCCTGTCTTTAAGAATTGTGGTGAACCCTCGGACCCATCCAACTATCGTCCTATCAGTCTTTTACCGATATTCGGGAAAGTATTCGAGGCCATAATCAATGCTGAAATAGTTCAAAATCTTACTGCCCACAAACTCTTATCTGACAGGCAATATGGCTTCCGCTTTGCCAGGTCCACGGCCGAATTGCTAACAACCGTAACGGAGTACATGCTCCAGGCCCTTGATAAGTCTGACGAGGCTAGCGCGGTTGCTCTGGACATCTCCCAGGTTTTGACAGGGTTTGGCACTCTGGTCTCCTATGCAAGCTACGGGGATACGGTATTACCGGTCGCCTGCTTGACCTAATCAAATCTTTTTAAAATAATCGCAAAATGAAGATCGTTTTGAATGGACATGCCTTTTCATCCTACAGCACGAATGCTGGTGTCCAACAGGGCTCAATCCTGGGCCCGACGCTCTTCCTTATTTTCATCAACGACCTCCCAGATGAGATCAGTTCCCAAGTAGGCATATACGCAGACGACACCACAATATACTCCCGCACCAGTAAGAAACATGTCGTGGCGGACAGACATAATCTCGCTGCTGACATTGAACGGGATCTACACTCTGTGGTTAATTAGGGCAAGAAGTGGCTTGTCAAATTCAATGCGTCTAAGGCGAAGCTGTTGTCTGTCAACCATTACAGGCAACCTCTCCTGCCTCCCATAAGCATGGACCAAGCGATTCTCCCTGAGAGCAACACACTACGCCTCCTCGGCCTTACCCTCTCCTCAGACCTCAAATGGAACCACTATGTTGAATCCATAGCTAAATCTGCTAAGAAGGTTGGGTCACTATGGCGATCCAGGATGATTTTTCCGCCTGAATCCATACTGCATATAAAGTCTATCATCCCTCCTTGCATGGAGCACTGCTGCTATTTATGGTAGGGCGCCCCTGCCGTTCTACTCAGTGTTCTCGACAGGCTCCCAAGGAGAGTCTGCAATGTGATAGGTTCTGATCTAGCGGCTCGACTGCGGCCACTTCCCCACCGTCGAAATGTGGCCTCCCTTTGTCTGTTCTATAAATTCTTTCATGGTTTCTGCTCAGACGAACTTAAGTCACTGGTGCCTCCTCAACAGGGGTTTACTCGTGCAACCAGACTGGCAACTGGGTCCCACCCATTCACAGTCAGGTTAGCCAAATGCAGACGATAAGTCTACTCCTGCAGATGCTTCTCTCGCACTTCCCGCCTGTGGAACTCGCTCCCGTATTCTTGCTTTCCTGAGGGCTACAACCTCCAGAAATTTAAATGCAGTATCAATACTTATCTATTAACCACTGGAGTCTAGCTCTCTCCCCACCCCCGTATATCCTTCCCTTTCTCTCCACCTATGTATCTCTCATCGCACCTGCATTCTTAGCTTTCTATGGTTCCTTTGTAACTAGTTTGTACTCCTCACTTGCTTCTAATTAATCTTTTTACAGTTATGTAGCCCCCCGCTCATCAGTGGCATTTCTGCCTGGCTCGGGGTGAAATGATTAAAAAAAAATGTAAAACTTGACATAGGTATATTACTGCTGTGAATTTTAAAAATAATTATTTTTTCACTAATTCTGTATCAGTTATTTTTTCATTAAAGTCGTTGAAAATAGGGTCATAAAAATAAATAAAATAAATAAATAAAAATAAAATATAAATATGTTCATTCTAAGAAAGAATATCGTAGAAATTGTATCGAACAGTTTATTCTAATTATATTGTGTTTTTTCTCTTCGTATTGTTTTGTTTTGTTTTGTTTTGTTTTAAGAAAGAATTATCGTAGTTTTAAAAACTCTTTCGAAATATCGACAATTAAGGAAATATGAATATATGAAAAATAGTAATTGAATCTCTCAAGTTCGTTTAAATAAGAAACAGATAAATTAATATACGAAGAAAAATCCATGTGTACGTTAAAATAGTAAAAACAAAGATTCATATAAAAAAAAACGTTACGCTTTCAAGAGCTTCACAAAAATATGTCATTTCCGTTTTAATTCTAACCATTTAATTATTATTATTATGTCATTTTTCATCATATTTCGATTTCTGCTTTGGTCTCACTACCAACCAAGTCTACGGGGAGACCTAAGGCAGGTAGTGGCGTGTTGTTATGGCTTCATTTCATGTTTTTCTATCTTCCCTATCATCCCCAGCATTACATAGATAAAGTTTTCCTTAGTGTGTGGGCTGTACTTAATAAGACAATTTTTTGTATATCTCTTAAGCTGGGGTTTCCAGGGATTCTTTCAATGTGTTGTTTTGTTCCATTTTTTATCATTCCAAGTGCACCTACTTTCACTGGCACAACTCTTGTTTTCAATTTCCACATTTTTTCTATTTCAATTTCCAGGTCTTTATATTTTGACAGTTTTTCAAATTCCTTGATTGCTATGTTACAATCCGCTGGACAAGCCATATCAATTAATAGACAAGTTTTCTCCTTCTGGTTTTTAATAATAATGTCTGGCCTGTTTGCTTCAATATTTCTGTCTGTGTAGATGGTGTAATCCCATAGAATGGTTACATCTTCTATTTCTGTAACCGGTGCTGGATGATGTTCATACCAGTGTTTGTTTACAGCTTTTCCATAATGTTTGCACATTGCCCAATGTAAATATTGCCCAACTCTATCGTGGCGATTTTTATATTCGTTTGGGGCAAGCACAGAACAGCCTGAGATTAGGTGGTCTATTGTTTCTTGGTGTTTATCAAAAAACCTGCATTTTGGATCCATATTAATATGCATAATATTTGCCTGAAATTTTCTCGTGAAAAGACTTTGGTCTTGTGCTGCAAGTATAAATCCTTCAGTTTCAGACTTTAATCCAGATGCACGTAACCATCGATGAGTATTAACTTTATCAACATTGGATTTATTGGCACGTACTGGATATTGGCCATGCAGAGGTTTGTCTTGCCAGCGCTGTTTCATCTTTTCAAGAGCTTTATCTTTGGCTTTCATTTTCATATTTTTTGCCGCAATAGTTGGTTCTTGGCTACTGTTTTGCTTTTCTACAGAATCTACTAACTGTAAATCTTGTTTGAATTTACTGCCTTCTTTTATTATTGAATATTTTTTCTTTATTTCTTCATGTTGCCTTACTAATTGTAACATCCAATCCTTTGTTGTTTCTATGTATGTTAGTAAGCCAATAGTTGTTGTCTTGTATGACAATTCCAGCTGAATAATGCCTCTTCCACCTTCTTTACGGGGTATGTATAGACGATCTACATCAGCCTTTGGATGATGCATCTTATGCTTAGAAAGAAGCTTTCTTGTTTTAGCATCCATTCGCCTGATGTCGTTTAGAGTCCAGTTTAAGATGTTAAATCTATATTGGACAACTGGGATTGCAAGGCTATTAATGGCCATAACTCTGTTCTGTGAATTTAATTCAGTTTTTAATATCATTCGTAGCCTTCTATAGTACTCTTTACGCACTATTTATTTCATTTTTTTATGGTGAATGTTTTTGTTCTCATTTACACCTAGGTATTTATAAGCTTCTTCTGGTTTCAATTCTGTTATTGTTACAGAAGGGTCTAGGCTAATTGAGGATGTTTCTTGTATTGATCCACGTAAAACTGTAGCTTTAGCACATTTATTCAAATTAAATTTCAATCCAATGTCTTCGCTGAAGCATTTTACAGTTTGCAGGAGACCTTCCAGTTCATTATCATTCTTAGCATATAACTTCAAGTCATCCATGTAAAATAGATGGCTTATTTTCTTTTGTCCTATTTTATAACCACATTCTGTCTTGTTAAGTTGACTGGTTAATGCTATTAATGATATGCAGAATATTATTATTATTATTATTGTTATTATCATTATTATTATTTTTATTATTATTATTAATTCGTGTGATGTAATTTGTGCTTGTTGAAATTTTCTACCCGCCTAGCAGGAAAACTGAAATGAATTTATCTATCGTTTAATAAGAAAAACTTGATAGATAAAACTTTTCATACGCTCCATCATAGCTTCCCATAATCATCTCATGTTTCTGTTCGCTTTGAAAAGATTTATTTTTCACTCGAACAGCAATGTTGCTAAGCACGGCGTGTCAATTATTTACATGATTTCTTTTGATTATTGTTGGGCAAACTTTAAACTGTTACAACATTTTTTTCCTTTGAACTTTTGTATATTATCGTAATAGTACAATAGTTTCGGAAATCTTACCTAAAATAAAGTTAACCGTTAAAGTATTTACTTTTACTACATCTAGAATGGCATTCTTATATCACATAATTTCATTGCACACGAAATGAATACATGCAAAAGCTTCTTTATCAGTGTGTTTCAGAGATCTCTTCCTGATTTCCTACCCTTAATATTTTGAATGACATTTTTAATTCCAAATGTACAGGTAGAAATTTGCTAACTTCAAATAATATACATTGCCGGTGACTGATTAGAAATGTAAATATTCTGTTTGATATAAAAAGTGATTAAAGGACATAGATAGAACACATATATTGCTTTATTCTGAATGAGTTGCATTTTAGAATTATAGAATGTTACAATCTATTACATACATCATTGTCTGTATCGTGATTACAGATTTAGAAAATAGAAATAGTATCATATTTCTTCATATGAAAATGACTTTAAATCATATATCAGATGCGAAACTCGCATTTGTTATAAATATTTGTTACTTTTTAATGTTCGAAATTAATTCAGAAATATTTATTTTTCCATGTATTCGTTAATTTTCAGATATATTTTTCTATTCTTGATATGTATTGCCCTATTTACGAAGTTTCAGGCGTATTTCGCCCCAGACTTCTTCACGTGCTATGAATTTCGAAGCGAACCCTTTATTCCGATGATTGGACTATTTATTTTAATTTCATGTGCGATGTCACTTCCGGTAGCTTTGCATTAAACTTCCTTTAACCGTATTCAGCTAAATATCTATTTGGGGCATGTCACTGGAATTAACCAATGCATATATTTACTAGGGCATTTGTTCCAAAAGTAGACACAGTCTCCAAATTTAATATTTGATAAGAGCCAAAATAGATAGGGAGACGTGGAGAACCATGATCGCCTACGTCCTGAAGGGACATGGCACATAGAAGAAGAAGAAGAATGTTTAATATTATAGTTTTTTCAGCCGGGAGGAACAAATCTCAGTTACTCTAGCGTAATCTTTAGGTGAAAGAGAGAGAAACACTTCTGATATATTGTCTGCGGCTGATATACCTCCAACATCTACATTCCAGAATTTTCACAATAATAATGATGAAACAACAGTGGCAAAGAGTATTCATTTTGCTAATATCTTATCATTATACATGAGGAATTTCTGAGAGGTATGTATGGGCTGTAATTATGCAACATTCTTCCTTCAGGATGTAGGAAATAATGGACTTCAACTTTAGCCCTGGATCTTGTCGCTTTCATTATTCTTCTTCTTGTTATCTCTCCTAAACCCCGTCGCGCCATCCATTTCCTCAAGCCTATCAATTATATGTCACATGTTGTTTACTCATGTCTCACTTTTCTTCTATCCATTTTGTGAGTATTAGATTATTCAGATTCCGCTTAATCATTATGTGTCACAGGAAACACAGCCGACTATTCCTGATGTTAAGTATGATTTTCTTCTCGTTTGCATTCTCTCTAACACCTCGTGGTTTCTCACGTGTTCGGTCCATGTTAACCTTATGCTATTCCTGTAGAATAGCATTTCTTCTGTCTCGAACCTATCTTTCATACTTGGAGAGATCGCCAATATTCACTGCCATGCAGAATTACAGATATAACATAGCAGTATAGCACTCTGTTCTTTCTTTCTGTTAACAATTTTTTCTCTGAAAAACCTGGTTAGATTTTGAAATACATCCTTTGTCAATCCAGTGTTTTTTCGGATGTCAGTATCTCGCCTTCCATCCTCCGTTAGAAGGCTTCCCTGGAATTTAAATTTCTCTACTTGTTTTGTTTTATTTCCTCCGACCTGTAGTTGGTATTTTAGATTCTTTTTTTGGTGATGACCCAACATTCAGTTTTCGTGACATTTATCATCTATCATTACTACTCGCTTTTTGCTACCTTTTGTAGGAGGTTCTACATTTTCTTTTCCGTGTCTGCTATCAACAACTTTTCATCAGACTGTGGTGGCCAATAATAATTCTTGCCAAGGAATTTTATTTCTCTCAGATGTTTTTGTTGTATACGTTGAATAGTTCCGGTTTAGAAAATGAATTCTTGTTTTACGCCCCCTTTTGTTTTTGTATACCAGCTGAATTCATTTCCTCTACATAAGCAAGCTGTTTGCCGCCAATACACGTCATTGATTATCATAAAGACTATAACGAACATGTTGAGGTTACAAATCTTTGTGCCGTACATTGACAAATACATATACATAGTCTATAAAGCACAGACAAACGTGCTTATTCATTCTTATTGGTGCTTCAGAAAACATTCAAAACATGAATGACACGTTCTTTTTAGCAGTTTCATTAAAAAAGCGACTCTGTTCTAATACTATCTCTGGTTCGATTATGCTAAGTTCTCTCTACATCACAATCCGAATTATGAAATTACTTATGTGGCTCATTAAGTAAACAGTCCTATGAAAATTGATCTGCTTACAACCTCCAATATATCGGCACTGTTGTAGATTTCGTTTATTACATCTGTGCTCTCGTCCGCGGCAAAACGTCTATGGTTACCAGCCTCTATATTACAACATTGTCGGATCCTGTTGCTGTGTTTATTTTCAACTAGCAGTATAGAAAACTAAGCCATGATCCTGGAGCTCAGACTGTTCGGACGTTGGCACGAAAGACTAAAAAACAATATTTGTTTCCAGTTAAAGCGAAACCGTTGACTGAAAGAAAAATGAATGGATGTGAGTCAAATTTTGATTTCCTGGTATTGATATCAAATAAATGTTTTCCGTCGTAAACTGAATTTTAAAGGCTAAATAAGTTCTCTGAGTTAATGGTATCATGGCTGAAACTAAGAACTACAATTATAACTACATAGAGCCAAACCCGAAGCCAAAATTAAAATAAAAGGGCTGAAAAAAATAAAGACATACAGGCAGATAAGCAGACACACACGCAAACATCTTGCTTTTTATCGATTTTCTGCAGTATTGTAAGAACACACACACACACACACACACACACACACACACACACACACACACATACACACACACACACACAAAGCTCCCTTTATAAATAGGTTTAGATTTTTCCATTCCCAATTCTATTTCAGTTTTCAATATTTTTGGTCAGTCCTTAATTCTGTGTATTGCTGGTTGCTCTATCTCTCTCTCTCTCTCTCTCTCTCTCTCTCTCTCTCTCTCTCTCTCTCTTTGTGTGTGTGTGTGTGGAAGATATCTCAGATATATTTTCATTTAATATTTGATATATTTTCATTTAATGGTATTGCTTTAATACATCCTTTTTCTGAGTAGGTCATTTGAACTGTTAGATTCTTTAATTTTTAATGCTTATCTCCTGTGTTTTGTCGTCATCTGCCTCTCTATTTTGGCGCATTTGTCGCAAAGCTATATTTTTTAGATTCTCTGCATTTGCCCTTTATTTCCGTGCAAATTTTATTTTTAAATATTTTAAAATATCACACACACATATCCTCTCTTTATACATATACACATATATACATATGCATACATAAAAACATAAACACACACACACACACACACACACACACACACACACACACACACATATATATATATATATATATATATATATATACACCACAGGGATAATTATTATATTTATCCTTCTTTTATTAACGCAAGAAAAATAATTATATATGTGTATTTTTTAACCCCACACGCACACACACACAAAGAGAGAAATATACTTCATATATATATATATATATATATATATATATATATATATATATATATATATATATATATATACGTAAAAAAATCACAAGATCGCCAAAACCTACCGTGGTTTCACACAACGGCTCGTCAGGGCAAAGGCAAACCAAGGACTAATCAAATAAATAGACACCACCAAACAAAGACTAACAGACCAGCCTACCCGACGGGGGAGGGGGGAGGTTAAAAAAACAAAACAAAAAAGGCCAAACACTCCAAGCAAGAAATTTAGCTTTATGGAATCTACACCTATTCAATATTTCAGTTTTGGCATTAATAAGTTTGTGGGCAGGTTCGAATCTAGCTATCGCTAATTTCTCCTCATCACATAACCTACAGAATTTACTGCCCTTGTTATAGTTAGGGCATTTTTTTTATTATTTCCCATTTCAAAATGGGGTCTCTTTTAGTTTTAGTTTTTATGTCCCATACATAGTTGGATAAAGTCGTACTGTGTTTATACTTCTCATTTTTAAAGGAGGTTTTATGGTTGTAAAACCTAATTTTAAAATTATCATGCGTAGCTCCTATGCATGTTTTAGGGTTTTTGTCATTTTCATTAATGTAAACTCTAACTTTATAAACTACATTTACTTGATTGCAATTACCTCTAATGGGGCAGTCGGTTTTAATTCTACAATTACAATTATTTTTGTTGCCAGTATTAGTATTAGGAATATTGGTACTACTTTTCAATTTACTTTTATTGGCATTATTAATTATTTTGCCAATATTAGGTAAACAAGAGTAACTGAGTTTAATAGTGTTCCTATTAAATATTTTTTTAAGTTTGCTATCAGAGTTAAAATGTTTATCTATTAGGTTAAAAAACATTTTGCCTATTTTAGATTTAACTTCATTATTGTATGGGGGGTTAAACCATATAATATTTCTGGATCTGTTGTTATTGGTTTTTTTAGTAATATTTTGGTCAGAAAATTTTAGCGTTTGCGAATGTCCACTTTTATTAGTGCAGTTTGGTAAATTCTCTTGTATTTATCTAAAATTTCACTATTGGAAGAGTTGGTGGACAATCTAGCAGCTATACCATTAGGGATACTTTTAAGAATATGCATAGGGTGATTAGAATTTTTGTTAACATAATTGGGGGTGTAATTATTTTTGATGTAGAGTGTTATATATCCGTTATTAAGATTTAATGTTATATCCAAGTAATTAACAATTTTAATGTTATGTTCTATTTCAATCTCTAACCTATTAGATTTGAAAAATTTTTGCACTTCCTTTCTAAGTTTTTCTCCTATTCTAGGTGTACATTTATCTATTATAATTAATCCATCGTCCCGGTATAAACCGTGATTATGGAAATCTATTATGGCGTTAAGTTTATGAAGCAGTAGACAACCTATCAGCTCCGCCACCCACGCCCCATCATATGCCCCCATAGGATTATCAAATCCCTGGGCATCAGTTTTTTTTACCCATATCTCACCATTAAAATATAATAGTGTTTTGCGCCAGTGCCAAATTATTTCTAATTCTGCTTCTTTTATATCATTATATTCTTTAGCTAACTCCAACGCCTCTGAAATAGTTCTGCTGTTATAGCGATAGCTAGATTCGAACCTGCCCACAAACTTATTAATGCCAAAACTGAAATATTGAATAGGTGTAGATACCATAAAGCTAAATTTCTTGCTTAGAGTGTTTGGCCTTTTTTTTTTTAACCTCCCCCCTCCCCCGTCGGGTAGGCTGGTCTGTTATTCTTTGTTTGGTGGTGTCTATTTATTTGATTAGTCCTTGGTTTGCCTTTGCCCTGACGAGCCGTTGTGTGAAACCGCGGTAGGTTTTGGCGATCTTGTGATTTTTTTACGTGTCTTTGCTGTACATTGCTTCCTATTTGTTATTTCGCTTTGGTTAGTTCTGTATCGGGCACTTTTTCTTTCTTTGTGGTTGGTTCCGTTTGGGGTTTTTTTTTCTTTACTGCGGGGTATTGTATGTATTGTCTGTATTCCGCAGTTTTCTTTTTTTTCTCCCCTCTTGTCCAACGCCTTACAGCGACGGATAGTAACGGAATTAGATTCTGTCTGTTATTTGTTGTCCTTAAAGTTTATCTTCGTATAGTTTTAGGATTTAGATACTTACAGAGTCGGTCTTGTTATTATTATTATTATTATTATTATTATATATATATATATATATATATATATATATATATATGGATGAATGCATGAATCATGATGGAATTTCCTATTCGCTTTTGACCACCATATAAAACCTTCCAACCTCCGATCGATATGTATCATGCTAGTCTCCCAGAAAGCAATAGACTGCGCCACCTCGATCTCACATTCTCATCTGACTTCAAATGGAACGACTGCATCGAATCACTCGCTACAGCTACTGGGAAAAATGGCGGGTTATTGTGTCAGAAAGTTTTTCTCGTCAGAAATCGTCTTGAATATATACAAATCTACCATTTGACTGTTGCCTTGTCTAGTTGGGTGTTTCTGCTATTCATCTCAAGCTTCTCGACAAACTTCAGAGGCGGATCTACAGTCTAATCGATCCCGCGTTTGGCAGATTATATTCAGTCATTTTCTCGTCGTTGGGATATGCCGTCCCTTTGCATTTTCTACAAATATCTTGTCGGCTTTTGCAATGACGATGTCCCTCAACATGAATTTACTCTAGCAACTAGACTGGCAACTAGTAACCGCCATTTTTACAGTCAAAATACTCAGAAGTAAACGCCACTTCTACTGAACTATATTATTTTTCCTCACTTCCCATCTCTGGAGCTACCTTCACATATTTTCTAGTCTGACAGCTACAATCTCCAAGTGTTTTTGCTAGGTAAGTTGCCTTCAGTTATCTCCTTGATACCTGTATTTCTTTTATTTTCCGACCACCACTTTCCTCTAACTTCTCGCTTTACTCTCACGTAAAGTCCTGCGCATCCGTATTCAGTTTTCCCAATTATTTTTAGTACTTATAATATTTATGGCATTTCTGAGCGTTTATCAGAATTTGTTTTTTTGTTTTTTTTTTTAATTCAGCACGGCTTGAATCAGTAATCGGTTTTCATAAAAAAACAAACGCATATGCGTACGGCAAAATATTGGTCACATTTTAGAGTGCAAATTACTCTTCCTTAAGATACTTAAGAGATTAGACATGCGTGTAACTTTCGGGAAGGGCAAGGTTCCAATTTATAATATATAGCATACATTCAAGATTGTTAGAGGATTTCTAGGTAAATATTATTTTGGGAAATAAAAAAACACACCGGCCACAAATCAGGAACGTACATGTTTATATTTTCTCTAATGCGTGGTAAAAAGGGAGGGTTTCACATATTTTAAAACAATACAAAGTATAATAATGACATTATATGAAAAAAAAGAGTTTGATCCTGAAAAATGCAAAATGAAAATCTATTTCCTCATTTAGCACAATCTGTCAGTTTTCTATTGTTCCCACTATCGTCGTTTTACCCTCTCTTTGATATCCACATTTCAGTTTGTATGTCGATCTCTACAAATACGGAATATACTGTTAATTCCCTCATGGCAAAGATATATATAGATTTAAATCAAGAAATCGCTGAAAATGTTTCTAACAATAATTACTTTCGCGTATTTAACGCGGAATGTAGAAGAATCTTAATTCCATTAAGGTAAATGTCCCCAAGTTGAACTCTGTGTTAACAAAAGACAATATTTATATGATCATCAGTCGTTTCACTTTAGTAAGCACTTTCAATTACAGATTTTATTCGGGTTTCATATAAAATCTCGCTAATTAAATTTATTATGAAATTTCAGAAATATTAGGAAATCTGAAACATATTTATAATATGCCTTGCTAAAGATACCAGAAAATATATCAGTTTTTATTCAGAGATCGTTCCTGATGTTAGATCATTTGTCTTTCCTGAGGCTTCTGACGTATTATTCAATAATTTCAGAATTCCGAAACGAAAACTTCATCTAATATTCTGGAATAGTTTATCTCAAAGATATTCACGTTAAACATTTACTAGCACTAAACAAGTGATTGTATCTTTTCAACTCTCTCATGCCAAGAGATTGAAGAATGACAAAGTTCAATAGAAGAATTAGAATAAATATGGTTTCTGATAAAATTTCTCAACTGATATTCATGTTCATTGTTTCTGCTGATATTTCCAAACTGCCGTTATAAAAATAAATTAATCAGTGAATACTGTCTGGTATGAGACATATAATATCTCCGTGCAATGAATACGTTTGCCATATCTGTTCTGGCAACCCTGTTTTAGAATTCGATATTCTTGACGAACAAGAAAGAATAATCTGTAATATAATATATCCTAAGAAGTCCTCACTATTTTAGACACTTTTTCCCTGTTGCCAAACTTCATGCATTTAGAGGTGCTTCTAGGTTGTCATCGAGTTCCCACCATTTTACTGTTGAAATATAAAGGTTCAACCGTCAATTATATTCCAAAGGTGCTTATTTGCACTTTGCACCTGTTGAAAACTCTTCGATTTATTGCTTCCCCGATAATTACAATGTTTAAAAATTTTAATCTCTCATCAAATGTCTTCTTAAAAAAGCCTTCATCTTTTGTCCTTTAATCAATCTCATATATTCTCAGTCGGGTCTTTTAATTTACTTCCTCTAACGTTGTGGGTACTTGTGACCTTACCATTTTCCATGGGGTAAAATGATTAAAATATACACTAAATACGGAAATTGGTACGAGAATAAATTTATCTATTTTATCCATTTATGAAAGAAAGAAAATTTTCTGTAATAAATCCCTGCCGCTATCTCTGTGACGAGGAGTTGTTAATATTTACGATATTTATATTCAGATTATTATTCTTTCGCCTGTTTTGCCCTCTGATTTTTTTATATGTATAGTATTTCTTTTTAACACGTGAGGTATTCTGAACTGGAACCATATTTCAATCAACCTGTGTGAATAGTTCCCGTTTTATAGACTATATTGATGCAATGTCGGTTAGTACTAAGAGGCAATAGCTCAACTGATTAAAGCGTTAGTTTGTGAATTGGATGACATACTATTTGTGAATTTATTCCCGTGGATAGTTGGATTCCGTGCATGGAAATTTATGAGCAATAATTTAGAAGTATCAAATAATAAGAAATAGAAATTGTCCCTAGACCTGAGCAGTTAAATTATCAGTATAACCCTGTTGATTAAATAAATTGTTCGACTCATATATATATATATATATATATATATATATATATATATATATTTTCTAGACATATTCTATTAAATATAAGAGACAATGAATGTCTATTATGTTTAATCATGAGCCGTTCTAAACGTCGTATTTTTGCTTTAATTTCAGTTGAAAATAAAGACAAAAATTCTCCAACATTTGGATAATTATTTATTGGTTTTCTTCTAAGCTTTCGGCTCACATGAGCCATCTTCAGAGAGGTAGTTTAAACTGAAATATTATAAAATCCACCATCACCGACGATTTTATTTTGTGTTGACATAAAACTCCGCTTGGCAACGGCAATAGTTACCAAAAATAATAAACGCAGTTCTTAAGTTTGCGATGCGGTTTTATGACGTCACACCGCGGGATAGCGCGAAATGACAACAAAACCATCTAGTCAAATGCAATGTAATATGTTATTTCCTGTTTTAAAGTTGATTTTATTGAGTGTTGGTTGTTTTGATTTGATGTACATGGCCTCCAATATCTGCAGGTTCCTCTTACTGTGTGTATGAGTAAGGATCACCGTATTGTTGACCAAAATCTGTCTGATATTACCTACATGTTTATGTTTTTCAGAGAAATGTTGTTTAATAGTACTCTGATCAGAAAGATGACATGTAAGTCTACGGGAGAGCGTGGTTGTGGTAAAACCAATATATGTACTAGGTTTTTGATTAGTATCAGAGATGCAATCTCTGAATGGGCATGTAAATTGGTACACTACATTGGTTTTTTGTAAAGAATTTAGTTTAGTGCCTGTTGAGTTATTATAAACTATGAGGTCAATTGTTTTAAACTTTTTATAGTATATAATGAGTTTAATTTGATTATTACTATCCACTGGTTTAACATTTCTACGTATTATGTTTTTGAGAGTTTTTTCATCTTGTTTATAATTATTATGTATTTGGTTGCAATAGTATAAGTTAATAGTGTTATGTTTATTTTGATGTAAACCATTATTATTAATATTATCATTATTGTTAGAGCTATTGTTAAGTTTGTTGAGATACATTTTAATTTGTTGATCAATAACGGAGTTAGGAAATCCATTATTGACTAGTGTTTGCTTAATGTTGTGTAATTCTTTATAAAATATAGATTTGGAAGAAGATATCATTTGTGTGCGTTGAAGTAAGTTTTTTATAACAGCTAACTTATATCGTTGGGGACATTCACTATTATAATTAAGAAGACACGAATTTATGCTAGTTGGTTTCCTATATAGAGAAGTAGTAAATTTATGTGTGCTAGAATCAATGAATACATCAAGGAATGGGAGTTTGTTATTAATATTGAGTTCTAATGTAAATTTGAGGACGGAGTGACTTTCAAATTTGTTTTTAAGATATTTAATTTGATCGATATTCTTAGCTAAAACAAAGATGTCATCTATATATCTTACATATATAGAGGGTTTATTGTTGTCATTAATTATTTTATTTTCTAGATTTGCCATATAATAATTAGAAAAGAGGGGACCTAAAGGAGATCCTATCGCAATACCATCTATTTCTGTATAAATATTGCCTAAGGGGTCGTGAAAGGGTACTTGTGTGGTGCATGCTAATAATAGTTTTTTTAATATAGTGGGTTTAATATTGATTGATGGGAGAGTAGCATGGTTGTATACATCACGGATAATGATGTCAATTGTTTCATGGACGGGAACATTTGTGAATAAGTTTTGAACATCCAAAGATGCAATCATTTGATTATTAGGTTTTACGGAATAGAGAATCTGTAAAAATTCGTCCGTGGAGTTAATGCTATATTTTCCAGGAAGATAGGGAGTAATTAGTTTGTTAAGTGTTTTGGAAAGGTTATATATTGGTGTGGGTATTTGAGAAATGATAGGTCGGAGGGGATGCTCTTTTTTATGGATTTTTACATTTCCATAAAGGTAGCCGGGCTGATAATCACCTATAATCTTTTGAAGTTTATAGGATCCTATTTCAGCATTGTTTGCAGTAATAAGTTTATTAATATGTTTTTTAAGTTGGGTTGTGGTATTACAAGTTAATTTTTTAAATTTGTTGTGATCGTCGAGAATGGCCTGTAATTTTGAGTGATATTCCTGTCTGTTTAAAATAACAAAAGTATTGGTTTTATCGGCACGTCGGATAACAATATTTTTGTTATTTTTGAGATGTGTGGCTGCTTTTATGAGAGGCATATTTATAATATCATTAGGATTTTTATGGTAACGGTGTTTGATTGATTCAGCTTTGAGTAATTCTTTTAAGCCTACCTGTGTAGTAATATGGTTGTCCTGTTCAAGTTGAAGTATTTGTTGGTATAAAGCTTCAATTTCCATTTGTTTAAACATTGAATTAGGTTTCTGTGCGACATGAAAATTTGGTCCGAGATTAAGGAATTCTATTTCATCTGGAGTAAGTTGGTAATCCGATAGGTTAATGAAGTTGTCATTGATGTTTGGTAAGAGTATTTTTCCTTTATATAATTTGTTTAGCTTTTTTTGGATGACTTGTTTATGGGATTCATGTTCCTTTTGTGTTGTATTGTATAATAAATCCAATATTTCCTTGAATTTTTCACTTGTGGTAGAAGACTGTAAAATTTCTTTGATGTGTACAATTTCAGTGTTGATTTCATGTAATTCCTGTTTGGCTGTGTGCATTTGACGTTTTATGAGGTTCCATTGCAATTTCTTAGCGGTGGGATCATTTAATGCTGCGGCATCATGTAACTTAAATTTAGTATATCGAGGCAGCAAGTAATTTTCTAGACATATTCTATTAAATATAAGAGACAATCAATGTCTATTATGTTTAATCATGAGCCGTTCTAAACGTCGTATTTTTGCTTTAATTTCAGTTGAAAATAAAGACAAAAATTCTCCAACATTTGGATAATTATTTATTGGTTTTCTTCTAAGCTTTCGGCTCACATGAGCCATCTTCAGAGAGGTAGTTTAAACTGAAATATTATAAAATCCACCATCACCGACGATTTTATTTTGTGTTGACATAAAACTCCGCTTGGCAACGGCAATAGTTACCAAAAATAATAAACGCAGTTCTATAGGAACAGATACAACAAAGATGATTAAAATATTCCGGATATAAATATGATTACTGCTATTCTAATTGTTTGTTTCATGAGAGATATATAGAAAATTGTCTAGCGGCTGTATTTAGACATGGCTTGACTTCAGATTACTGTCTGAAAAATCAAGAAATTTGACTATCCTTCATAAATATTGGCTCATTATTCTGAATTATCAATCCTTTAAAATCACAAAATAATCCGAGAAGAGTATTACCTTGAATAGATATTTGTAAATATTTAATATAACTCGGATTTCATTTAACTGAACTACTCTCTGATACACACATATTGAAATTTACAATTTTTATTTCATTTATTTTTATTATTTATATATGTATATTATATGACGAATATCTGATTAATCCCAGAATAATGTTTGGTACAATCTATATCTTGTCTTATTAAATTAACAATTCTTAAAAATAGCCAAGTATTTCGATAATCAAATGAAACTGTCTTTCATATATCTCCTCATGTTTACACAACAAAACTAAGATATGTTAGTTTATGAAATAAATAAAACTGATACTTTATAAACTGAAAAAAATTCCTAAAATATATATGACAAAGAAAGATGACTTGCAATTGTATATAACTAACGAATGTTTACAATGGTTTTTAAAATATATATTTAAAATAAAATTGATTAAGAACTCTTGTTCAATTTCTAGAAATTGAAATTTAATTATGTTTTTTCATTGGATATTTATGCAGGGAAGATGTCATCGTTTTGTATTTTGGCAAGCATCCATTATTATTTTCCATGTTTTATTACTTCGTCTAGTCTAGTAAATATTTTACTGCTCCAAACTCTCTATGTCATGACGATTTGGCCTAAAAAATGATATTTGAACACTCGACAAAATCTGTCGAATATTTGCATAACTTACAAACTTCTACCCAACAATCGGAGTGAAAGACCAGCTAGAAAGATACTCAACAATAGATACAAATATAATTCATAAGATAGATTATCGGAGATTCGAAGACCATGGAACACAACACATGTAAATTGGACAATTTACTCAAAGCATTCATTTGTTTCAGCAGTGGGCGTATTCATATTATCAGGTGCAACGTTACTCCAATATGTGTGTATCACTAATCATTCATTCATTTGTAAAACATCTTTACTTTTGGATTCCTTCTCATAATACACATAGGAATAACTTCAACAACTCTATTGCCAAATCCACTTCAAAGAAAGACCACGAGAGTATGGCTGGTGTTATTGGTTTTCTACACCCGAATTGATGGGAATTCGCAGAATAATAGACTTCGTTCGAAGGTGGCCAATGATAATTATATTGGCAGTAAGATTTGGCCTTTCAGTTGGCTCACGTAATACCACAAGTCGGTTCCCAGTCCATGCATATTAATACACGCTGTTACTATTTTTGTTATTAGTTTTGTTATGATTGTTGTAAGTCACTTACATCTTAGAAATACTTATTATGACTGAGCATGTTGGTCGAAAAGGCCATCAGAAAAAAATAAAAGAAAAACAAAAAATGTTATTCTTGAAAAAGCGTGTGCGAAAAAATTTAAAATATAACGAGACTTTAAGGTGTCTACTTATATCTTAGAAACTAAAAAAAAGAAATATCTAATTAAAAAGATACTTCAGAATGAAGACAAAAACCATTTCAACACAACGAACATAAACAAGTATGCATTATATAACTGCATAATCTTGATTTAACTTAAAAAACTAAATTTATTTTTATTTGAAAATTATTTTTTTTTGTCCTTTCACTCGAAGGAAGGCGCAACCACCACTGATGCGCAGGCGACTAAATAAGAATAAAAGTTTAGATAGGAGAAAAACGAACCAGTTACAGGGGATGCCAAAGAAAGAGCAAGAGAAGGATTGGAACACGGGTTTGAAGGTAGTTGCGAGGGTAGATAGAAAGTAAAGAATATGATATACAGGTTGATGTAGAAAGAACTGGAATCAAGTGGATACGAGATGGCTATTGACCGTGTATTTCAATTCCTGTAGATTGTAGCCGCCCGCAGAGCAAGTATATTGGAGTTCTACAGACGGGAAGTGCGATGAAAGAAGCTGATGGAGGAGAATTGTGCGCTGCATTTCTTTTGTCTAACTGTAAATGGGTGAGAATTTTTGCCAGTCTGGTTGGACGAGTAAATTCTAGTTGCGGGATAACCAGTGACTGAAGTTTGTCAGAGCCGAAGCCATGAAAATATTTATAAAATAGAGAAAGGGAGACAACATCCGCCGGTGAGAAAGTATCATATTACAGATTCTCCTTTGGAGCCTGTCGAGAACACTGAGATGAACAGCAGGGATGCCTGACCATTACATGACAGCGGTTTTCTATGCATGGAAGGATGGTTGATTTGTATTTATGCAGGATGGATTCAGGCGGAAAAAAAGCCTCCTGACCCGACACAGTGACCCATCCTTCCTATGAATTTATGTTAAAATGTTATATAAACATCTATAGAAAAGAGGATATCAGATATAATTATCGATATGCAAATCACGTAATTTACGATATTTTTGAATATGATGGAGGAAGTGCAATAATCTGTATATGAACAGTTTTAAATTCTATATTATTTACGAGACTAAATTTTAATCGCTTGATAATTATAGGATTCTGTAAAACCTTTGATCATTCATCATTTAAATTAATTATATTTTGAAAAAAATGTAATTATGTGCATTTTAAAAAATATAATACATAAATATCCACAATCCCAAATATGGAATTCATTAGTGAAACGGGTTTTTTTTCTGAACAGATTTGATTCATGAATCGACCAGATTCATGAGGTGATTGAACTATTAATTGACTATGCATTATGTACATTTTTGCTGATTTCATAATATGTGAGATATATTCCCGTGAGATGTGTTATATCCGCTTCTTTATGATAACTTATCATTGATAGTTTGCTACTAAGCTGAACTATTTTGTGACTATGTACACACATTCGAAAGCAACAGTGAATTCTACAACAGTCATAACTGTTGTAGAATTCACCGTGACACTCAATAAATTTTAAGCAGAATTTGTACGAAACATTTTCTGGAGATTTCCGATGAATATTTTGGCTACAACATATAGTTGAGATTAGTAGAATCTAACATTTATTTAGGCTTATATTTTATGTTACTGGTGTGTACGTGTCATGGTAATCTATTTTACCCCAATTCTCTTCTGATCCATGAAATATAAGAATTAGTATATATATTATATTGGTATCAGTGTGCAATTAGCGCTAAGCTAAGAATATCGAGGGATGTTTGTTAATAATAATAATAATAATAATAATAATAATAATACAACTCTCTCCTTATCTGTCTCATTCACCTCCCTCTCTCTCCTTTTGCTGTCTGTCTGTCTCTCTATATATAAACACACTCTCTCCCTCTCTCTCGCGGGCGCAGAAACACACACGAACATAGTGTTGGGTGTATCGAAGCAGTGGTAGGCGCTAAAGGTTTTGTAAGTTTATCTCAAGGAACCAATATTATAACTTTTCCTTTAACGACTGACAGTTAACTGTGGTCATTTACAGAGAGTATTTTCCAGTCCAACGGCTGCAGTAACTGCTCATGTCCATTTACCTCTGGTGAAGTTTGTGAGAGATCGCGTTCGTAAACATTGCTCACTAATCATGAAACCAATTTCTTACAGTTCTTGCATTGTGGCAGTAACTCATTTTCCTGCTGAAACATTGCCCTGTCATCGGTCTTTTATATTGAAGTAGATGCAAAGTAATACTATCTCCGTCATAAAACGAAGATTTTCCAGTTGAATCTTCATGAAATCTTAATACTATCACCAGTTGATTGCATTCTTACAATGTATCCCGATTCCAATACTTTCATATGATAATGAACGATTAAAAATTAAGGTGAGGCGATTAATTCATAATCATCTTCAGTCGTTTGGCTGATATAATAGCCCAAGCATCCTGAAACAGAAAAAAAAGCGACTTTGATATTTTTTATTCATGATTCTTTTGGTGGCGTTTCAGAACGTTTGGCGGGGCTCATCTCCTACGCAAAATCTGGAGCGAGAGATAAAGATAAAGAAATATGATGTGAGTAGCCCTCGGTCAGTAAACTAGACACTCAGGTACTGAAATCAGATTTTTTCACCTAGACCGGTTTCCAAACATTGCTGTAAGACCCAGATTAACGTGCTATCTACCTATAGATGATATGGTTTAATACATATGTTTAGAAATAAGATAATGAAATTTTTACTGATCATTTTTGTAAAAGAGTGCAATAAAATATCTGATATAATACAAATTTTGCTTTGATAAATCGCTATGTAATAAGGTTACTTTGACTGTGATTCAAATTTGTCTTTGTTTTATTTTTAGATAACAAACTTAATTTTATGAGTCCCTCGAAACATTTCCAATGAAATCGTGGACTCCAACTACAACTGGTGTTATTGATGTCCTCATGTGTCATATATTCTTGTGATTTCCAATTAAAGACATTTGTATTTGATAGGTTTTGAAGTGAATGTCATGTCAATAAAAAACATTCTGTTCAAGTAGTCTTTACTCACAATATTTGAACGATTAACTTTGATTGTTCTTTCTGAGTGTATTGTAAACTCCTGTAAAAGTAGTACATAAGCAATTACCCCAACAGGATTTATGTGATGTACATAGATTTTTCTTGCCGTTTCTTTCCCGTAAATGTTACATATTTTCCAGTGCATATACTGGTTCAATCTATCATGACGAAATTTATATTTAGCGAGAGCTAACACCATTAAACCTTATACAAGTTGTTCAATCATTTCTGTATATATATCACAGAACATATATTCTGGATTAGACAGTTTTTCAGTATGAGTGCTTGGTTATTTATTGACAGCAGGAATAGATTCCGTGCAGCAAAAATAATAACTTCGCCTTTATATTTTAACCCAACGCTACATAACCGCTGATAGGCATGGGTTTTGTCCTCTTCAGCTTTTTTGGTACTGCAGACTATTGATTATATAAAAATATATATTGCCATCGTTTATGCATTTGGTACACTGCATTTGCTTTCTTCAATGTTAAATGCTAAAGACTGGCTCTATTTTTCTCGTCTGTCTTTACAAAATATCTTGGTTTGGGAATTTGATTATGAGACAGGAAATATGTCGCGATATACCCTTAGTTGCTGCAATTTGCTTCACTGTTAAATGAGTGATTTTGTATCATATGTAATAATTTTAAATATACCATTCGTGTCGCACTATAGGAAAGGACATTATCTGTGAAAGTAAGCGTTATTATATGTTTAGCAATCGAGTTTAAATAAAATCATTCTCAGAAATGCTGAAACCATACATAAATAAAGTAATGACGTAAAAGTATATAATTAAATATACTTTAATTAAATATGCATTAAATCCGTTTCAGCGTATCTGACAAATTTTAGGACGCGATATTCTTTAAAATTTCATTTATAGATGTCTGGAAAGTTAAATTTTAACTACCATGTTTCTTTAACTCTTTTTATCATGAAACATATCATATATTAAATGACCACATTATAGAACAGTCACAATTATCAGTTTATTTTTCGAAAGATTGAGTATTTATTATATCTTATAACAACCTTATTATTCACCACGAGAATAATTTTTATACTTCCGAATACTGGCAGCAAACTGAATGAATCCAAATAAAAAATTAGTTCAGTAAATATGCAAAAAAAGAAAGCGGTGTAAGGCAAGTATTCGATTTTTAACCAGATATATTCCACTTTTACAACGATGCATTTCTGGAGGATTAGATGTCCTAAATGTGTTCATTATTGGCAACCACATTATTACCAGCATGATATATTCAGAAGACACAGAGTTTATAGAAAACGCAGGAAAGAAACTACAATTAATTCTACAGAATATAGAAAAATAAAGCGAGAAGAAAGAACTAAACACCGTTTGCAAGAATATAAAAGCAAAGATGGCAGTAAAAGAAACAGCACGGCACGCCAATTACAAGACTATTCAAATGCAACAATTTAATTATACTAAATATGTTTACAGATAAAACGGATGTTGCATTCCAAAAGCTAGGCAATGTATTAAGAAACAAGAAAATCTTGTTAGAATCACAAAAAATAAAGTAGTTAAACATTTACAGTTCTCGTATATGGTAGTGAAAGCTGGACAATTTCAACAGGTAGAAACAGCTTGATTCGATAGAAATATAACTGTGGAGAAGGTGCTGAGAATTCAGAAGACTGAACATATGAACCACGAGGAAGTTTTAAAAATTTTGAAACAATAAACCAAATTACGCTTAGTATTTAGAAAGAGGCGGTTGAAATTTTTAAGAAATATAACGAGAATAGAGTCATTGATTATTTGACACTGACAGGTCATATTAAAAGTATATCAGAACAGGTTTAAGAGAAGATAACAAAAGTAAGAGACGTGCTAAATGCTACGAATGGGAAACAATACAATTGACTCATTATCACAAGTGTAATTAGCAGACACGGCACATAGAATAGAAAAATTCAAGGGAAAATTGGGTAAAATATCTGATTCCTTAATAATCACAGCCCGAAAGCAAACTGATTCTTTATGTTTTATCTCTCTTTATATGTTCTCAGAGTGTTACATTCTGCTTCAACATGACATTTTCCGCTCGTTCTTTTTAAAGGGATTTTTACGAAGCTTTCTCCAATAGACGAGTTTCGGTTATGTTTGGTAAAAGAACTCAATTCACATATTGTGTTCAGAACGCAGAACACCGATTGGTTTTTGAAATTTCAAAAAGTACACTAAGATTTAAAACTTTCCTTCCACTGCATTTATATATATATATATATATATATATATATATATATATATATATATATATATATATTTCTTTTTTTTTTAATCATATCACTCCGAGCAAGGCGGTAAGGCCACAGGTGTGCATGGGGCTACTTAAGAGTGAATAGATTGGAAAAGAGAAAGCCGGAAAGCACGTCCTAAACAGGGAACAATGGATGGGCCTCTACACCTGTTCAATAGATGTGGGTGGAGTTTGAACCGGGCGATAATTCAGTCTATCTACTCCAATTGAAAAAAAATAAAGAAACAAGAAAAGTGGAAAGATTGGAAGAGAGAAAGCCGGAAACCACACCCTAAACCCCGGAAACAAGGGCTGAGCCTCTACACCTGTTTTAATAGATGTGGGTGGAGTGTGAACTGGGCGATAGTTCAGTCTATCTACTCCAATTGAAAAGAATAAACAAAAAAGAAAAGTGGAAAGTTTGGATAAGAGAAAGCCGGAGACCACATTCTAAACAGGGAACAAGGGGTGAGCCTCTACACCTGTTCAATAGATATTGGTGGAGTGTATATATATATATATTTTGTGCGTGTGTATTTTAGGGAGCATTTATTTTGTAATGCATGTTTCGTTAAATAATATTGACAAGTTTTGTCTATTTATTTTATGTATTTTTTTTCATATTCTCTGATAAGCTTAACAGAATTATCATTAAATGCAGAAAGAAAATCACATATTGATACAGTTTTTAATAATGTAATCAATCTTTCGGTTTGCATAAGCCATTTTCAAAGATGCCAAATATAAATGATATATTATAAACACTGACAAACAATAATGACCAACTGGTTTTGTTTAAATGGAAGATTTCCAAGCAACAAAAACTCGTGCATTTAAGATGCTGGAAATGAATGTCGCATCACAGCCCATGACGTCACACATGACTAAGCGAGTTTAAAAACAAGAAATATTAACTATGGGAAGCCATTGCAATAAACCAATGACATCTTTTATCAATTATATGTATTTCAGGACATTTGTGGAGATTTCATAGTTTATCTTCTTCAGGTTAGTTTTCAACTGCTTTATGTACATAGCTTCGAGAATCTTTAGTTTTGTTTATTATTTTCATGTTTAAGTATAGTTGTGTTTTCAACAAGCGTTTCCAGAATTGTGCTTGTAGCCAGGCATGAATGCCAAATATGTTAGATTTTTCGTTCAAGGGTAGTGTCAAGCGTCGTAAATATTATGTATCAGTATTGTAATGTTCTTTGTTCATTTAATGATAATACTATTAAACATCTCAGAGAAAATGAAAAAAATTACATAAAGTCAATAGAAAAAACCTGTCAATATTATTTAATGAAATATTACGGTCTGCTTTTTCTCATATATATATATATATATAATTATTTATTTACATTTTGAATGCTAAATTCATATTACCTTTTAATTTAAACAAAAGATTGATTTCCGTTAATTTTTAGCATAGCCCTATAGAATATATATAATAGTTCGGTTCCTTTCAAGCTAAGCTACCATGAATTTAGTTTCTAAATTTTAAAAATAATTAAAAATAAATTAGATTTCTGAATTTCGAATAACCTTTCAGTAATTTATGTGCGTGAGAGTGTGTGCGTGTATGTGTATATATGTATTGTATTAAGAGAAATGGATTCTACATTTGAACTTAATATTTTTAATTTAAAATTTAAGATTCATTTTAAAATTTCTATGTCTAAGTATTTCTATAACAGTTGCCCCGGTCTTTATTTATTTAAACTAATATCTGTTTTATAAATATTTCAGTCGTTTGTTTTTTCTCAACATTGATGTGAGCAGATTTCTTTTTTTTTCCTAAGCGAAAATTTTTTCAAAGCTTACTTCCCAGTCAACCACCACTATCGGCCTTTTTTTTCTTTCTGTTCCCGCTGCCAGTTTTATCCCTCTGAGATGGGTAAATTCTAACTTTTAAAGTCTTGACTTTTGTATGGGGGAGGCGTATGTCTTCTAATATGTTACATAAGTATCTGTCTGCTTTCCCCTTCTTACTTCCTACATTCAACAATTGTTAATCACGCCCCCATATTATTTTCCTGTATATGGATGACTTTTTGGACTTCTACCGGTTACCCATTTAAATTTGAGTGAATAAAACTCTATTTCGCCATTGCTGAAGAAGTGAGTATTTCCTCGTAGAAATGGCTATCCAACGGATGTAATATCGAATTTCTTTTGCATCAGTATATATATATATATAAATTAATAAATATAAATATGATGGTGCAAGTATATATAGTATTATTATTCTGGTGTTAATAAAAGTTTATGAACAGAGCTGTGACATATATATATATATATATATATATATATATATATACTCATCCAACGGATACGGCAGGAATCAAAATTTTATGCCTTATTCAATTATCTGGTGCATATTTCAAACGGAAAATTTATTAGAATCGAATTTAAATTCATCCGATGTTCATGAAAATTTTGTCTGCATTTTAATAAGAAGACTAATTTGTAAATAAACTAAGGTTACATTAGATAAAAATATAATATCTAAATTTTAAACTTAAAATAATATAAAATATACAATTAATAAAAATTAAAATTCAGTGAAAAACATCAAAATGTCGTAATACTTCCAGACATACAATTTTCTATTTTCGGTAATTGCTATTATTTTTAGAAGGGTGAATTTTGCTATTATTTGATTAGAATTTTGCTATTATTTGATTAGAATGATTTTTTTTTTATGTTGGGCAGACATTTATTTGCTATCGAATTGTTATTTTGGGAAATATATTTATCTATGTTTTTAACGCAAATGTAACTGATTTTAACATTGATTTTGTTGAAGATGTTTTTAATGTGGGTGAAGGGAAGAAATGATTGTGAATTAAGTTAAGGAAGATTTTACCAATGATTGTTTCGAGGTTACAGCTGAAACGTTGATTAAAACAAATAATGTTACATTTACGTGATTACTTTCTACTTTGTTTTTTAACAGAGATGTCTAAACTATCGTGAAAGTTACCGTTTTCTAAAGCGTTAATGTATTTAATTTTAGAATTTTCAAATTTTGGTATTGAAAAGAAATTGGATAGATTTGTGTAGGTCATTGTTAATTCTCTGGAGGCAGTTAGATATTGTTAATGTATACATGGTTATTTGTGTCCCTAGTGTACGGTCTGAGAATGACCTACACAAATCTATCCAATCCTACAGATCATATATATATATATATATATATATATATATATGTATGTGTGAGAGAGAGAGAGAGAGAGAGAGATTGAAAAAAGTTAAAATCGTGTCAAAAAAACTTCCCCGAAAACTATCGAAAGAAGGAGAGAAAAATGGTTTTAAAAAAAGAAAGAGCTTCGGACCGAGATCAGCACGAAGCCCAAAGAAACAACCTCGATACAAATAAGCAACTAAAAGAAAACGCACAATACAGCGGTAGAGTGAAATGAAAATATAATTATGAAATATAATTATGAAATAAAATTATGAAATATAAGTAAAACATAAAAAAAATAATAAAAAATATTTTTGCAATAAAGTTGTTCCTACGTTTAATTTTTTTTTGGTGTATCCTTTCATGGTCACCAGGGTTGGCTCAATTTCCTCAATATATGTCATTTTTCGTGTCTTTGCTAGCCGGCTTTCCCTGACGTTTCGTTTAGGTGAAACCTAGGTAGGATCGTCTGGCTCATTAGGTATTCGTGTGTATATATATATATATATATATATATATATATATATATATATATATATATATATATATATATATTAGAGACAATTTTCAAAATTCAAAGCTGTCGGATGTACATTTCTTACAGGATCTCTAAGAGAGATTCTACGTCATGTCAGCTACATTGTTTTGTTCCAAATAGCGAAGGCCCTGAGGTAAAGTGTGGAAGTTTTTAGGTTAACAACGGTCACAAAGTACAACAGGATAGAGCTGTTAGTGCCGGGGTTACAGGGTGTTGAAACGGTATATTTAGAAAGGGAATAAAATCCTTCGACACTTTGCCCCAGGTCCTTAGCCATTTGGAACAAAACAATGTCGCTGACGTGACGTAGAATCTCTATTAGAGATCCTATTTTGAAATGTGCATCCGACTCCTTTGAATTTTGAAAATTTTCTCTAATTTATATTAGCTCTGTATTGTTAATACATTGGGCTCTCTGCCTGCATCACTTTTTAATGTTGAATTTTTTAAAATATTAATTAGGATCAGGTTCTTGGAAATTACCTTCCTACACTTCCATATCGGATTATATATATATATATTCTGTGTATTTAGTTAGTAAATGATCTATCATTTAAATTGACAGAAATGTTATGCCTATATATTATAATGATCAACTTTTTCAAATTACGAAAATCATTTCTCAGAAAAAGAGGAAACTCAGCCAGAAGAAAATTTTGAAACGATGTGTTGTCAGTTTTTCAATATGACAGTGAAAGATAGACAATAGCATCAAAGATGAAGGAAAAACTGGAAGCAACTAAAATGTGGTTCTACAGCAGGATGTTGCGAATATCATGAATCGAGCATGTGAGCAATTATGAAGTCCTGATATTATGGAAACCAAAAGGAAACTAATACTGAATATAAGGAAAAGACAGCTGAAGTTCCTGGGACATGGAATGAGGAAGGGTGGCTTTGAGAACCTGATACTAACAGGCCAGATACAGAGAAGTAGAGACAGAGGAAACCAACGGATAACATATTTCAAGGACACAATTAGGTGGATGAGGGAATATGGCGGTTATCATTTTTCCTAGCAGTTTGAATTGCGTCATGATGATCGTATACTCACAGATTTTGCCCAAATGATTTTACTTTACACTACTGACGAGAAAATAAAAAGAATATACAATGTGCAAGCGCATAATCAAACATAAATGAATTGAAAATGTACATATCGCTCCCTCTCTATCTATCTATCTATCTATCTATCTATCTATCTATCTATATATATATATATATATATATATATATATATATATATATATATATATATATATATATATATATATATATATAATGACAGAGAGAATGTGTTGAGCTGTGATGAAGCTTGATAATAAGCTGGTGGTTTTTTGACGTTAAATAGATAAAATAATG
Organism: Ascarosepion bandense; assembly: GCA_037127315.1. Lineage (NCBI taxonomy): Eukaryota > Metazoa > Mollusca > Cephalopoda > Sepiida > Sepiidae > Ascarosepion > Ascarosepion bandense. The sequence continues at coordinate 1,737,856 of JBBBDQ010000253.1, forward strand.
TTTTCGCAAAAAAGTTTGTTCTGAAAGGGCTCGATATTGAAATAGAGCGTTTATATAATTAATGTTGGAAAGTTAACTGACTAGAGAAGTTAACATATTTCAGCAGAGCCATGCCGACTTTCATGAAACCTATTCATTATGAGGCAAATGAGCGAGGACTATTCAGGTGGGCTAAAAGGAAATTAACACAATAAAATCTAAAAATAATTCAACCAGCCTCAAGTAATAATATACACAAAAAAGAAGTCAAAGCAACAATATAAATCGACGGCTATCAACCATCTGTAAAACCACTCACCTGCAAGAAATATTAAATTACCCAAAGCCTGATATATAATAGAATATAAGCGCGAACAAATAGACGATAAAAAGATTCTGTGGTGTGTGCACATCATAATTATATCTTCACGAATCTACAAAGCAGGAAAATTTCACAGACCAGATTACAGAATAAGAATATATATATATATATATATATATATATATAAGTTAATATTTTCAATATATATATATATATATTTACACACACATATATATATATATATATATATATATATATATATATATATATATATAAATATATATAATGAGAGTGAGGTGATTTTACCTGTAATTCAACAATTTCTATTCAAAATATATTTTTTGTGAATAAACAGATTTGAGAATAAGAAGCGTATAGTTTATAGCTGGTTTCCACTAATTCAAATAATGCATGATATAAAAATATAAACATAATAACAACATATATATATATATATATATATATATATATATATATATATATATTTTTTTTTTTCTTTTTTCGATGGTCAGCCAACCCGAGTAAACTATTAAATCAAATGTAAATCGTTACTTGGAAATCTTATCTTCTCAGTTTTATATTCCACAAGTTCAGATGATGTAAATATTGTTTAAAATTAGACGTCTACATTGAAAATTTTATTTACGAAATGTTTAATCTGTCAGGCTAAAATAACAAATCGGTAATTCTTTATAAACTTTTTACTTTGAGACTTTCGAAAACCTAAAAAATGGCATGTGATTTAAAGGCAAATAGTTTGTGAAGATTAGTTGGTTAAAGAATGCCGAATCAGACGGTGGTTTTCCATGCAAATGGTACGATGGTTAGAATCATGGTTGCGTGCATGTTTTCCGTTAATCGATTTCGAATTCCAGTTGAAATAATTACATTCCATTAATGTATTATACCAGTGGAAAATGTATAAATCCTCCGCTTCGACATCATCTGTGGGTAGATATCAGGACAATCAATAGCCTTGGGTGGTGGACGGTCTATGAGAAGGACAAGTTTGAATTGAAAATATATGGATGGTTGTTTGTTGCAAACTGTGCACCATTTCTCTCTGCTGGACTTTTTCAAAAAGTATTGTTGGTTCTGAACTATAATCAAATTATATGAGCGTGTAGTCTAAATATTTTTTCTAACATTTAGATCGTTAATCCATATACTTCGTAAACGACCGGAAAGTTATATATATATATATATATATATATATATATATATATATATGATGAGAGGGAGAGAGATATGTGTATGTGCAGACTTACTGTATGATGGTGTCAAGCAACAGAAGGCAGAGCGAAATATTATACGCATAAATAAAACTAAAGACAAACATGATGTCCCTTGTTCACGTATCGCAAATTGAGCCAATACAAATTGTGTACATTTATTTTATATCAATGCCGAAAGTAAGCCGTACGTAAAACAATGGAAGTCATTTTTTTCCTTCTTTCTTCAATGCACAAATCTTTTCGTAAATATGTCAAATGACTATTAGTACTTGCGTTAGGAATGTAGGAATAGAGATTAAGTTATCTATGGACGACGTTAATGAGGCTTAGTCAAAACTTAATGTTCTATGTAGAGACTAATGTTTTTTATACGCTCTTAATGTGCTTCGCTCTCGTGCAAAAGTTTTCCTGACTTAATACACACGCGCACAAATATACATGCATTAGACTAAATGCACACAAAGATATTGATGGATTGATCATTCCGTTGCGATGTCTTTTTTTCGTTTTGTCTGTATCCTAAACTTTATTTTATGTTTCTTTATATACTTTTTACTCGGTGGGGAGGACGTGAAAAATATTTCATACGTAAACCTGAATATAGATAAATATACGACTACCTAAAATCATTTTTCAGAAAAAAAAGTTCAATAATGTTAAAGTATCTAATTAACTAAACCTTCAGTAAAAGTTACGAAAAAAAGACTGGCCATATTAATGTGTATGTCTAGTTAATGTCCCTACAAAAATACCTTATTTTTTGCGAGGTACACAGAGTTGAAGGCAATATAATATTATAATATAACTTAATGGCAACTTCAATGGTCAACTTCAACGCGATGTAATGAGTAATAACCTTATCTCAATAGAAGAAATAAGATTGAATAATGAGTCCGACCCTTATATTGTGCTCATATTTTAATGCTTGTGTTACCTCTAATTTATGATTAGTAATTCACTATATCCACGTTCAAATGAAACATGTTTGATTCAAACTTTGAGAGAAGCGTAATAAATAAAATAATCACCAACGAATACATATTGACAACAAAAATAACCGAGTAAATAGTAAATATAACATTGCAAATATCAACAAATTTATTTTAATATTTAGGAGAGATAACTCACTTGATGAGTATGATAATAATGTCTTCTGAATATTGGTGCTAAAAATCAGTCAGACGTATATATTCGCAGACACATTAAAATAAATGGGGAGTATCACTATGACAGTTAAAGCTTGCAACAAAACGAGACTAAATACATTAGAAAGCAAAGAAACGGGGCATAAAAAGTTTTTAAAAATCTGAAAAAACTTTCCCACTATAGTAAATTAATAGAACAACAAAAAATTATATGAAGAGTGTTGCACAGGATACTAAGAGAATTTCAAAGGAAATAATTAAAAATACTTTCACAGATCTATTAAATCATTATGCACTACATTGTTACAGTACCTGAGGCAGTTTCGTGTTTACAGCTTCCCAGAATGTATGCAACTTTTCGAGTGATAAACTTATGTGACTTTTACAGGGCTTGGAGAATTATAGATTATTTCATGATTAAACATTTTTAAGAACTCAAAATTGTTGTGGCTTGTTCTGTTGATGCGTAGAATTTGAATATAATAATAATATACACACACATATATATATATATATATATATATATATATATATAAGGGGTGTGAGTGCGTGTGAATTTTTTGGGTGGTTTGTGAAACAAAAAATCACAATGTCAACGTCGAAAATATATAAATTACAAACAATATACAACGAAATAACCATAAAGACGATGATAAGTTTTACTCTGCATTTAAGAGAAAGGCTCTATGTTTTACAGAACAGATACCTATACAGAGATAAAAATGTGAGATTATGTGTTGGTAGCTAGATAATGCTCAAAGAGAACTGTTCTTTGGCCGCTTCTCTATTTAGTCTTCAGAATGAGAGAGAAAAAATTATTTGTGTTTCACTGGCAGAAAAAAAATCTTTGGTTCACATCTATCGTAATAAAGTACTATTTTAAGTGAACCATATTTGAATAATCTATCTTTTCGTTCTTTACTGTTAATAATCGTACATATATATCTTTTAATGTAATTACAGTACTTGACATTTATTTTTATAATTTTAATTACTTTGGATCTTTAATCACCTACATAGTCTAGTACTAAGACTTAGAGGTTATTTAGTGATATATTTATTGCTAGCACTACATGGTAATCAGAATCTACATGTTCAGATATATCATATCATGCAACCTGTAGTAATTCGTACAGGTTTAGCAAAGAGACGAAATTTTCGGTATTTTCATGCGCTGTGATCCTTCAGGACGTTGGCGATCATACCTCTCCACAATTTCTGCCTCATGTAACTCTTAATAACTTTTGTAACTTTCCCATATCTCCGATAACTTTCTCCAATACCTGTTCGCTAAAGCTCACCAAGTAGATTCTGCGTGTTTTCCCCGGGAAAACAAAAGATTAAAAAAGAGAAAATTCACAGAAAATTAACAGAAAATGCCATTGTCTCTTTCGAATATTTAAGCGTAATTGATATTTTCATTATATTGCCTGTAGACTTTATCGTTTATAATGTGTTCAGTAAATCGTATTCTTAGCATCTTTGTATAAAACTACATTTTGTAGATTCAAGTATCTTTTTTGAGATTCCTAATCATTTTCTGCCACATAGGAGGAATAGTGCATTACATTTCATATTTTTTCCTTCTTTCTAAAACTATTTTTCTATTTATCAATACTTTACTCAGTCTTCGAAAGTTATCTTTCACTATCAGTTACTGTTTTTAATTGTTGCGGCTGTTTGACTTCAATATAATTTTGAAAAGGACTTGTAATATAGAATGTAGTTCCATTATATATGTATACGCAGTATCAACTTCTTATGAGGCAGACCTGCTGATAAAATGTTTTATGGTGGTATAGTTCCTTTCTCAATGTCTTCTCGTTATTGCATCATTGTAACAATTCATTTTTATAGTCTTTAGTCACTTCTTTTCTTCATTTTAAATTTCAAATTGTAAAAACAGACATGAGTTTAATATAAACATGTTTAGAAAAAGTAACTAGGTTATAATATTTAGTCACGTGTGAAATGAACCAAAGTTTTGGAACATCAATTCCTGAAAAATATCTACAAGCTTCCAGGACAGATTTGTTTGTAAAAAAAATTAAAATCCTTTTCGGTAGTGACTCATTTCATAAGTGCCTATCTAAGTGAATATCTGTAATCTATCGGAACAAATGTTTTATTTCATGTGCATTTCATTTTCAATCTGATCCTGAGGCACATAAGAATATACATATATTTTGAATAGACATTCTTTTCATCAGCGTCGCATGTTAACCAGGCTTATTGAAAATTGTCTGTTGGTGCTGCAAATATCGACATGCAAATATAGTCAAATCTTCCAGTCTTTCAATGCGGCTAAATTGGTCAACAAAACAGATTTTATAGTGGAGACTGAAAGATATTAATACATCTAAAGATAACTTTGATGACGAGTATGGAATATGACTATGATTTCTGTATTTAAATATCATGGTAGCATTCCTTTTAAAATAGTGATATCTAAACATTTATAAATGGAACATTGTCTGTGTGTGTAGGTGTGTGTGTGTGTGAGTGACAGTCTGTGTGTGTGTGTCCGTTATATATACCACATCATAATTATTCCGTTAGAGTATCTTCCTTTTAGACTACAGTAAACCTATGGTTTCTAATAGGTGAATGATGACACCATTTTCTCTCTTTAATTCCATGGACAATATATCATAAAAATAATCTTCTTTTACGAATAAAACATATAAAATTTAAAAAAAATTCATGTTTATCTTTTTTAAAATTACGATTTAGTTAAAAATAAACATGAGGCATTAACAGGAATGTGGCTACCAATTCTGGGGAAGAATGGTCTGTATAGATGTTTTATTTTATTCATTGTTTATTAAAATACACGAATAACATGCATTTGCCTTGAAAAATGAGTTACTATAAATCATTTCTTAATAAAACTTTCATATGACTAGTTACATTATACAACTAGTCATATAAAAATATTTTTATTATATGATTCATAGATATCTAATCAATCTAAATCTAAATTTATTTATAAATGGAACTTTGTCTGTGTGTATGCCTGTTTGTGTGTGTGTGTTCCTTACCTATAGACTCCGAAACGGCTGAACCGATTTTCTTGAAAATGTTAACAGTTTTACTATAAGGGTCTGCGAGTGTTCTTAACTAAGTTTTGTGCCGAGGTACCCCCGATAAATATCGAAAACCGATAATCGGAAAAATCTGGTTATAGATGGAGTGGTTCGATTTTAATCAAATTTGATACACTCATAGAAAAAGACATAAGAAACGATATTCAGAAGATTCAAAGTGGCAGTTCTCACAATTGTGCATGAAATCGATAATATGTAAAAAACAAGATGTTTGTTTGTTTGTCTGTTTATCAGCCTGTATGTCTGTAATATTTTCAGCTCTTTTATTTTAGTTTTTGCTTCGGGTTTTTCTCTAGGTAGATATAATTGTAGTTCTTAATCTCGGCCATGATACCATTTAATCAGAGGACATATTTAGCCTTTAAAATTCAGTTTACAACGAAAAAACGTATTTGATATCGATACCAGAAATTCAAAATTTGACTTACATCCATTCATTTTTCTTTCAGTATACGGTTTTGCTTTAATTGGAAACAACTCTTGCTTTTTAATCTTTCCTGCCAACATCCAAAGAGTCTGTACTCCAGGGCCATGGATTAGTTACAAAGCTTTCCTTACACACGAGCAACGCCGGGCTATACTGCTAGTAAATATAAATGAAATACGGAAATGTTATTTCTTTTTCAATCATCTGTTATCAATCAGTTAAGTACCATAAGTAATACACGCCTGGGCGATCATTTCTCGGAAGAGACATGACAGACTGGGCTGAAGATTATCCCGCAGTAGGTTGCTATTATTTTCTGCGGTAGACTGGTTGCCAGCCAAGGCTATAGAACCCCATTTGTCTTGTTATTTAGCCCACAACTGGAGGAATAAGAGGCATTAATAGCTTTTCCAATGGTATTTGCAGGTAAGTGAATGCAAGGAATTCAACAGGAGCTGATATCTAATGCGCCATAACGCACACCCGGTAAAGTACATTTGGTATATATATGCGAAAATATGAACGCGGAAATCAACGGGAACCACGAATAAGATTCAATACAGAATAATAACGAAATGAAAAATTTTGGCTCCAAATTTCTTCATGTATTAGCATGGTGCCAGTTAAGTGATTGTCGGGGTTAAGTGGGAAAAAAAAGAGGGACACCATCATTATTATTTATTATAGTTTTTTGCATTTAGAGGGTAAAAATGAGGGTCGAACCATTTTTGAAGCAAGATTTTTTTTCTTGAATGTAGAAAGACTAAATCAAAAATGGAGCCTGCTGTCTTATCTGAGATGGTGCAGGCGACTTTTTCTTTTGTTACAATATTCGTCATATTATTTCCGTTTGTTCCTCAATTCCTCTTCATGTGCCGTGTTTCTTCAGGACATAGACTATCATGGGCATCTGTCTCTTGTCGCTCTCAATATTAACCTCTTTGATTCTCTCCAAATCACGTCCCGCTATATATTTGGTGAAGTATATCAAGTATGCCTCATGCTGCTCTACTCTGTCTAACGATTTTTCTATCCATCTTGTGAGTATTAAATACTCTATATCCCCCTTCCTCATTACATAACCTAGGAATTCATCTGTCTCTTCCTGATATAAAGTATGATTTTTCTTCTCGTTTGCTTCCTCTTTAACACATCCCCGTTACTCACGTGCGCAGTCAATGGAATCCTTCTGTAAAACAACATTTCTGCTCCCTCAAGACTCTCATTCATTTTTTATGAGATCATCAAACATTCATTTACACACATAAGAACAGATATCACATAGAAACCCAGCAGCCATATCTTTATTTCTTTTGAAGTTTTCCTGTTTCTACTTATTCAGGTTAATTATTGGAATGCGTCATTGGCCATGCATATGCGTCTTTGGATCTCAATACCGTATATTCTATTCTCTGTAAAAATAATTCTTAGGTATTTGAATTTCTTTACTGTTCTTATTTTAGTTTCTACAATATGGTATTTTAGCATATCGAAGTCATCTTTGTACTGATGACCATAAATTCAGTTTTGTCGATGATTATTCTCAGACTTGCTTCCCACTTTTTTTAGATACCTTCTGTAGGAAGTTAAGTCAAACTGTTCTATTATTCTGAAGATGAGATTCTGATCTCGAAGTATTCATAAATATTAAATGGGTAATAACCAACGCCTTTTTTATCTTGTTTTATTTTACTATACGCATTGTGATAACCTTCAAATACCTAATCATAAACCTTATATACACAATACTTCAAGCAAATTAGATAAAAATCCCTTTTCTCTCTCTCTCTCTCTCTCTCTATATATATATATATATATATATATAGTCATCCGCAGACCGATATATATATATATATGTGTGTGTGTGTGTGTGTGTGTGTTGTGAATACCTATTTAGAAACCATACAAAATAATAATGACAAAAAAAAGATAAGGGGTGATAAGATGTAATAATATTGAACAAAATATAAACAGCACATTTTAGTAATTCAGGAATACTAGGAGAACTGTTACTAGGAATCAAATATATATACAATCTTGCAGATAAGACGTAAGTCCGTGTAATGAGTCTTTATTCTTACTGACCACCTAAGCGGCGGTCCAGCTACTCGATTGAACTTTGACAATATATCTTAGACGATTCCATTTATTGTGTAAAAGGTGGCGTTCCCCAAAAAAAAAAAAAAAAAAAAATATATATATATATATATATATATATATATATATATATATATACTTCATTTAAGCCAAGCATACCTTGTATTAAGGTGTTTGATATCAACGAAAAAAGACCTTATTTTAATTAGCATGAGTAAGTTGTGTCATTCCTCTGTTTGGTTTTACCTTCATCATCCCAACTCCAGAGTCTCTTAGGAGGTTTTTATTCGTCCACTTGTAAAGGTTTTTCTTCCATTTACTGATAATACATAAAAAAAATTCCTTCTGTTTTTCTCATTGTTTTGTTTTTTCATCTTTCGTTCATTTACAAGTATTTAACATTTAATCATCAAAAAACAATTATACTCATACGAACAATATTCAGTACCACAAAAAATCCTGACATAAAAATGGAAGGATACAAAATAGAAAAAATATAGGAAGGAAAGACTATACGCTTATGAAAGAGAACACCTGCCAAAAGAGTAGATGCACGTTAAGCCACAAAAACTGAAACAACTTGCAACAGAATAGAAAGAAGAATAAATATAAAATTCTAAGTGTTAACAGGAAAAATAACCTGAAGATATATATATATATATGTAATTGTTTCATAAATATGACAGAAAAGTTATTATCATTGTTTATTTAATATAATTTTTCATGTGTATTTATATATATATTACTTTTTTATAAGAATTTTCCACAGCTTCTGTACTTTCCTGCGCTTTCGGCTATATGTTTTGCTAATATTATGAATTACTTTTGTTTTACATATACATGAACATGTGGAATGTTTATGCATATAGAGTCTTGTGAATGTTAGGTTCCAAAAATTGTAAGCACATTGTTACCTTGTTCTAACAAATGATGAAAGTTTCGGGAAACTCTCTTGTTCGGTGCTTCTCAAACATTTATATGTCCCATATTGAAAATATAGATTTTTTATTAAAAAGTTACTAACCAAAAATATACGTTCGAGAATTTGATTTTGTTTTTTTTTATCTAACCACAAAAACGTTATCAAACATTTAAAACTTTTTTTTATAAAAATTATGTTTTTAAATTCACAAGTGAATTTCATTTGATACAAAAGATATTAAAATTTTCCTCACAATAGCGTACGGGATTTCATCTTCCTAACTACTTTTCTTTAAAGAAATACACAATTTGAAAGAAGCTCATATCAACAACGGTTTTTCAATATATTTACTCGATTACCACATCAAACCTTTTCTTCGTAACGTAAACAATGGCAACCACAAATACGCGGACAATTACAACAACATTACTATTTTTTGCAAAATATCATCCGAGAATATGTAAAACCGAACAAAGCAAACTAGAAAAGTAAATGAATTCTCTATGATAAAAAATTCAAAACAGCCATACCAATTATTAATATTAAAAATTCGCCTTCAAAATCTAAACTGCAGAGAACCAGTGAGGATTATGAATTTACATGTTCTCTGAAGAAATGTGTTCCTAAACAATACGAAAATTGACGAGAAAACTGAACTGAAACCGTTCCCAAAACAGTTCCATCTTAATACATTTAAACACACTGAGACCTTCCAGGAGCTATCAGTGTATTCTCGTTGATAATACATTGATAATAGCATCATCAACATATAAAGGAAGATTAAAATGATGGAGGCATTACTAAAAATAGAGAAATCTTACAATTAATGAAAGCGTTAACAATGCGCATACTATGTCCGTAACTTAACATACACAAAACTCTATATGCATAAACTTTTTATATGTTTATTTAGCACCAGGTCAGAAGAAAGAGAACACTTTATCGCGGTAGGTGAAGAAAGTTGTCTCGATTTGATTTTTGCGTGTCGAACCATGGGGATACCGGTTTTGAGCAATTTCTCGTCAGAGGACTGGTAGTTAGCAACTACCTTGATAATGAAAAAAAAATTATAGTGGTTCGATAGCGAAAATGCTTATAACCTTATGTGGCACACATTGTAAAATATCTTTGAAATATCGTTCTTGAGACAAATTTCTTGTCTAGATGTTCACTACTTTTGTGAATAATGACAGTTAAGATGCCAACAGTGGATCGATCCCAGCAATATTTTTTACTGCTTTTCATTATTGAGGTGACCAACAACCATCGTTTTGATTATAGCATTAAAATATTGCTCATGACATAGAGAATTCTAAATAGAACCGCATTTTAACACATTACAAAAACTGTTAACTAATTTCCTTAAAATGAGTGATAGGTCGGGATAAACTTTCCTAAGGATAATGTATTTTCTGAGAAAGCGAATAACACAGATATACTTTTCTTAATTTTGAAAATTAGTAGTATATTTTTATTGCTAAACAGTATATTTTGACCAGAATAATATTAAAGGCAGTGATGTTAACGCTGTCTATACGAAAATAAAACACCCGGAACCTGAGAAAGACATTTATGGCCTCTTCCTAATCCTGTCTTTTAATCCGGTTTGATGGTGCAAAACATAATGGCAGGCTGCGAAGTATTAGTCTTTTAATAAGCTTGTATATACGAAAATATAAAAGGATGACTCCAAAATTTTATATATAAGAATAATTACACAACATTACTTATACATTTACACACACACACACACACACACACACACACACACACACACACACACACACATATATATATATATATATATATATAATTATATATGTATATTTTGAAGACGAAATTGTTCATTTATATCCTTTTTAATTTTCATGACTATTTTTCTCGAAACTTAAATTACATGGATACTTCATTTTGATCATTTCTTTAATTATCATTAAAAATAAATGCAACTTCGGGATTTCTATTATATCTTCAAGCATCCGATAATTTAATAATCACTTGTTGTAGTATATTGGCCGTGTTTCACAAAACTTCTTTTCCATTTCCAAGAAACGCATTATATAGAGCTAAAAAAAAAACGATCATTACCTAACTAAACTAACCTATAAATACAGGCGTATTATTTCATTTTCTAAAAAATAAATTGAAATCCAACTCTAAAATATGATGAAAGATAAAATAAAAATAAACTGTAATAATTGTAATTATGCTGTATCTTTTTTTTAATCGTGTCACTCCAAGCAAGGCATTCCACTGCCACTATTGCGCAGGGGGTTACATAGAGGGATTGGGTATAACAAATGTCAGAATGAGGGTGATAGACGACTTAGTATGTGCACAGGTAGAGAGTTGGAGAGAGTGGGAGTGAGTTAGTGTGTTAGGAGGTGTCTATCTAAATTTAGTTATTTCTTAGACATTTTGCTATTCAAGTTTAGACAAATCACTATGTATTTGTACACAAGTGAGAAACGACAGATTCAATCAGTTCCCGATGAGATTTTTGCGAAAGTTATTGTAACAGACCTGTCCGAAAATTGAACTTTATTCTTCGATATTCTTACCATTTGGATATGAAGTACACTACTCGAATATTCAGAAAAAATTGTTAAGAGCTAAATTTCAGAAGTATTATGGAATTGTTCATATAACAGTTGAATTATTGACTGGAGACATAAAGCAACTGGCGAAATTGATTAAAACATTAATTCTAATTGTGTTACAAAATGGAAATCTGTATGATTCACAAACAACAAGGAGTATATGAACAATATCCCTGATGAAAAAAATCAGAACATAAATTACAAAATAGACGCGATTTAGAATCAAGGAGAAATAAAGAGAATATATGGATCCAAAAAATGAATAGGTCAGGCATTTAATAAATGTTATTAATGTAGACATATTTTTAAATGCGAGATATACTAGAATAATTTATTTAGAAGATTAATCATCATTTCAATGCTGCAGACACTAATTCTTTGTTGTCCACAACATATTTCAAAGACTAGTCGTTTGAGGTACGTCTCCAAAAAAACACAAAAATTTTCCGATTGATGAACTGAATTTTGTTAAAATTTTTCATTTTGCTTCTCATGATTACACAAGTTTTACTTGAGTTTACATTCTGGTGTTGTAGACATTTTCCAAGTAATTTGGGTGAGTTGGGTTTTTCTGATTACACAAATGAAATCTATTGGGCTCACTTTCTTCTATAATTTTCACAAATATATATTTCCATTTTTCAACATTTCAGGTACTGTAACCATATCTAAGAATATATTCATCTCTTTGTTCCTCAAAATTTCCAAAGAAGGACCTGTGATGTAATCAATCAAGACTTGGCATTATGAACGTTGTCACTTTCCACCGGATTGGCATAAATTCCCTCAGTAATTTCTACAAATATTTCTATGGCAACTGATTAGAGGAGTGTTTTTTTTTCCGAATCCATAACTACAAGAATTTTGCGTGATACTAGGTTGACACCTAAGTCTGCCTGATTACTTTTGAAACAGCTAAATTCAACAGACAATTCTGTTTAATATTTTTTTCGTGCGTTTCTTGCCTGTTGAACCCCATTCTTTTTACTTGCTTTTCTGAAATTTACAATATTCGAATTTAATTGCAACATCACTCGCCTTCTTTTATCTTCTTGAATCCAGTTTATCTATTTTTCAGTCTTCAATTCTCGCTATGCTCAATCTTATCTCTCACTCTTAATCTCTGTAAGCCCCTCCCTACGAGTTGCACTTTCGCCTGTGTTCGTGTTAAATTACTAAAAATAAATGGTTTGGCCTCATCACTACATATTATTAAATCGAGCTTACTGATTGTTGTAATAATTGTTTATTACAACATAGATTTTCAATTATATTTAATGTAAATGCGTTCAGAAATGTAAAAAATCATCATTCAAGCACATTCACTAAAAAATATCAAATTTGAACGACGTTCACGATTTATAATCTAAACATTTTAAAATCTAATGGTGATGCCATAAATGCCTTCTATACATTTAGATGACTTTTTAAATATCATATTTCTTCTTCTTCTATGTGCCCTGTCCCTTCAGGACGTAAGCAATCATGGTTCTCCACGTCTCCCTATCCCTTGTGGCTTTTAGTATGTTAGCTCATGTTACACCTCGTAACCCATGTTTGGTCATCCACCTGACAAGGCCGTGCAAATATGTTATCCGCTGCTTTACTCTGTCTCTTTTTTTTCTATCTGGCCTGTCAGTTTCTCCAAGTTCTCCTTCCTCATTGATTGTACCAGGAACTTCAGTTGTCTCTTCCTGATGCTCAGTATTAATTTCGTTTTTGTTTCTATTCTTTCAACAACTCATCATTGCTTGCATGCTCAGTCCACAATATCCGCAGCATCCTTCTGTAGAACCACAATTCCGCTGCTTCAGGTTTTGTCATAATTTCCTATGATATTGTCCCGCATTTACTGCCGTATTAAAGAACTGACATCACATACAAATCCAACACACTTTTCTTTGAATCTAGTGAAATTTTCCTGTGTGTTAGTACTTTACTCAGCTCCTAGAACGCGTCCTTTGCCATGCCAATTCGTCTTCGGATCTCTGTGTCGCACTTTCTGTCTTCTGTTAGAACAATTCCTTGGTATTTAAATGTTTGTACTTGCTTGATTCTGGTATCTTCCACCTGTATTTGTCATTTTGAGATACACCTTGTGCTGATGACCATGCATTCAGTTTTCTTAATGTTTATTTCTAGTCCTTCTTTTCACTCTCCAACGATACCTTTTGTAAGAGGTTTTGTAGTTTGCTTTCCGTGTCTGCAATCAGTACTCCCTCATCTGCATACCTTATGTTGTTCAAGTTGTGGCCTCCAAAAAACAATCCTGACGTGTCATCTAGGGTCCTCAAAATATTCTCGCTGTACAAGTCGAACAGATCCAGTGAAAAGACACATCCTTGTCTTACGCCACTTTCTATCTTTGTACATCTGCTGAAATCTTTACCTGTCCGTATGCAGAAAGTTTGCTGCCAGTAGAGATTCTTGATTACTCTCAGATCTTTCCCAAAAATGGCAAGGCTAATGCGCAATTGTGTTTTTGTGACTTCATATGGATTTCGTCATTTTTTAATAATGGTAGAACTGTTGAAATAACTTTAAAGTATGAATGATATTTATAAAGATTTACTATTACAGTCATATATTAATTACTTTGTATCTATTGACAATTTACCCATAACATCATCGGATGTTTTTCTACCACCAGAATTCATGATTTGTTTTTATGTAAGTGATGATGATAATAAAAGCAGAGATATGGTCACTTTGAAGACGAGAATTTTGAGGGACAGGTGGCTCTGATTAGAATTTTGTAATGGCAAAGTTAAAAGTTTCAGTCTGCAATCTAGATATATAAAAGAAAAACATCAAACTGTTTCCGTCACGTTTAACAGAAAAAAACGCGCTTGCACTGTGAAAGGATTTTGTGTTTTAGAGACACCGAGAGAACCATTTGCTGAATTGCATTTATTTTAAAGGTAAATTATCACATTTACTGCTCAGACACAATTGTCAAAGACAATCAAACCATCTACCACGGTTTCTCTCGAATGCATATGATACACGTCAGTAATGAGACATAATTAGAAAAATACCGTTATTCTAGTAATTAAAATTGAGTGAGTAAACATTTCTCAGGATTTACATGTCAATTAAAATTTATTGCAAATCATCAATTCTCCATTAGTTTTGAAATTATATATGTAAAATAAGAAATGAATTGCAACTAAAAACAATTATGATCAATGAATCTGGTTTAATAAGATTCACACAGTCGCATACACATACACGTATATATATATATATATATATATATAAGTCGCATACACACACAATATATATATATATATATATATATATATATATATAGAGAGAGAGAGAGAGAGAGAGAGATAGACAATAGAAAACTGACACGAAAATATTAGAAACCTACGGCAGCAAAAATTATTTGTAAAATTAGAATTTCAAGCAATCATGATTTTTTATTATTTTTATTTACATAAATTGATAGTGATCCACATTTTGAATGTTTCATCTTTTCGAATGCACAATTTTCTTCAAGACTGTCTAATTCTTCGTTGACTTACTCTAATCCTGCTTTTGCTACTTTCCGTCTGACTTGAAATGTCGCCCTGAATCTAGAACAGCGACTAAAATTATTGGACAGAAAAGTCGGGAAGTATTTTTTCATTTCCTCCTTAAATTTTTCAGTCTGTCTTTTAGAACTTGTCGCTTAATCACTTATGTTTTTTTCAATAAATGATTATCAGCAAAACACAAACCTCAAATAATACCGAATGTGTTCTTTGTATTTTTATCACTTAAGCGTCAGCTTTTACACACTTATTACGAAAGAAGACATTACATATCATGTAGCCAATAAAGAAATTCGTTTTTGAACTGAGAAACAACAATCGATTTTCGAAGTCCTTAGAATAATCTATTTATACTTGTATTTAGTGACTATTGTGATCTCACTACCAGTGTTTAGTAGAATCTTCATTCCCACATTATTTTACATACAAATATTTTGTTTTGTTTCCTGTGATTACTTTTCTGTTGCAATGCTGTGTAAATTTTCATATTAGAATTTCTTATCTATTTAGGTTTACAATGTGTGTTTATAGGTCCTCATTTACCAAAATTGTAGCATTTTGATTGTTAAATGTATACCTGTCACCAAAATCTCACCTTTCACATTTCGAATTCGGATCAATACTATTTGCACTCATTCTTTTCGCTTGAATGTATGCCAATTTCTTTCATTGCCTTGACGTTTGTAAGAAATACTCTGAAGACTGACTTCAACGGTTTTTAGACTAACTGGGGTTCTCTGTTTAAGTTTCTTGACCAGTCCATTTGTGTCACCGTTGATGTGGGTTATTCAGCTGACAAAAATTTAAATGTTTACTTTTGTAGATTTCTTTATTTTTTAAAAAACGTGCATGTGACATTTTCATGATTAATCGCAAATAATATTGATGATAAACCCTAGAGCGAGCAGTTTTACAAGATGTAAAGCAAATAAATTAATAATAATAATAATAATAATAATAATAATAATAATAATAATAATAATAATACGAGAAGAAGAAGAAGAACAACAACAACAACAACAAAAACAACAACAACAACTATGAGAATTGGAAGTACCTTTATTTTGCAAATTCTCAAAATATAAAGCCAGGAAATGTAATCTGAAATAACACAGTATATAAAACTAATTAAGAGTCCAATATTAATGCAAGTACTAAGCATGCTAAAAAAAATAGTGGTACCTATATCAAACAAATTTGAAACAGATCAGTATTTCTTATGCAATAGAATATTTCTAAAAAAAATATGTTTTTTTTTATTTATTACTCCAACTGATATGCATTAATTAAAGGTTATTTTATTGCATTTCCACACATAAATAGAATTATCTTTTATTTATTGACGATTATATTTTTTACTCTTTTCGTCTAGCGGTCTGAATATTTGGAAAAACTATCAAAGAAAATGATGTGCCCTGAGTGAGGATAAAACCTTGGCTCTCTTGGTAGATAAAAATAGTATCTTAATGTAAACTGCACCCAAATTCAATATTTATAAAAATGTCCTTCATATATATATATATATATATATATACGTCTCAGTTAAATTTTATTGTAAGGGATTGAATCAAAATACACACCGAACAATTTTCTTAAGTTATTAATTCTGTAATGTAAATTGGCATGAGAAAATATTCTGTTAAGTGTTTATTATCCTCATCAATGTAAATGTGTTACTATTATCAAGAAACTCATCCAGAATCCAAAAATAAATCTTCAGTTGGTTTACATAACACATGAGCGATCAAATGATAAATTTTCAAGCCAATCTCTAATAAGTATAATTGTCAACAAGCCGTAATTATGATGCATAATATATTTAGGCCTGTAATTCTTACAAATAATAATTCCTAGATGTAATAACCAGATATATGTGCATGACTATAAAAAGCTTCCATTTTTTAGATAATAGAGTCAGGCTGTTATTTAAACTGTTTTAATTTAACAAGACGAAGTTGAAGAGGCATAGATTTTATTCCTTTAGCATATCTCATTAATAAAGTGCGAATATTAGGGATACAATTTATTCCATATAGAGATAGATCTGTTGCCATCAACATTTTCATCTCTTTTCCTGTGTATAGAGGGAGTGTTTAACTCTTTTAAAGGATAGATTTTTATTAAAAGAGATGTTGCTCAGTTCAACTAAGTACGGTGATTATGCGATATAATGTTTCAGAAAATACTCACTGAAAAATGTGTTCTCCTGGACGTTTATGAAAATGTATTGAAAAATGTCTACTGAAATAGAATATATGGTTTAAAATACACTATATATTTTCAAGCTATATTAAATGCAAAGATTTATCACGGTGTAAATATTTCTCCGACCTCAAAATTTAATCAAACAATAAAAATATTTATTATTCACGGAGATCATATTTAATTTATATATATATATATGTATGTATGTGTGTGTGTGCTTGTGTGTGTGTGTCATTCTGTGTGTGTGTTTCCTAATATTTTCAATCATTCTGAGAACGTGAAAACCCAAATAATTTTAAATAACTAATTACACGCTGAAAAAGGAAAGGAAATAATTATAAATGAAACGAAATATACTCGCTAAACAAATACATACTTATTTCATTAGAAATATTAAAGATACGACAGAGAACTACTACTTTATATTACATGTAACAATGAATTAATACTATGAAATATTAAGGAATACGAAGGTACTTCTCCCGTCAAAGATGATAGCAAAATATTTCAGAAGTTAATTAGATGTTTCTTCACATTTTATCCCTTCTGATCATAATAATGTGAGAGTATATATATATATATATATATATATATATATATATATATATATATATATATATATATATATATATATATATATATATATATATATGAGCATGTGAATGTGGGTGACTGTGTGTGTGTGTGTGTGTGTGTGTGTGTGTGTGTGTGTGTGTGCGTGGATGTAAATAATATCCACGTGTGTATGAACAAAATTACACACCGGTATATAAATATTTATCAAATCTTAAAGAACACTGCTCAAATAGTAAATAGCTATTAATTTATATAATCAACATATTATTCTACGTCTAAAGCAATGCTCATATGTTTTTTAAATGCAAAAAGAATGAGCAAATATGTAAATTTTAAAACAAGATCCTATTAATATTTTTTTTATTGATATTAAAAATGATCAAATATGGATATGATTTAAGCTTCTTCAAATTTGGATATGTTTTGTGCTTCTTTTGTAACATATTTGAATTAATAAATTTTTGTTTTCAAACCGTTGCTGATGAATCGAGAATTTTCTTGATGAAATGTCCATTCCACAAAAATAAATTACTATATTTTTTAATTACCTTATATATATATATATATATATATATATATATATATACTAGCAGTATAGACCGGCGTTGAAAGCTTTAAAACTAATCCATGGTTTTGGAGCACAGACTCTTTGGACGTTGGCACGAAAGACTAAAAAGCAATAGTTGTTTGCAGTTAAAGCGAAACCTTAGACTGAAAGTAAAATGAATAGATGTAAGTCAAATTTTGATTTACTGGTATCGATATCAAATTCGTTTTTTTCGTCCTAAACTGAATTTTGAGGGTTAAATAAGTCCTCTGAGTAAATAGTATCATGGTTGAGACTAAGAACTATAATTATACCTAATTAGAGCCAAACCCGAAGCAAAAACTAAAATAAAAACTGAAATAATTCAGACATACAGGCAGATAAACAGACACATACACAAAAACCTTGCCTTTTACATATATATTATCAATTTTCTGGAAATTTTTAAGAACTGCAACCTTGAAACTGATGAATATCGTTTCTTTTTTTTTTGTCTATGAGTGTATCAAATTTGATTAAATCGGACCACTCTGTATAAGCCGATTTTTTTTATTAGCGACATTTATCCGGGTTACCTCGACACAAAACCTAGCTAAGAACACTGGCAGACGCTTATAGTACAACTGTCTAAATTTTCAAGGTAACGGACACACACACACACACACACACACACAGAGAGAGAGAGAGAGAGAGTGAGAGAGAGAGAGACACACACAGAGACAACGTTCCATTTATAAATAAGTTTATATATATATATATATATATATATATATATATATATATATATACTCTACTATCTGACAACGTAATTATTGAAAAGAATGATATAAAGGCGTTGTTGATGAGCAAACACGCCGAAACCACTTCCATAACTGATAGTAACAAAATAATAATTAATAGTAAAGAAGATCAACTGAGCCGACCCTACCTCCTTATTGCTTCTCTCTCTCGTTTAGCTCGAAAGGAATAACAAGAGAAAATCTAGGTGCTACACAATAGATATCACGGCTAATCCTAGACTTGAAGGAGTAAATAATTAATTAGTGAATGACATTTCACTGTTCAGATGGAGACGCTAAATGTAAATTGTGAAAGTATAATTTAGAAGCGACGTATATGCTAAGCAGAAAACAAAGGAGAAAGGTTTATTTTTATTCAAAAGACCCGGGAGTGAACCGAACGATACGCGAAATTATCTACATTTTTGAACATTAAAAAGATGTTAAATTTTCTAAAATTTATTTTGAATTATAATATTTTCCCTGGTTAATAAACGTTATATGTAATATTTTTTTCAAATCAAGATGAAGTAATTAATATGTAGTTTTTATTTGCTTTATTACTTTGATATGTTGGTTGAGATTTTATATTATTTCTAAGCAAATATATCACATATAATAATGTTAGTTTGTATTCCATGATTTACGATATTCATGAGCATACAAGACAAATAAAAGCGTTACAAATGGCGTTATTCTACCATTGAAATACATAAATTTTCCAAGTTATGAATGACTGACCTGTCAATTATAATCAAACTGAAGATAAATGTCATTTTTAACTAACCATTATTTTTGGAGACATGTTCCATTGCAATTCATTAAAAAGGGTAGATATAATATATACTAAATATTTCTTTCCTACATGCAAGATATTTGTGAATTAAAAGAAAGAAAAAATACGAAAGAGATTTATGGCGAGGGAAAACTTACGAAAGTGGAAACTCGAAATACGGCGAGACATTGGTTATCTGAACTAACTTTTGTTTGAGCTGAATGAAATAATCGACAATCTGCCGGCAACGATACGAATTTCAATGTTGAAATATCAGGCCCATTGTGTATGAAAGACGAAAGCAGAATGGCTACACAAAGTAAATTTGACTAAAGACAGAAGCAATGTATCTTAATTAAAGTGAACTGACACGCATCCACATTGTCAAGATATGAAAATATATATAAAAACTCTATTTGTGTATGAAAGAATTTGGACATATATTACAAGTCAAATATAATATGACATTTATTTTAATAAAAACCAGTTGAAGAGGAATAAAAACAAATTACTTGCAGCTTGTATATATATAAAGATAAATGTAAATTTTCCGAGATGTTCAGTTCATTTAATTTGAACAATGGTTTCATGGCAGAAGAATAATTTTCCAAAACACATATTGTGTTTGAACTTTGATATATGGCTTTAATTTTATAGCGCAATTTGAATAATATCTTTCATTTCACAGGGACAGTATTTTCTGACTACTCAACCATGTGGTGGCGTCTTAACATATCACAAAGGCATAGGGTGAGCGGACAAGTATAGTAAGTACTGTACGACTCACACACTCACACATGACACACACTGAGACACGCCGAAACAGTACAATACACACATAAACATACATATTTGTCTGTCAGTTTATTACGAACACACTGTGTTCTATTCCGCATAGATTATTGAAGACGAAAACATCTATTTACTCATTTATATATGTGCCAGTATCTCATCTATTGATTGTTTACCCAGGCATGAATATATAAGAAGAAATTATATATATAAATGGTTTCAATTAAGTCAGCAAAGACGAAACGCGTCACAAGAAAACATTTAAATTTCGTCATAGAATTTCTCAAATACTATTTTGATATAAGCAATTATATATCCTTATCTTACTTATATGCGTGTAAAGACGTATATATATATATATATATATATATATATATATATATATATGAATTTGTTACGCAAATTCAATATTTTTATAAAATATGATGTGTAATTCAATATTTTTTATGAGAATATCCTTTAATACAGATTATTAGAATCCACTTCATCAACCTCAAACGAACGTATAATAACGAAACGTTAGTGTGACCAGAAACAATCGATTGTTTAGAGAAATAAGTGTCAAAGACAGTGGAGATAAAGAGAACATAGTAGCACTAATTTCCTGATAGAATTGGAGTGAAGGAAGATTTCCACAGAAATAAATTTAAGTTTAATGAAATTTATGAGATAAAATTCAGATCAGTATCAATAAAATTGTTTAAAATTAATGTAACAAGTATATAAGTACGCTGTTTAGTTAATACCCTAATAAGAACGCTTCAAACTACTCTTATGACGACACTAGCTAATCAACTCGTTTCTTTGATTTAGAAGGAATTTTCCTTGTTATGATATTTTAATATCCTAATTTTTTTTCTACTAAACACAGAATAAATTTATCTCTAAGATTATTGGGCGTACGAGCTCAGCCTATTAATTTCCAATGTATATTTGGACTCAGTCGTTCTTCTTTCAGTTTCCAACATTTTCAGGAAAGCTATCTTTGATACTTTAGTGTTGGGTTGATAAAAGGGTACCTATCAAAATAAAATCATTTTTTCGAAACTCTCGCCGAAATTCACATGTATACATTATAATTTTTCAAGTATATAAAGATTTTTCTTCAAGTTATTCTATGTTTAGTTAGACAATATGACTTAAAGTATTTTAAGTAGGTATCATTCAAATTGAAAGATATTCATTTGTGAAGTTTATAAAGAACCGATGTGTTAACTATTATTATCCACGGAATGTATTGCTTATAGTGATTTTTGTTGTCAACACAACAATACCATTTTGGAATAACCGTCACACCGTAAATAACAATATGGCAACAGCACTGTAAAGAGTGAAATAAACAGAAAGTGGTAATATCATACAATATTCTAACTTAAGAGTTGAAAGTAACTATACGATGCAATAAATCATTATTCTCTGTATTCCCAGCGGTTGTCCATGGTTTTCCGTAACAAACTTCAAAAAATTCATTGAGGTTATCGGTGGATAATAATAATAATAATAATAATAATAATAATAATAATAATAATAATAATAATAATAATAATAATCCGAAAAATGACAAATAATAACAAATAACCTGAACAAATAACCCGAAAATCCACAGACCAATTACATGCCATTCAACAACATACAAACTATAAACAAATAGGATGATCCTGGAAAACTGACTTATTGCAATGAAAAATCTTAGAACTCCCTGAATATATTATCCTAAGACATTCGATAGTGGAACACATTCCTGGATCTTAATGCTTTGCTCGAATATTATCCTCCAACTTCACATCTGACTTTACTAGAGTACCCATACCCAACATCCCACCAAGAACTGAGGCTCACCTCAAGTCGATAAATTTATGTATCTTTTCAAGATGAAAAATGTTCAAAATTTATCAAAGACGTGGTTTTGTTTCAGCATGAAAAAAAAATTATTGGAAACAGTAATTGTGGAATCATTTAGAGAGTGTATCGTTTGCTTAAGTTTCACAACAAATTTGTAAATTTAAAACAGTTTCCTTTGTACACTCATAATATCTTTAAATAATAACCGTCATTTACATTCATATTTGTCTTTCAAATCTTTTTCATTCGGTTTAAATATTTACCGACGCAATGACAGAATTTAAGTCACCAAGAAATTCAAATGCGAATTCCGTGAAATTCTATAATCATATTTAGCATTTCTGTTGTATCTAAATGTTTCTTTTTTTAGTGTATTCACGAGTTTAGTTAAAGCTCTGTCGTAATAGCAACCGCAATATAGATCGAGAATTTCTTACGAATATATATATATATATATATATATATATATATATATATATACATATGCGTGTGTGCATGCATGTGTGTGTCTGTGTGTGTGTCTGTTTATGTGTGTGTGTTTGTTAAATAACGAATACGCATGTCAAGCGATAGAATGTCTTTCTATACTAAATAACGTGAGAATATTATGTATGAACTTATATATATACATACATACATACATACAAGAAAACCTTTTACCAATTTGTGCCTTTACGAATGTGGATGTCAAAAAGATACATGATTGTCTCATTTTATTTAAAAATGAAAAGCGTTCCATCGCTTGACACATGTCTAAACTAATGGCTACATATTTCGAACCGAAAGGTATTTCGTTACTGTCATTGAAGCATCCTAATGTTACCGACATATACAGACATTTAATTTGTCTATAGTTTAAATACGCTTGACAAGGACTATTTTCGCTTAAATATACTTACACTGATAATAGACATCGAATACTTTATTACACGTGGTAAACTTGTTGCTTTCTCTATATTTAATATTCATTCATTGATTTATTAAATGTGGCACTCATTTCACCAATAAAATTATACCTCAGTACATATACTCTCATTCTGTGTGCTGAAAAAGAATTTTAAAACATACGTCTTAAATAATGTCTGAGGAAGCTTGGTAAAGTGAAACATATTCAATTAACGACATTGTTTTCTACCTGTGCTTTCCTTATTCTATATATATCTGTTTGTCTATTTTTAGAAAAAATGACTAATTTAACCCCCGATTTCCTCTGCTATTAAATATATCTTTTTCACATCATAATTTTTATAAATTTTAATATAATTTTTAAAAATTAATTTACTTTATTTTAATTTGTATTTTCTTTAATCTTTATTCTTATTTTTAATTTTAATTTATTTTATTTTATATTATTTATCGATACATAGATATATCTTTAATCAGATTAAACTTTAAATCTTTTATAATTTTTTATCTACTTTTTCCCCTAAATATGCTTTTTTTAAAAAGTCTCTTTCTTCTAAAATTTAACCCATGCATAACGGTATTTTTGTTTGACACGTATCGAGCGTTTCTAATGTGAATTTTTTCTTTTTTCTTTTTTCTTTTCTCTACCATTTGTTTCTTTTCTTTTATTTTCCTTGTCTTTATTTTTTTGCCTCCCGACTTAATTTTCCCTTTGTTTAACCCTATTCTCAATTTAAGACCACTCCTTTCTTTTGTAAGGCAGACAAAACCAAATTTTTCATTTCTTCACTAACAAATATATCTAAGTTCAAATTCACAATTAGACATGAATTACTTCCCAAATTTTTTGTGACGTAAATTTCTCAAATCTAAGCCGTCATTTTTTATGTTTATATTTTATTTTTGTCTCTCTATTTATTCCTATTTTTATTTCTATTTTGAAAGATGTACGTTGCCGAGGAGATGTAAAATCTCTCTTAGAGATTTTATGTTTGAAATGTTCATTTAACATTTTTGAATATTGAAAATTTATTTTACTTTTATATATATATATATATATATATGTATGTGTGTGTATATATATATATATATATATATATATATATATATATATATATATATATATTCATAAAAGAAGGAATGATAGATTCGAAAAAAAGGAAAGGCCAATCCAAATGATTTTCTTTAACTAAAATGAATTATTTATGAGTAAAAAATAGATAGCTCGATGGATATTATCCAGACTATTATGAAATATTGAAAGAAAAACTCAACGCATATTTAGACGGTTATATATATATATATATATATATATATATATTGAAAAATTATTTGGATATTCTACAATTCTATGGGTGATATAACGCAGCTAAGCAAAGCAGCCACTCCTCAGACGAGCGGCTGCTTTGCTTAGCTGCGAAATATTTACTACACCTGGATTTGTAGATTATCCAAATATATTTCTAGCTTATATTAATTGTTAAATTTAATAAGAAATTAACATTGATTTTTTTGAGTTTGCCTGAAATTTACCTGACAAAATAACAACAATTATACGTCATATATATATATATATATATATATATATATATATATATATATATATATATATATATATATATACTGTAATGGTTGTTACAATGTTTTTAAATTCATAGTATCACTACACAAAATATTTCTCATGTTTCGAAGCCAGCCCATTATGTTTTGGCTTCATCCTAATGGGCTGGCTTCGAAACATGAGAAAATTTTTGTGTAGTGATACTATGAATTTAAAAACATTGTAACAACCATTACAGTATAACGCTCTACATTTGTATCCAGCTCTCTTTATAAAAGTAAATTCATGAACAAAAAGGTAAATAATCCTACGAGTTCAACAACTTAGTTACAATATATATATATATATATATATATATATATATATATATATATATACTAGCAATATAGCCCAGAGTTGCTCGGGTGTAATAAAAGCTTTAAAACTAATCCATGATACTCGAGCTTAGACACTTTGAACGTTGACACGAAAAACTAAAAAGCAATAGTTGTTTCCAGTTAAAGCGAAACTGTAGACTGAAAGAAAAATAAATAGATGTAAGTCAAATTTTGATTTCCTGGTATTGATATCAAATAAGTATATTTCGTCTTAAACTGAATTTGGAAGGTTAAATAAGTCCTCTGTGTAAATTGTTTAATGGCTGAGACAAAGAACTACAATTATACTTATTGAGCGTCAAACCCGAAGCAAAAAATAAATTAAAAGTCTGAAAAATTAAACACACGAACATCTTGTCTTTTATATATATATGTTACCGACTTTATATATATATATATATAATATATATATATATATATATATATATATTATCAACTTTCAGCACTATTGTAAGAGCTGCAACCTTGAAACTTCTGAATAACATTTCTTATATCTTTGTCTATGAGTGTATCAAATTTTATTAAAATCGGACGACTACTTCTGCAATCCGATTTTTTCGATTATCGATTTTCGATATTTATCGGGGGTACCTCGACGCAAAACCGTGCTAGAACACTGGCAAACACTTATAGCACAACTGTGTAAATTTTCAAAAAATCGGTTTCGCCGTTTCGGAGTCTATAGGTAACGAACACAGATACACACAGAGACAAATTTCCATTTATAAATAAGTATATATATATATATATATATATATATATATATATATATATATATATATATATATATATATATCTTGCCAATAGTAACTGATTGACTTCCACAACTTTTATATGGATGTATGTATAAATATTATATACCGACCTGTCAATCGTCCCTGAGGAACATACATATAACAATTGCAATAACATCTGACAATCAGCCAGCGGACTCTTGGTATTACTGCAGGCAGCATCCTGATCGCCATACTGCAGCAGAAAGACTGACATCATCAAAAAACAGCCAGATACTTGCAGCTTTTAAGAGTTATTGATGATGTCAACGGCAAATTGATGATAGTTAAAAAGCGTGAAAAATGAAAAAAAAACTTCAATACTAGAAATAGTCTTACACGGTAGCTGGTCGTCTTCCAGTTGTTTTCGTGTTTGTGTGTGTGTGTGTGTCTGTGTATGTGTGCATGTGTGTGTGTGTGTGTGTGTATGTAAAAACTTTAAACTTTATGTTTGATTTTAGCTAATATTATTGTGTGTTGTTTTTTTTTTCTTTTTATTAATAATGCTTCCGAATACTGATTATGTTTGAAAATAATACATTAGTATATTCCTTCATAAAACCTAAAAGTATAGACCAAATCGCTTGGATAAATAAAATAATCGGATAATTTTTATAAAATCTGATTGTGTGTGTTGGACTGTGTGTGGAGAAGTTGTTAGAGTCGTATGCAGAAAGGAATTGAGAGATGCATGTTAAAAAAATACGTTTTGATTGTATATGTATTCTTATAATATATGTATAATGTGTTCGTTATATAATTTTAGTTTAATTTATAATCCAAAGTTAACTTTGAAAATATGGATACAGGTGGTAAAATACAGTAAACACTTTAAACCATAGAGTACAATATTTTTAATCTGTAACAAATTATATTTAAGCTCACGCCTTTTGAAACATTCTTACTTTTGAAATAAATTAAATGACAATATAAGCACAATATTATCTAAATATGTAATTATAGTTGCCATATTTAATTTTCATGGGAGCGGTAGATTTCGGAACAAAAAATTGTTGAGCCATGTCCGATTTCCAGTTGATTTCGTTGCATTCACTTACGTGCAAATATATCTGGGGAAGTTAGTAATCTATCTGCTTTCCTTCAAGTTATGAGTTAAATTGCAGGGCAGATTAGGTTCTATAGCTTTGAGTGGAAACCAGTCTAGCACAGGAAATAATGGCATCTTACTGCAGGAAAATCTTATGCTCAGTTAGTCATCTATCACTAAGCATTTATCAGACATGAGCACTGAATCACCATAAATTTGTCAATTTATCTTTCCGTCTCTGTCCAACACTCTACATTCTCTCTTTCTGTATATATATATATATATATATATATATATATATATATATATATATATATATATGGAGAAAGGATCTTTTCTATAATCTATAATTTGCTAAGTTGCTTATTGTTTAAATCTATTTTTTTAATGAACTTATGTTGATTTTTAACAATTTATGTATTGGTATAGTCTACCTACTGAATAGTTAATGATTCTTATAAATAGAAAATAGGACTCATATTTTATTTCAGATAAATCTAATATTGAGGCCAGAAGATGACAATATAATATTTAAAAGAAAGACAGAACATCTCAAATATCAGTATCCACTAAAAACAAAAAGTGTGTGTGTCCGTTTGTCTGTCAAACCAATCTGTCAAAATTTCAATTTTAGGTTAGAACTGATAGGAATATTTAAGAACTGCTAATATTATTGTATTTCGATTGTATTATTGTATTTCGATTAACTTTATTGTACATATTTTTTTAAATTAAACGAAAATCACCTGCAATTATTCAATTGATAACTTTTCATCAAATTTCCTTTCTGATTTTCCTTTTGATTTTCTTTCAGAACTGATTCACTTTTTCTTCGTGAGCTTTTCGCTAACATCGAATATTTGCACGAATAATAAAGAAATAGTTTCAGACGCACAACATTCTCGTAACATTTTCAATTTATGCGTTGAAATATATGATATGGGGTTTTCCTGGTTGCAGAGAATTAATAATATAACGTATTGTATCCTGATATTCAATTGTGCTAAACATATACTATGGAATTGTGATAAAATATAATAACCTTCCGCTGTATATATAATTCAGTTTAATCGAGCATGTTGCTGGCCTCGATATTCGCAATTATTTACTATTTTTACTTAATTCTTTCATATACACTGAGGAAAGGATTTCCGTACACCTGTCGTTTTCACAAAGAATGTGTTCTCCTATTGAATGTAACGAGATTTGATTTTCCATATATATATATATATATATATATATATATATATATATATATATATATATATATATATATGTTTAAAGAAATGTTCAGAATTAAATGTAAAATCGATGTATATCTTCAAATATCTTATTACTATTCACTATTCGCCCCATTGAGACTAAAATCAAAAAATCCTAAAATTTATTTTCCAGATAGAAACGTCTTCCATATACACAGCATAATCTTTATGTTTTATCCACAATCAGTAGTAACAAAAGAAAATAAATAAACGGAGAGTATAAAATACTTCAGCAAGTATTTCGAATGTTTTTGTTAGATTTCTTTCAGCATTTTCATTTTTATCAGAGCGTTCGCGTCTTTTCATTATACACCCGCATGGAGTGGATAAGGAAAACGTAATCTTGATATAATATTTTGCATTTTACTTAGATGCTTGCCCTGAATAACAAATAGGAAAATTTGAGCACATTATCTGATATGATTCACTGACGGAAAAGTTGCATTCTAAATTTATTAAAGTTGATCTTTATATCCATTACATCCGTACGATATATGATACACGCCTTGTCGATCACAACTCGAAAGAAGCATAACTAACCGGGCAGAAGATATTCTTGCAGTAGTTTTCCATAATTTTCTACAGAAGAATTATTGTTAACCAAATCTTTGGAACTTAATCTAACCTGTTATCTAACCCATATCTTGACAAAAGGTTAATTACGCGTAAGTGAATGCAACAAATTCAACTGGAATTTGAATCGGTTCTCTACTTCTTAGTGGCTATCCACTGCACCACAGCAGGCATGCCATACAAACTCTCATGTAAAAACAGGTGTAGAATACAACAAACATGAAACTGATTAAAACATATGTAAAATGCTTTCACATCATTGGCAAACATAACTCTTCACACATTACGTTATCTTTTATTCTAACCTTAGTAAGTTCAAGAAAAACGTGATTGACGTAGGTTTGACTGAGCAGTACGTAGATAACGTTACCGCTTGGAAATACTAAATAACATAAGCTTGGATATGTGGGATGTATAACGGATGAGGTCTCTGTAAAACAAGTCCACAACAAACAGATATACTTACAAATGCCCTAATTAATTTTTAATGACCACGATCTAAATATCACTCCGAACACTAACGCTAAATTCGTAAAGTTCATAGAGGTAACATCCGACCTGAACAAAGACCTATGCAATATATATCCTGAAAATTAACAAAATCACAATTATGGATACCCGCACGAAATGGCTGAAAAAAAAAGGCACGTTGTAAATAAAAAATTCCCCAAACTGAATAGAAACGGGCAATTTCCATCAAAATGTTTATTATATCTGTGTTATGGTAGCATTTACAGAATTTACATATTGTCCTAATATTTGTTGCTATGTGTACGGCGTTTCGGCTGTTGTACGCTCCGGCCTTATTCAGGTGCTAAGATTTTCGAAACAAACATTTTATGTGATATATGAGATATGAACTTCATTCCTTGTGTAATGCCTCGATTAGACATCATTAGTTATCTCCATCTAACATTGCAAGTTATTTGTTGAAAACTGCTGCAGCTTGGTATTGAACTAACAACTTTTTGAGTCAAGTCACAGGAACTACCCAACGTCTATATCCATTGGGCAAATAGTCCTCAAGTAACAACTGCACTTTGAAACTTATAAACTTAATAAAAATTGAAATAAAAACTCTCGTAAGAAGTGTAATTGGACATTAGGTTTATCCCAGTAATTGTAATAAAGGGTTCGGATCGATATCTTAGCACCTGCAGGAGGCTGGAGCGTACAACGGCCAAAACTTCGTACAAATTGCAACAATGATCAGGACAATAGTTCGAATAATGTTAATATTGCAAAACGTTTATGTTATTATTAAGAGGAAAAATGAAATCATTTTAAATTATTTTTAATAACTTTTGAATACCTTCTAACATGTTCAAAATTTTGGTGAAAAATCTTGTTTTGATTTTAGTTCGGAGAGTTTACACTAGGAAACGAAATATTACATAACGCACTTTTTTTTCTTTTGATAAACACTTTAATTTGAAAGTCTTGCTAAAATCAAATAATTTTCGGAATTTAAGTAAACATTACAAATGAATTAAATTCTTTTCAAATCCCATTTTTTAAATATATTGGTAAAATACATTTTTACATCTGCTACACCCACTTCACGTAAATTTATGAAGGGGTAAGAAATTGTATTCTTCTGGTAACGTTTATTTTATTAGTCTACCGCAGAACTCATTGGGAAATATAAATCATCTAATATTATTTTTGAAAAAAAAATCCATTTATATTAGAAAGTCTGCTCCAAATAATAAAGTAAAAAATGAAATATAACTTCGACATGATTTAATTTGATAAACTTTTTATTTTTTATTAAATATTATATATATATTAAGGACAGTATAGTCTGAAGAGAAAACAATTTTCGATTAATAATGAAATATTAATAGAATTTGTTAAACTATAATAATTCCTAAAGTTTGACAAATATTTAAAAGAATACTTCAAAGATGTGCTGTAGTTAGTTTATGAACTTATTATGCGAAAATATTATTTAATAAATGAAATTGAAAAAGTTTAATAAAATTCGTATTTTCAAAAAAATATTTTGTTTTACGTATTTGAATTGTTTTTACGGTAATTTCCATGTGTACATTAGAAGTGTCATGTGTTTAAAGGATTTTTTCTCTTACAGCAAAAATTTGTAAAATTGTGTTATTCATGATCGTCATGCACTTATCTTATCTCGCATCTGGTGAGCCATCAACACATTTTCGATAGGTTGGACAGATCAGAAAGTTTAACTCTCTTATTTAAGAAATGGTTTTACTTAAAATTTCATGCTATTAATCAGTAATACTCGTGGAAATCAGATTAACTTAACATTTTATTTGCTAATTTTCTGCAATAAATGTGTCAAAAATGTATAATAATATTAGAAGATTTTTAAAACCGAAAATGAAATTTGGTTTTTAAATGTTTGTATCGATCAAAAATGGCCAAAAATTTGAACGATTAAAAAGTCAATGAAACTTATTTTTGAATTACACTATAGTATTTTGCTTACTGGAAATTGTAAACTCAATTGTAGAGCTTCCAATTTAAGTAACAATATAAATTTAAAGAAATAATTTTACTCTTAAAACTAAATTAAAATGTTAGTTGTCGGAAATGACACACATACATTAATATGTAATTAAATCACCATATTCGTATTATCAGTAATTTGCATAAATCACTTCAATTTTGTTTATGTACGACCTGTGTTAAGTTTTGACAACTACAACATTAAATATATTAATGAATTGGAAAAATAATGACCTGAACACTGGTTAAGATTGCAAATTAATTAGACAACACTATGTATAAAATACGTAGTCAAAATTATATGTTTAAAACCTAGCCGTCAGCCGAATGGCCACCAACTAACATTGAACATTCTTTCATAACTTTAATTCATTATGCCATACTAAAAATAGATTTTCCAGAAAGACTGTATTAATCATCATATGTTGCTTTAAACAATATTAAACACAGTAAAACCGCCATTTTATCTATACATTATAAGCAATTAAAAAATAACAACAAGAACCTAATTATTACTTGAAATATCGTCGCTAAAACAAAACCCTATATTGGATAAGGGGATATATGCAACTTAATTCTTTTTCAGAGTAAAATGTAATTTTAAATTAAATAAATAATTGTAAATTACTAAGCAAAAACGTGACTTGATGAACTCATGCTGCAAAAAAAAAATAATAACTCATTCACTTAGACCCAAATTCACATATTTTTCTTTATGAGCTTGTTTCTTTTTTCACACACTCTTATTTTTTGCTTTAATTTTCCATCAAATATTTAATAATAATAGCTGTGAATTACTCCCTACTGAATTAATCTACCAGAATGATTTCCCTTTTTTAATTTTTAGGCAACCTTTGTCTGTTAATAAACTTTTATAAATTAAATTATATTATACTAACTTTGTAAGATTTGGTTTCAATGAACATTTTATGAACTTAAATTCAAATCTCAAACAGTCAGTATTTAAAATTCACCTAAGAGTTGTGTAATGCATGTAACCCCGAGTCGTGTATAAATATTTATATATATATATATATATATATATATATATATATATATATATATATATCACATTTAACATTAGCTTATTAACACCAGAAAAATTGTTGATACACGCAACCTTTTAGTAATTCGGTCAGTAATCAGTCACCTTTTAGAAGTTTCAGCTAAATTTCGAAATCCAGCTGTGCCAATAATAAGAAAATATCCCTGATCTTTTTTAAAGCAAAATTATAATGGTTAAAATGTTTGGTAACAGAAAATCTCTTTTTTCGGTACCTCCACTAAATTGCTAAAAAAACAGCATAGTATAAATAAAATGGACACAAATTTAATAAAAACTAACCTTTTCCATGAAAATGTTTATGTTATTGTTAGGAGGAATATTAAAAATAATTTTAACTGTTTTTAAAGAAAAATTGGAACCCTTTCTAACACTGGATATATTTGGAAACATCGTGTTCCGATTTTCTTATCAAGTAACTAAATCATTACGCGTATTTACAAAGGAAAATGTGATAATAAATAACTCAGTTTTTGTTTCGCTGAAAAACGCATTATTTTCGAAATTCTTTCAAATCTCAAATAATTGTCGGATATTAATGAACCTTTCGAGATATCTTCACAAATGAATAGAAATTTAAAATATATTCATAAAAATATTTCTCTCCACATCTACGTAAATTCATAGAATTTTAAGAAATTAAATTTTCTAGGCAAAATTGTTTTAATTAATTAAACGCCAGAAGCATTAGGAAATGTAAATAATATATTAACGTTTTAAATATTTGGTCCTTTTTATAAATATCTGCTTACTGTGTAAAATCAAAAATCAATAAAACTATGACATTGTTTAATCAGTTAATCATTTCATTGCTTTAATAAATAATATAGATGAAGGGAAGTATAGTCTGGAAAAAAATTCGATTACTAATGAAAATGTTAATTCAGTTTTTTAAAATTATAACAATTCAAAAAGTTTTAAAAAGTTTTTCTAATACTTCTAGACGTTAGGTTAAATTATTAAGTGAAGATTATATTTACTAAACTAAAATTTAAAGCATTAATATAAATAATCGATTCTTCTCATTTTTAAGTAGTGTATAAATTTTTTGTGTGTTGAATTATTTATATCTTAATTAATTTGGGTACATTAAATGTTATGTTTTTCACAGTTCCGTCCACATACAGGAAAAAAACTGGATACATTCTGTTAAATGTTACTTGTTATCACCATAGACATTTAACTTATCTCGCATCTATCCGATGTCTCATGTCAAATCATGCAGCAAATCTCAGAAAGATCAATATTACCTGATTAAAAAATAGTTTTAGTCTAAATTTCATGTTCTAAATGAGTACTAATTTTGTATATCACATGAATTTAACAATATTTTTTTAATTTCCGAAAATAGCGTTGCACAAAGGTGCATTTTATTTTTGTAATATTTTTAAACCAAGAATTAAAATTTGTTTACAAATATTTTGATCACCTAAATATAGCCGAAATATTTTGCAAAAATTTTAAAAATCCAAAAACATGTAGATTTCAATCAGTAAAATTTTAGTTTAAAATACGCCCGTGTATTTGCGTATAAAAAATAGTAAATTAAATCATTAAAATTGAAAATAAAAGATTGAAAAATGTTTATTTTTAAAAATTCACATTAAATTTTTAATTATAGAAAACTATAATTACTAGCAGTTTCATCAAATTAAAAACGGGCATTCACAGACAAACTATTGAATTCATTTCCCGTCTGTAAATTATCCAGTTTCGGACTATAACTCGAGTATAAATATTCCATTAAGCTTACATTTTTTATTTAAAAGTATCAATAATTGATTCTGCGCTCTGACGTAAATTTCATTTTTACACTATTGCAAAATAATTTACTTTAACGTTTGTTGAAAAATTGATAAATGAGTGAAATCAAATCAATATAGCAAGTATATTAACTTATGTTTGTGTCAATAGAAATCCATATTTGATTCATTGTTTCAGGCTCATGGAATTCATATCATTATATTATGATCTTACTTTGAAGTAGCTGCTTGAATGTATGTGGTCGAACATTTATTAATAATATAAATTTATTTTTAGATGATTTTTGTACAGCTGTTGTGACCACAACATTTGACTGATTTCATTGCATTTTATTATTTTAGTATTTATATTTTTCTCGCATTTAATATTGTGCTTTAAAAATGTTTAGTAAATGAAAACGATTAGACTAATTTAATTGTTCTACCAGTATTGAGTTTGTATTAATTCTTTCATTTTTTAAAATTAAAATCTCTTGTATTCGAACAGCGTGAGAATGGAAAAATGGACAAGTATAGATTAGAACACCACCGCTATAAATATATATTTTTCCGTTTTATTTAGTGAATAACTTAAACCCAAAATAATTCCTAAGTTATTATTTTTTTAAACATTTCACCCCAAGCAAGGAATTTCACTGTCACTTAAGCGCAGGGGGTTACATCAAGGAAAAGTGATGAGAAAGAGTGGTTAGGGGTTTAGATAGGGGAAAGTGATGAGAAAGAATGGTTTGGGGGTTACATAGGGGAAAGTGATAAGAAAGAGTGGTTAGTAATAGGAAATGTCAGAAGGAGGGTGATACACGGGTAAGGATACCGAGGATGAGGGTTGCGTAAATAGGAAAAGAGTGTGAGAGAATGGGTGCGCGTTAGTGTGTTAGGAGATGTCTATTGACCTTACATTTAAACTCCTGGATTTTGTAGCTGTCGGGGAAGGAAGTATACGGAAGGGAATTCCTCAGGCGGGAAATGTGAGAAAAGAAGCTGTTGGAGTAGAAATTGCGGCTACATCTTATCTGTTTCACTGTAAAAGGGTGGGACCTAGTTGCTAACAGAGCCTCTAGTACAAATTCATACCTAGGGGGCACCAGTGGTCTAAGTTCATCGGGACAGAAGCCGTGAAAGTATTTATTGTAGAGGCATTGGGAAAAAATGTCACGCCGCTAAGCGTGTGACTGCAGCCGGTCTGCCAAGTCTGTATCGATCACATTGTAGATTCTCCGTTGTATTGTGTCAAGAACCCCGAGGAGAATAGCAGGGGCACCTGAGAAGATGAGGCAGAAGTATTCAATACACGGGCGGATGGTAGATTTATAAATGTGCATGATGAATTCAGACAGGAGAAACTTCCGGGCCGGCACGGAGAACCGACTTTCATAGCAGCGTATTTAGCAATGGATTCGATATAATCATTCCACTTGAGTTCTACTGAGAGTGTGACACCAAAAGGCGTAGTATTTAACTCTCTGGGAGGCATACCTGTTCCAAGCTAATGGGAGGTAGGTGCGATTGTCTATGTTGTTTAATTGATAACAGCTTCGTTTTGAAAGCAAAATTTACGAGCCATTTTCTACCCCAGTCCACTAAGGATTGGAGGTCCTTCACAATCTCGGCAGCGAGGTTCGCGTTGTCGCCTACACCAGATTTTTGATCGAGGCGAGAGTAAACCTTGGTGTCATCGGCGTACATGTTAGAGACCAGCGAGGGTGTAATGTGGACGTCATTCAGTTCAGTCTCAGTTCTAGGGGGAATTCGTGTGTAGATACTCCAGACGAATTCAGTTTCGAATTGTCGGAGTATCTGCGAGCAAAGCATTCATCCTTGTCTGCTGAGGAGGTGAAGACCTCAAATTCAATGATTAGGGGGGATACTGAGGTCTTAGTCTTGTTAAACAGATTTTTACAGAGTCGCCAGTAGGCTTTGGCACCGAACTTACAGGATACTATGCGTTGCTTTATTCTGGCAGCAAACAACACCTTAGCTTCGTTAAGTATCTTTTTACACTTATTAGGAGCTGAGGCCAAAAGGCGCCTGTTTTGGTCCAACGCGTGGATACGATAGAGCCGGAAAAAATGATTCCGGTGGGCAATGTCGGCTGAGTAAGCGGGCGTGTACCAGGTAGACGAGCAGGATTTAAGCTGAAATTTCCTGGAATGAAAGCATCGATGCCAGCCTTAACCCAAGAGAAGACCTCTAATGCACATTCTTCAACGGGAAGACTAAGAACTTGGTTCCAAAGGACGTCACACAGAAAGTCGCAGAACAAGTCCCATTCTGCTAATGTATGAAATAATGGTGTAATTAAAAAATGAGGACACTGCTTGTTTACCCCTTCCTCCTGAGAAAAATCTATGTATATCTTGCTTAATATATTGTGTTAATCTCTGTATATTATATACTTTGTATAAAAATACTTTCGCAGTTTTGGATGCTTGATACTACGATTAAAAAAAGGAAATATATCAATATATTTATACGTTTTCAAATCTTCTGTTTTTAAATTATTGAATTTAAAATACCCGGTAGACTCTGGTAAATTTACAGACCATTATATAATAGAAAATAATTAGTAACATAATTTTTCAGGTCACGAATCTTAGAAACGTGATGATGAACAGCAGCAACGTTTGGATGACTCGGCTGTGTTCGTTTTGGAAATGCAATCTTAAACAGCCTCGCATCCATTACCATTGACGCAGACGTTTGTAAAAATCATATGTGCCTGCTAATGATATGAATATTCTTCCATTGTTAAACCGAAAAATTCATCCGTTAATTGACTACTATACACGCTAAACTTTGAAGTCAAACGTGCTACAAATGTACACAATCGACAAATGTAATCTAGTCAATACAAGACAGCGCCATTAACTATAAGCTTTCTTTAAACTCAATGCAGGAATAAAACGAAGTATTTGTGGACAGATTCTTATATCGTCTTTTATCCTTGTTTATCGTATACTCACTCTAGAAAAGAATATAATTCAATGATGGAATGAGTATATTGCATAACTCTTCCACGACAAGAGAGATCAACGTACAATACACAAAAATACGGATGAACCAGAAATATTAAAAACTGAAGTAGAATCAGCAATGGGTAAACTCAATAGAAATAAAGCACCAAAAACAATCTTATTGTAATTCAGATATTTATGCCCTTAGAAGGTTTTAGCATAGACAGGCTCACAGACATAATAAACAAAATCTACAACTACGGCAATATAACGGAGTACCTCAGCAGATCAATTTTCATAGCACTATCTGAGAAGCCAGGTGAAAAAGCAATTTGAACTCCACCGAACAATCACATTAATGAGCCACCTAACAAACCAATGATCCGAATTCTGATAAACAGAGCGGGCAGCAGAATTGACCAAGAGAAATAACAAAACAGCATGGCTCTGATAAAGTTACCGGAACAAGTATTGCATTATTCCTGCTCAGAATGCTGTCTGAAATTGTAATAGAAATGCAGAAAAGTCTATTTCTGTGCTTTAAAGCATTTGGCAAGGTACGACAAAAACAAGTGATAGAGAAGCTCGATAACCTTGACATATTTAGAAAATACTTTCGGATAATCAAAGTTATATCCTGGCAAAAACCGCTTGCGTAAGGATAGGAAGTGAATGCAGAAAGTATACTGAATTTGAAAGAGTCGTAAAACAAGAATATGTTTACGTACCGAGTCTATTCAATTTATACAGTGGAACAATTCTGAGTGATAAAAAACCCTTGCCAGGATTCATCTTTGGCGGCCACAATCTTAACAATATAAGATACGCAGATGATACAGTACTGATAGCAGACACGGAAAGGAGAAAGCATTATGTCCTACAGAATGTATCAAGAGAAAGCGAGAAAAATGGTCTAAATATATACTACAAAAACATTAAATGTATCGTCATCAGAAGGAAGAAAACTGGTAGGGGAAATAAAACAAATAAATTAAATTAAATAAGATGGCTAAGAGTGGAAAGAATGGCAATATAGAGATCCAAAGAGGGATTGGCATGGCCAAGGACGTATTTCACAAGCTAACCAGATTGCTGAAAGATAGAAATATCTAATAGAAAACAAATACAAGGTGCTAGATTGCTATGTAATATCTTCCCATTTGTAAGGTAGTGAATGTTGAACAATCTAATCACGGATAAAGAAGAGTCTTAAGGTATCAAAAATGTGGTTTTACAGAAGGATTCTGAAGATAACATGGACTGAATAAATGACTAACAACGAGGAGTTGAAAAGGAAGGAAACGAGATAAAACTTATATTTAACAAAAAGAAGAGACATACGAGGTTTCTGTGATATCTCATGAGGAAGGAAGTTTTATATAATATAATTTCTCTAAATTTCCGGACGGTAAGTTAATATGAATAAATATACAGTTTGACATATAAATCGAGCGTCTACTCAAACAGAGATATTCTCAAAATGACAATATTTAGACTTATATATATATATATATATATATATATATATATATATATATATATTCACACATATATACACACACTCTAGAATTCTACAATTAAAGTTTTTCTCTGTTAAATTAAATAAATAAATTTAACATTGAGTTCTTTTGAGCTCGTCTCTATCGGAATTTACCTGACTATATACCAAATACTCTACGTTATATATATATATATATATATATATATATATATATATATATATATATATATATATATATATATATGTCTTTGTCGTTTAGTATTTATCTCTAGCTATTTCTCGGTGTAGCTGGACGTAAAATTTGATTACTTTCCATATCACTTATTACATTCCACTGGAATAAATCAATTGTTAATGGACAAACAAAGCGAAAGCCAAAATTCTCCAGACAATATGATTCCACTAATAACACTATTGTTTGTTTTGGCTTAATATACCAAAAATATAGTTTATTTGTTGTTCATTTTTCCTCGAGGATCACTCCATCTGTCTGCACATCGGTTCGCTTGTCTACGAATCTGTCAATCAATTTGCTTTATGTTTTCTTTCTTAATGTTTTCTTTGCTCGCACAATCTGTTCTCCCCCGCTTATGATAAAAAAAATAATTGGAAAGGAATTACAACACTGACCGTATCTTTTTTTTACAGGACAAATAAGCGTTCCGGACGTAAAGTTAGAAACATACTACAATGACAAGAGATGTAATTAGATTATTTTAAATGCTTTATTGTATGTGGTAGAGTGCTTATCAGGTTATTTCAAATATTTTTTATATGTTCTCTTATGTACATAACGTTTAAAAGTAATTTATTAGAGCAGATTTTAAACCAATGATTCTTACATAATCCTTTGTTTTGGAAATAAATGTCTTCTACGATTAGCATTAATTTTGAACACTAATATTAAAATATATTGCGACATAAGAATTTACATATATAATTTTATATAATGTACATTTTTATGGTTATCATTATCAGAAACAATTACTAATACATTGTTCTCGAGACAGAAATCAATAAAAAGTATCTTCTCAATAATACATGTTTTTTTAATATGATAAAGATGTAAAAGTAAACAAATATGTGATTTAAATAATACAAATTACTTTATAGATTACAAAAACATATTATTGGTTTCTGTTACAAATAGCTTATATTATTCTACATAATGTGATCAAAACTGCAGATTAGGTTTGCTGGTGTCATGGCACCAAATCATTATAAACTTGTGACAGATAACTTGTTTTCATTCGAAGCCTCACATAAAGCAAAAACAAAACAGCATCAACAATAGTCACAATAACAGAATTAAAATTATCATTATTATTATGTTTTCATTTTTCATAATAATTTTATTTCTGCTATGGTCGCACTACATACCAAGTCTTCGGGAAGACATATGGCAGGTAGTGGTGTGTTGTTATGACTCCATTTCATGTTGTTTCATATCGCCCTCACATCGTTAGAGTTACATAGACAAAGTTCTTATTAGTATGTGGGCTGTACTTAACACGAAAATTTTTTGTATATCGTTAAACTGGAGTTTCCGGCGATTCCTTCACTGTGTGTTTTATTCGATTTGTTATCAGTCCAATTGCGCCTACTATCACTGGCACGAACCTTTTTTCAAATTCCACAATTTTTTTTTTTCAAATTCCAGGTCTTTATATTTTGACAGTTTTTCGAATTTCTTGGTTTCTATGTTGCAATCCGCTGGACAAGCCATATCAATTATTAGGCAATTTTTTTCATTCTGGTTTTTAACAATAATGTTTGGCCTATTTGCTTCAATTTATCTGTCTGTGTAGATGGTGTAATCATATAGAATGGTGACATCTTCTATTTCTATAACCAGAGATGGGTGGTGTTCATACCAGTGTTTGTTTACATATTTTACATATTGTTTGCACATTGTCCACTGTAAATATTGCCACACTTTTTCGTGACAATTTTATATTCACTTCAGACAAGTACAGAACATCCTGAGATTAGATAGTCTATTTTTTCTTGGTATTTATCACAGAACCTGCGTTTCCGATCAAGATTATTATGCATAATATTTTCCTGAAATTCCTAATGAAAGACTTTGTTCTTGCGCTGCAAGAATAAAGCCTTCAGTGTCAGAATTTAATCCAAATCATGTAATCATTGATGAGCATTAACATTATCAATATTGGATTTATTGGCACGTTCTGTTTATTGGCCATACAGAGGTTTGTCTTGCCAGCGTTGTTTCATCTGTTCAAGAGCTTTACCCTTGGCTTTCATTTTCATGTTTTGCTGCAATATTTGGTTCTTGGTTTCTGTTTAGCTTTTCTACAGAATCTACTAAATGTAAATCTTGTTTGTATTTACTGCCTTTTTTCAGTATTGAATATTTTGTCTCTGTTTTCATGCTGTTTGACTAATTGTATTATCCAGTCCTTTATTGTTTCTATGTATGTTAATAAGCCAATAGCTATTGTCTTGTATGACAATTCTAGTTGAATTAGACCTCTTCCACCTTCTTTACGGAGTCTACATCAACATTTAGATTATGCATCTTATGCTTAGAAAGAAGCTTTTTTTTTAGAATCGATTCCTCTGATGTCGGGTAGAGTCCACTTCAAGATGTTGAAACTATATTGAGCTACTGGAATGGCATGACCATAATAATGTCTATAATTCTGTTCTGAAAATTCAATTCCGTTTTCAATATCAGTTGCCGTCTTCTAGAGTACTCTTTACACATTATTTCTTTCATTTTCTTCATTGCGAATCTTTTCACTCTCATTTACACTTATGTATTTATAAGCTTCTTCTGGCTCTAAATCATTTATCTTAGAGCAGGGTCTAAGATAATTAAGGATGTTTGTTGTAGTGAGCCTCGTAAAACTATAGCTTTAACACATTTATTCAAATTGAATTTCATTCCAGTGTCTTCGCTGAAGAATTTTACAGTTTGCAGAAAACCTACCAACTCATTATCATCCTTAGCATATAACTTTAAGTCATCCATGTAAAATAGATACCTTACTTTCTTTCGAGCTATTTTATAACCACATTATGTCTTGTTAAGTTGTCTTCTTAATGCTAATAATGATATGCAAAATAGTAAGGGCGACCTATAGTCACCTTGAAATATACATCTTTTAATGTATATTTCATAAGACTTATAATTTTCATTTATATAATTGAGTTAAGTTATTATACGATTGAGGTAAATATGTAAAGATCATTATTATTATTATTATTATTATTATTATTATTATTATTATTATTATTATTATTATGTCATTTTTCATCATATTTCGATTTCTGCTTTGGTCTCACTATCAACCAAGTCTGCGGGGAGACCTAAGGCAGGTAGTGGCGTGTTGTTATGGCTCCATTTCATGTTTTTCTATCTTCCCTATCATTTCCAGCATTACATAGATAAAGTTTTCCTTAGTGTGTGGGCTGTACTTAATAAGACAATTTTTTGCATATCTCTTAAGCTGGGGTTACCAGGGATTCTTTCAATGTGTTGTTTTGTTCCATTTTTTATCATTCCAAGTGCACCTACTATCACTGGCACAACTCTTGTTTTCAATTTCCACATTTTTTCTATTTCAATTTCCAGGTCTTTATATTTTGACAGTTTTTCAAATTCCTTGATTGCTATGTTACAATCCGCTGGACAAGCCATATCAATTAATAGAGAAGTTTTCTCCTTCTGGTTTTTAACAATAATGTCTGGCCTGTTTGCTTCAATTTTTCTGTCTGTGTAGATGGTATAATCCCATAGAATGGTTACATCTTCTATTTCTGTAACCGGTGCTGGGTGATGTTCATACCAGTGTTTGCCTACAGCTTTTCCATAATGTTTGCATATTGCCCAATGTAAATATTGCCCAACTCTATCGTGGCGATTTTTATATTCATTTGGGGCAAGCACAGAACAGCCGGAGATTAGGTGGTCTATTGTTTCTTGGTTTTTATCACAAAACCTGCATTTTGGATCCATATTATTATGCATAATATTTGACTGAAAGTTTCTCGGGAAAAGACTTTGGTCTTGTGCTGCAAGAATAAAGCCTTCAGTTTCAGACTTTAATCCAGATGCACGTAACCATCGATGAGTATTAACTTTGTCAACATTGGATTTATTGGCACGTACTGGATATTGGCCATGCAGAGGTTTGTCTTGCCAGCGCTGTTTCATCTGTTCAAGAGCTTTATCTTTGGCTTTCATTTTCATATTCATTGCCGCAATAGCCGGCTCTTGGCTTTCGTTCTGCTTTTCTACAGAATCTACTAACTGTAAATCTTGTTTGAATTTACTGCCTTCTTTTATTTCTTCATGTTGCCTTACTAATTGTATCATCCAATCCTTTGTTGTTTCTATGTATGTTAGTAAGCCAATAGTTGTTATCTTGTATGACAATTCCAGCTGAATAAGACCTCTTCCACCTTCTTTACGGGGTATGTATAGACGGTCTACATCAGCCTTTGGATGATGCATCTTATGCTTAGAAAGAAGCTTTCTTGTTTTAGCATCCATTCGCCTGATGTCGTTTAGAGTCCAGTTTAAGATGTTAAATCTATATTGGACAACTGGGATTGCAAGGCTATTAATGGCCATAACTCTGTTCTGTGAATTTAATTCAGTTTTTAATATCATTCGTAGCCTTCTATAGTACTCTTTACGCACTATTTCTTTCATTTTTTTATGGTGAATGTTTTCGCTCTCATTTACATCTAGGTATTTATAAGCTTC
This sequence comes from Ascarosepion bandense, assembly GCA_037127315.1. Lineage (NCBI taxonomy): Eukaryota > Metazoa > Mollusca > Cephalopoda > Sepiida > Sepiidae > Ascarosepion > Ascarosepion bandense. The sequence goes on from JBBBDQ010000253.1 coordinate 1,781,748, forward strand.
TTCTGGTTTCAATTCTTTTATTGTTACAGCAGGTTCTAGGCTAATTGAGGTTGTTTCTTGTATTGATCCACGTAAAACTGTAGCTTTAGCACATTTATACAAATTAAATTTCATTCCAATGTCTTCGCTGAAGCATTTTACGGTTTGCAGAAGACCTTCAAGCTCATTATCATTCTTAGCATATGACTTCAAGTCATCCATGTAAAATAGATGGCTTATTTTATTTTGTCCTATTTTATAACCACATTCTGTCTTAATAAGTTGACTGGTTAGTGCTATTAATGATATGCAGAATAGTAAGGGAGATAAAGAATCACCTTGAAATATACCTCTTTTGATGTTTATTTCATCAGACTTATAGTTTCCATTTATATGATTGAGGTAAAGGGGTTGTTTTCCATATAGACATGCACTGTTTGATGAAATTGATGATGACGGGCGATATCTTGTATATATTTAAAATCTTTAAAATCCAGTCATGTGGCACACTATCGAATGCCTTTCGATAATCTATCTTTATTATTATTATTATTATTATTATTATTATTATTATTATTATTATTTCTTTTGTTTTATGTTGTAAACATATTTTTTCATATACCAACACGGAAACATAAGATCCGAAATGGTCTCATAAACTTACCCTATGTGAATTTTTGTAGAAATAAATAAGGTTACGCACATTTTCTATGGATAAAGCCCATTGAATTGATTTAATTGTGACTACATGTATTTCTCTGTATTTATGTCATGAATGACAATGAATTCTGAGTCAATCATAAATTATTCAAACTATTCTAGCCGTTTAAATACACCTAGAATTATTGATGTCATTATGTGCGAAATTTTGCAGATTTCCACTTCCAAAATAATTTTGACATATTTGAAGTTCTTCAAAGATTTTTTTTTTTATTTTATAAGCGTTTCACCCTGAGCAAGGCATGTCACTGCCACTACTGTGCAGGGGGCTACGTAGAGTGGAGAAAGGCTGATTAAATATAGGAAATGACAGAGGGTAGATGATAGGCGGGTGTGGATACCGAGAATGAGGGTTGGGTAGATGAGAGTGTTGTGAGAATAGTTGGGAGTTAGTGTGATAGGAGGTGTCTATTGACCCTACATTTAGACACCTGGAGATTGTAACAGTCGGGAAAGCAGACTTGTGGAAGGGAGTTCCACAGGCGGGAAGCGCGAGAAAAGATGCTGTTGGAGTAGATGCATTAAGATATGAAGAATCAGCCATCTCAGTAAGAGATCACATTCTGTTTTTTTTTTTTTTTAATTTTTAATGAAGATATGTGGGTGATTAGCTTTGTTTTATCTGTTTGTGTATAATGTCATGCCTCATCAAATTGCTACATGTCTTTTCTCTGTAACAGACTCTGTAACAGACTCTGGGGGTTGTACCTACTAGATTATTCCCATTAAAATCTTCACATTTTTCAGAGCATATATTAGTACATGCATGGTTTTATATTGCCTAGGTGCTAACACCGAGCAGCCTGATACAAGATGATCAATTTCTGCATATCTATCTTGGAATTTGTATTATTATTAATACCTTTATTTCATCATAATTCGATTTCTGCTATGATCACACTACCTACCACGTCTGCGAAAATATGTAAGGCAGGTCGTGATGTGTAGTTATGTATACAATTCATTTATTATTTTCTCTCATAACATCAGTAGCACTTTATAGAGAAAGTTTTACTTAGTATGTGGGCTGTACTTAACAATTATTATTTTATATCTCTTAATCTGGTAGATCCAGAGTTCTTTCAATGTGTTTTTGTTCCATTGTTTATCATTCCAAATACACCAACTATAACTGGCACAATTTTTGTTTTCATTTTTCAAATTTTTTCTATTTCAATTTCAAAGAGATTTTAATTTTAAATTTTTTCATCATTCTTTTTCATTTGTTTCGAATTTTATAGTCAATTACTATCAATTACTAGGCATTTATTTCCATTTTGGCTTTTGACAGTGATGTTCGGTCTAGTTGCTTTAATTTATCTGCCTGTGTAGATGGTGTAATCCCATAAAATCGCGACATCTTCTATTTCTATAACCGGTGCTGAGTATTGTTGATACCAGTGTTTATTTACATATTTTACAACGTGTTTGCGTATTGTACAGTGTATATATTGCCCAAAACTTTCGTGATTATTTGTATAATCATTTGGGGCAAGTACAGAACATACTGAGATTAGATTATCTATGGTATACTCGCATATATCACAGAACCTGCATTTAAATATATATATATATATATATATATATATATATATATATATATATATATGTTTGAAGATTCCCGGGGAAAATATTCTGGTTTGCACAACAATATAAAAACTTCAGTTTAAAAATTAAATCATGGTGCTCGTAATCATTGAAAATAATAATAATAATAATAATAATAATAATAATAATAATAATAATAAATCGCGATTGGAATTACAACGAGAATGACGTGTTTTTCTGAGGCTCCTGAAAACGTAACGTTTTTTTTTTTTCAAAAGTAAACATTAATTTTTAATTTCACTATTTTAAACATAAACTTTAATTTCTTCTTCGTATATAATTTAAATTGTATGTTTCTTCTTTAAATGATCCTTAAATAGATTTATTAACTATTTTCTAAAGCAAGACAACGAAAAAAAATACGACGAAAAACACTAAAAAAACTGTTCGATCTACCATATTCTTTCTTAGAAAGAATCTGTAATAATTTATTTATATTTGTTCGTTCATTTTATATATTTATTTATTTTTCGATAATCTTATTCTCGTTGGATTTAATGAAAGAAGAACACAGAATACAGTGGGCGAACAAATTATTATTTTTAAATTTTACGGCAGTAAACTCAAAGGTATGTCCACTTTTTCTTTCCTATTAAAAAATTTTGAATTTTTTGAATTTTTTTTTTTTTTGCAAGGACAATGGGTGATGGTAGCAACAATTGTTTTTTTTTATTTTAACAATACTCTCTAAGTGCAGTGATGTTTTTTTCTTTCCGTTGAACGGCCGTTGCGTCCAAGTATGTTTGTTTTTTTCACCCAGCGTCTCTCTCTTTTAATTTCTCTTTTTCTCAATATGAAATTCTGTTTTAATATAAACAGGATTTTTTCTTTAGATATTATCGATTTTTTTTGATTTTTTTTTATGAAATTCTGTTTTATATTAATCTATCTGTTTGTTCTTTAAATGAACCTAAATAAAATCATCCGTATTATATTTCCTTTAGCAGTCGATATTTAGTGAAATTTTTATTTTTTTTAACTATTATAATTTTCTTAAAAACAAAAAACAAAACAAAACAAAACAAGAAAATAAATTAAATCCGATGACAAACAATTTCTACGGTATTATTATAGAAAGACTACGTATTTATTGATATATTTATTCTTATTTATTTATTGATTTAATTTACTTATTTAATTTATCTTATTCTGGTAACCCTATTTTTGACCAACGACTTTATTGAAAAAATAAATGAATATAAGGTGGACGAACAAATTATTACATTTTTTTTTAATCTCACAGCACAAATAAACTTAAACGTATGTCAAATTTTTTTCATTAATATTTTTTTTTTAACAAAATACTCTAGTAGTGATGTTTTGTTTCGTTGAGCCGTTGCTACGCCAAAGGTTTTTTTAACCAACGTCTTTCTCCTTGAATACCACTCGCGTCTATGTCAGATGTCGCTTGGCAGCCCATTTAGGAAAAGAAAAACTCCGAACAACAACCCGCAACTCAAGGTGTTAATCTTGCCGAGGGGTGAATGGCTACTGCGTTAGGAGGTCACAAACGATCCCCTACAGGCTTCGGGACCCTGTTTGTAAAAGACCGTCACACAACGTGCCGGGTAAATTTGGGTTGACTTTTGGATCCGTGCGTCACTCGTGGGAAAAATATGTGAAATACAAATAGAAATAAAAAGTCCAGTATGGCTCTTCCAGTGGATAAACAGGGAGCCCGTCCTCCAGGAGGGAACCTACCTGAGGTCGAAAAATCTGCCATAGGAACAAACTCCTACACAAAGAATGAATCGTCAGGTCACCACAACCAGGATAATCCTAATGATGGTCCTGAAAATTCTCCAGCTAGTTCTACAACCGTATATTTAAAGAAAGAAAAAATAAAATGGTCTCGTGAGGAGTACAAAGTCGTTATGACTGCATTTCATGAAGCGTTACTCAAACCTCAAAAAAACATGACTCGCCAAACATATGACATTTGGCGTGAAAAAGTTGGTCAAGCAAATAGAAAGTATATTGACGAAAATAAATTAGCCAATGTACGTAGGTACATTATTCGTAATAACCGACTGACAGATGCTGAAATTAATGAAATTAAAAGAATTGTAACAACAGACGAATCAACAAAATATGAAAAGGAATCGGAATCAGAAATAAAAAGTAATAACATCCAACAAGCCACAGGTCATAATGTAGAAACCGTGAAACACGCAAATCACTGCGAAGATAATGCTGTAAGTTTAAAAGTGCTGGAAAGGAGTGATCTACGTCAGTTAAAAGACGAAAATAAAACGTGTTCAGAACACATCGAACATAATTATTTGACGGAAAATAAGAACAGTATACAAGAAGCCAAGGAAGAAATCAAAAACCATATAAGTCAAAATATTGCAATGGAGGAACGAGAACAGCTCCCAAAATTACAACCAACAAAGCATAACCTCCGAACTATTAAACTCTACAATGCAGCACTCAATTTAATCTTGTATGAAGGCACTCATACAAATCTCAATGATGCAATATATGCAATAGCAGCAACAAAAAACTGAACATCAAATTAAAAACAAGAAATCGAACAACTTAGAAGTGAATATCAGTACTGGATGAACTGAGTAGAGGAATAAATGTAAGAACTAGGAAAAGCAGAAGATTCGAAAGAAAATACAACATTAGAAATGAAAATGAAGTACTATCAACTAAGGAAAAAATAAAGCAAAAAATCCAACTGAAGGCTCAAAGAATGAGACTCTATGAGAAGAATTCAAGATTTACAGACAAAACAAGATTTTTCAAACCGATGTAAAGTGATTTTACAGGGAAATAGGTAAAAAAAGAATTGAAGTGACAGCCCCCTCTCCCCAGAATGAAAGAAATTACACAGTTATGGGAAAAGATATTGCCTTGCCCTAAAAAACATACCAAGGAATTAGATTGGATTGCACAAGAGATAGAACGAATGATAAATAAACCAGAACAGACATGGGCTGGAATTACAGAAGAGGATATTAATTTTGCACTAAAAAAAGCAGACAAGTGGAAATTCCCAGTTATAGATGAAATTCCTAACTTTTGGCTATATCATCTAAATACAGCACATAGAAAACTAGCCAAAGAAATTCAAGAAATGGTTGACGATCCCACTAAAATTCCTGCATGGATGACCAAAGTAATTACATTTCTTCTACCCAAGAATGGTGACTCAAACAACCCGAAAAACTACAGACCAACTACATGTCTTCCGACAACATATAAACAATTAACATCTATTTTAACAAAACAGACATATTTATTCTTAGAAAGAAATGACATGATACCGCTTGAACAAAAAGGGTGAAAACGTGGCTGTAATGGATGTAAAGACCAATTGCTTATTAACAAAATGATCCTGGAAAACTGCTACAGTACAAAGAAAAATGTTAGTACTGCCTGGATAGATTATCATAGGGCATTCGATAGTGTGCCACATTACTGGATTTTAATGACTTTAAATATATACAAGATATCACACGTCATCATCAATTTCATCAAACAGTGCATGTCTATATGGAAAACAACCCTTTACCTCAATCATATAAATGGAACCTATAAGTCTGATGAAATAAACATCAAAAGAGGTATATTTCAAGGTGATTCTTCATCTCCCTTACTATTCTGCATATCATTAATAGCACTAATCAGTCAACTTAATAAGACAGAATGTGGTTATAAAATAGGCCAAAAGAAAATAAGCCATCTATTTTACATGGATGACTTAAAGTTATATGCTAAGAATGAGAATGAGCTGGAAGGTCTTCTGCAAACTGTAAAATACTTCAGCGAAGACATTGGAATGAAATTCAATTTGAATAAATGTGCTAAAGCTCGACTTTTACGTGGATCAATACTATAAACATCCTCAATTTGCTTAGACCCTGCTGTAACAATACAAGAATTGAAACCAGAAGAAGCTTATAAATACCTAGGTGTAAATGAGAGTGAAAACATGCACCATAAAAAATGAAAGAAATAGTTCGTAAAGAGTACTATAGAAGGATACGAATGATATTAAAAACTAAATTGAATTCTCACAACAAAATTATGGCCATTAATAGCCTTGCAATCCTAGTTGTCCAATATAGTTGCAACATCTTAAACTGGACTCTAAACGACATCAGGCGAATGGATGCTAAAACAAGAAAGCTTCTTTCTAAGCATAAGATGCATCATCCAAAGGCTGATTTAGACCGTCTATACATACCCCGTAAAGAAGGTGGAAGAGGTCTTATTCAGCTGGAATTGTCATACAAGACAACAACTATTGGCTTACTAACATACATAGAAACAACAAAGGATTGAATGATACAATTAGTAAGGCAACATGAAGAAAGAAAGAAAGAATATTCAATAATAAAAGAAGGTAGTAAATGTACAGTTAGTAGATTCTGTAGAAAAGTAAAACAGAAGCCAAGAACCAACTATTGCGGCAAAAAATATGAAAATGAAAGCCAATGATAAAGCTCTTGAACAGATTAAACTGCGCTGGCAAGACAAACCTCTGCATGGCCAATATCCAGAACGTGCCAATAAATCCAATGTTGACAAAGTTAATACTCATCGATGGTTACGTGCATCTGGATTAAAGTCTGAAACTGAAGGCTTTATTCTTGCAGCACAAAACCAAAGTCTTTTCACTAGAAACTTTCAGTCAAATATTATGCATAATAATATGGATCTAAATTCCGGGTTTTGTGATAAACACCAAGTAACAATAGACCACCTAATCTCTTGCTACAAATGAATATAAAAATCGCCACGATAGAGTGGGCTATATTTACATTGGGCAATGTGCAAATATTATGGAAAATCTGTAAACAAACACTGGTATGAACATCACCCAGCACCGGTTACAGAAATAGAAGATGTAACCATTCTATGGGATTACACCATCTACACAGACAGAAAAATTGAAGCAAACAGGCCAGACATTATTGTTAAAAACCAGAAGGAGAAAACTTCTCTATTAATTGATATGGCTTGTCCAGCGGATTGTAACATGGCAATCAGGGAATTTGAAAAACTGTCAAAATATAAAGACCTGGAAATTGAAATAGAAAAACTGTGGAAATTGAAAACAATAGTTGTGCCAGTAATAGTAGGTGCACATGGAATGATAAAAAATGGAACAAAACAACACATTGAAAGAATCCCTGGAAACCCCAGCTTAAGAGATATACAAAACATTGTCTTATTAAGTACAGCCCACACACTAAGGAAAGCTTTATCTATGTACTGCTAGGGATGATAGGGAAGATAGAAAAACATGGAGCCATAACAACACGACACGACCTGCCTTAGGTCTCCCCGCAGACTTGATTGGTAGTGAGACCAAAGCAGAAATCGAAATATGATGAAAAATGACATAATAATAATAATAATAATAATAATAATAATAATAATAATAATAATATTATTATTATTATTATTAAAAGAAAACTAATGTCTAGAAACGGTAAGAGTAAAGTCGAAAAACATATATTTGATAATACATTAGCTGAAGGCATTGAAGTCGAACAATAGTAGTACTTTTCTTTGCATAGATAAAGAAATATTCAGGTAGTTATAGTACATAACTGCAATAATGTCTATATTCCATACCGGTTCCATAGTTATATTGTAAATTGCAAAATCTAAATGTTTTATTTAAAAAAATAACAAAGGTGAAGGAAAATATCAGTAAACGAAGAATTGAATCATGGTTTATCATGCAATAGGTGTCAAAGTACATAGATTTATTAAATATGGATATAATAAGAATATGTGAACAAATGAAGAAAAATAATGTGGGATTTATTAGCCACAATTACTTGAACCAATACTCAGTAATAGAAAAAAATGAAAAACGAATTGTCCCAAATGTGTCGATATTTTTCTCTATCCTTCCTTTACAAATTTTGCGATTGAATCCTACATCTAAATTATATCGATTTTGCGCAGATTTTCAGAGTATTTTGTTGTCTTTTTCCCGCATAAAAAGTTGATTCTTAAGTAATTTTTTAACGTGATCTCCAATGACAAAAGTATTGTCATCTTGAGTATTTTCACTATTAGAATCACATAAAAGCTAGATCTTGCTGTTTTTCCCAAAAAATACGAGAGTGCATCATTTGAGTAAAGTGAAAATTAATTCACTCATGAACAATGAATTGTCAAATAATAAATGACACGCTGTGAGAGGAACAAGCAATCAGTTTTTAGACACGTAATATTGATGCGAAAGATATTACAAACAGGATATACTATTCACAAATACACATTGATTTTTTACCTAAATCATAACCATGAGACTCTCTAGCTTTGCTTAATGAACTCTACGATGTTTCTTATATTTTCTATTCTTAGAATTATATTGATTTGTTTCCATAGCAGAGAACATTGAATTTATCTTTGTGTATTACTAAAACAGATTCCAATCTATTCTGTTGTTTTGCAACATATATATGTGATTATTATTAGAAATTCAACTAGGTTTCATACTAAGATATACTCAAGATCTTTTATATGATTTCGACATTGTGTTTCATAATTTTATGTTATATAATTTAATTTGGAAATACAGTTCATATATATATATATATATATATATATATATATATATATATATATATATATATATATATATATATATCAGCCTGATTGCCTGATTATTTACGTGTAATATATAAATATACTTTTTCATTAGGAACAGTATCTATGAGTATCGATTGAATATAATATGTAAACAAATATGTACATGTTGGTTGTTAATTCCGTAATCTCTGGAAGTGTCTTTAACATATATACACACATATATACTAATCCGTGGACAAACATGTTACAATATATTACAGCACATCAATCCGGTTAAGCATCCGATTGTTTTCAGCCAGGTTTGAAACATCTGTCGGAGATACTACTTCTAAGTTATCGGCGCATGCTGGAGGAAAGCACATTTTAGAGTGTTATATAAAATGTGCGTAGTGCGTTGTGGTGCAGTGGATATCAGCTCGGAACGACAAAACTGCAAGACGAGCTCAAAATTCAGTTGAATTCCTTGAATTCACTTACGCACAATTCCCCGTGGGAAAGATATTAATCCGTCTATTCCCTCTAGTTATGGGTTAAATAATAGGACACATTCAGTTCTATAGTCATGGATGAAAACAGTCTACCGCAGAAAGCAATGGCAACCTATTAGGGGATAATTTTCTGCCCAGTCAATTTCGAGAAAAGATCGCATAAAGCGTGTATCACCTATGGCAAATAACTGATATACAATGTATAAAAACGCAACTGAACGGAGTTTCTTCATTACGGTGTCCCCACGAAAAATTGAATGCGGCATGAACCTATTCAGCTAAAGTGATAAATCTGTAAAATTTGAATCATGTAATATAAATTATTAATTAAAATGAATAAAAAACTCGCTGTCTGATTAACGCTCTGCTTTCTGCCGTGTTATTTCAAAGTAGGTTAATTATTTCTGAAAACTAATTATTTATTGAAAAATGTGAGAAACTACTCTACTCCTTCAAACAAGCTCTTGATACCAAGCTGTTGATAGCAAATATTAAAAATGATTTTACTTATTAATCTATCACTAACACTTGTCGCCAAATATCATCAATAGTTATATATATATATATGTATATATATATATATATATATATATATATATATATATATATATATATGAAAAAAAATTAAAAAATGTATTAATAAATGTATTAAAAATGTATTTTTTTACAGTATTTGTTTATTTCTATTATTATATTTTATTTTTCAGACCGTCCTCGGTCCTTCATCAGAAACAGATTTTTTTTTTAATTTTAAGTTAGAAACGTATTTCGCGAGAGCGTCTGTGGAGAGAGATTGTTTACATCACGTGACGCAGAAAGCGACAGATTTTTAAAAAAATATTTGTAAACGTAAACCTATTTTTAATAATACTTATAAACTTTGTTTTAGAGAAAAAAAATTGTAATTGTATCTAAAAACGTTTAGCTATTGAAATATTTATAAAAATTCAAAACACCTAAGTCTTTATATATTTAAGGGATAGATAAATACTTACATAGATATCATTTGCAAGAATAGCTAATTGTAGCCCTAAGATCTATGATAAATTTCTTCAGTCAGACTTCTCGATTGTGAAATTATCTTTTTAAAAAAAACAGGACAAATATTTGAACCAATATTAAGAAGATATTTTGCAGGGGACTATTGTGTTTATCCTTTACTGTGGACGAAGCAATAAGAAAATAGGAAAATAATATATATATATATATATATATATATATATATATATATATATATATATGTTTTATATATTCAGATCGCGTCTCACATGTCAGGTTGAGATTTAAGTTTTCATTAAATACTTTTAAAATTTGGGTATATTACGTGTGGAAAATAAAACTAAAATACAGCTAAATCCAACACATAAAGTGGTGTCTTGTGAAACCAGACAAGCCTTACAACGGTGGCAAATTATTTAGACGGTACTAGGAAAAATTATGACCAAGTGTAGCCACACCATAAAAAGTCTCTTGGATGAAAACATCTCAACTTCTACTCATTTCGAAATTTGTTCGTTCAAACAATCGCCGTTATTTGAACGTTAAACAAATCCCTTTTATCAGAGCTTTCTTCAAAAAAAAAACTCCGTTAAATCAGTTATTGCTATTCTCTTCTTGGCACTACATGGCAGAAATCTAGGTCGTGTAAAAACTAATTTACAAAGGAAAAATGTTCAAATGTTCTACCATTTAATTGTATTGAACACATTCAAATACAATTGTGTATTTGTCTAATTATATTTTGAACAAAAAGTAATACATTAAATATTAAATATATATATATATATATATATATATGTGTGTGTGTGTGTGTGTGTGTGTGTGTGTGTGTGACTGTGTGTGTGTCTGTGTGTGTGTGTGTGTAAGATTAAATAAATTGCAAACAATATATTAGCTTATATCTAATAAAATCCGTTTATACTCACGGAAAATATTTAGCGTATTAGAATCAAAGGATGTCAAAAATGAGCTGTAGCGTTGGAAGATCTCATTCTCATTCATTATTTAGGGTACCCAAGTACGTTCGACCTATTTCCGAGATCATCTTCAGGGTATGAGTTATGGTAACATATGTAACTCACAAAACTTTGTTGTTAAAAAGTACACCCACCTTGAAGATGAAATCGGAAAAGGTTGAAAAGTAGAGGGTAACTTAAGAAATGAATGAAAATAACATCTGTTAACGTAACAGCTCATTTCTGACATCTTTTTATTGTAAAACGCGAATGATTATCCGTGAGTATAAACGGATTTTATTAAAAATAACAAACATATTCTTTCCAATTTATTTAATCTGACATGTTTAAAAGTAAATTTGTTGCCTAAATACAAATATAGTGTTTGTTTGTTTTTGTGTATGTGTGTGTATGGGCTCGTGAATGCGAGACTTGAAATTCTTGTATAGATTTTTAGGTCAGTCTGTGATTGTGTATTTTACGAAGAAAACTAAAATTGTTTTTTTATACGTAGTCACTATTATATATATATATATATATATATATATATATATATATATATATATATGTGTGTGTGTGTGTGTGTGTGTGTGTGTGTGTGTGTGTGTGTGTGTGTGTGTGTGTGACTGCGGGGTGTGTACGTGGAAAATGAGAGAATCATATGTAACTGTTTTTCTTCTTGCTTTTTGTAAATATGTGCAAACATTAGATTGATAAAAATGTCCGTGTTTATCTCTCTTCGTTTTTTAAGATTTATATTTATCCTTTCTACTTCGATTCACGATAGATGCTGAATTCGACAGCTGTTTAAAATACTACGCAGACAGCAGTCAATTCTTTTGTCAAATAAGCCAAATCCATTGTGGATTCTTAAAAAGAAAAAAAAACACATTCTAAGCCCGAGGAAAGAGAAACGAACATTTTGGAGTAGTTCCAAATATCATGAATCTTTTGTTAAAATTTTCATGTATAAATCTTCCACGCTAAAATGGAAGACAATAATAAGTGTGCGTAGAATCTGTAAATTAAATGTGTTCGTTTCGTGCAAATTTTTGTTAAATTTTATTGTTGAATCATAGAAATCTACATGCATGATTCATTTTTCTTGGCACATATTCTTGTTGGTAATTAACTCTTCTCTTAATTTCCTGCAAAATGTGTTAAACGACATTTTAAACAGATTTCAATAAGAGGACGTTTTCTCGGTGATGATTAATTAATGTGTCATATCAAGTGAAATCAGACTAGTCACTCTGACTATTTAGCAGGTGAAATGTTCGTATCTCAGAAGATGCTGCATTACTGCACAAATCTCCCGGAACAAAAAACATATTAAGACAATTTAAAATAATGAAGAAATACAAAGGTTAATCTTAATATAATCTGACTCCACATATATAATATTAATAATTATAATAATAATACGAAGAAAAAATATTCAATGTATTCGTTAACTAATAAAAATGCGACGGTATGTAAATTACATTAATAATCTCATAAAAAATTAAGAAATGAAAAACCTAAAGAGGGAACAAGGATATTTTTTCGTTTTCTACCTAATTTGAGTTGCTTGATATATTACATTGTTTTCTAAGTCGTTTACGTTAAGGCACATTTATTCTTGCTTTGCAGTTACACGTTTGGTTAAATAGTACTGGTGGTTTGTAGATTGTTTTCTTGTGTTTTTATAATTATTTCGGTAATGTTCGCTGTATAAATCTAGCAAAGTTTTAATGTCATTTGTTCTATATCTTCTGGAGAGTGATTGATTTAGGGAAGAGTTGGCGTATATATTCAATGAATATTTTCCCTACTTTTGTTTTTAATTTAATGTTGTACATATGTTGACGCTTATGAAGTTTCTTTTCTCATTGATTTTTTTCTAGCTGTCTTCTAGAAGTTTTTTTTCTAGCTGTCTTATGTGTCTGTGAGTGTTCCGTGAAATCCGCTATCTTTTAAAGCAGTTTCGACATTTTTCATTTTTTCATGAATACGGTTTCACGGCAAGGATTTTCAGATAACTTATGCCTATTTGATTGTGAAATAATTTGGTCCTGACGATAACAAACACGTTTGAAACACGTTTTCCTTGTTCCTGATTCCTCATTTAATGAGTATGTTAACGCTCTACTTTCATATGATCATATTGAGCAATTTTTCTTATACCTTCGGAGGCGGTTTCACTTTATTTCACAGCATATATATATATATATATATATATATATATATATATATATATATATATATATATATATATATATTATTATTATTATTATTATTATTATTATTATTATTATTTTGGTCATCCTAATGATTTATTTTATTTTAACATTTTTGTTGACTAATTCTGTGTATTTTAAAAAAAAATATTTTGTAAATAATTATTATTTGTATTATTTAACGCGTATTTTAAATGAAGGTATTGTTGGGTGTCTGGTGAGTATGGTAATATTTCTGTGATTATGAAATTACTTTTGTTTCAGATGAACATGTCTAGGATTGGCAATTCATTATAACAATATTCTAGTGTGAATTATATTTTGGGGAGTAAATATTTATGTATCCACATGCTGATCTCGAAAAGAGAAATCAATTATCTTAATATATTCGCCTTATTTAGTGAATTTTTTATGTTCTCCATATAAATGTGTCCTATTTGGTTGTTAATATTTATTCCAGATATGCTAGCGTGAGTGTTGCATATGTTGGTGCTATTCCTGTCCCAATCGCGGTGACAGTTGTGTGAATATAATATTGGTTGTTAAATTGGAATGAATTGCCTAAAGTTTGTTCTATATTCTGTATAATAACTTGTTTTTTGAAGTGTGTTTGCGAAGCATTTCTGGGTAATTATCAGGCCAAAATAAAATGGCTAATTTACCAAGTTAATGAAGTATATGAGCAGACTTTTCATATAAAATTTGAGTCTAATGGTAGTGGTATAAAGCTTAGGATATATATGCTCGCTCTGATATGGATGTTTGTTATGTCTGTTGTACGGTTGTAGTATTTCTCTATGAAGTTCCTCAGTCTGCTCTTGGTGCAGGCTGGGTCTGCAACAATGGGTCTGAATTTAAATTCACTAAGGTTTAATTTGTGGACATATTAATATTTCTGTTCTTGGATAGCTTCTTCATTGTGTTTGAATTATTTATCTTTGGGGGTCTGAAAATATTGTTAATTTTTGATGAGAAAACTGTAAAAAATATTTGTCTTTCATTCGTTTGTTTTCTCCTGAAAGGCAGATATTTTTTTTAATTTTTCGATGTGGTTTTAATGCCTATATTATGGTTGATTAATATGTAGTTATTTTCGTCCCGTGGCATATATTGAATATGTTATTTTTAGTAACTTCTAACCATAATGACTGGTGTACAGCCCTTGTCTGCTATCTTTAAACTTAGTCCCAAAACAGACTGAGTAGCTTCAGAAATAAAATATGAAAAGGGTAAACAACAAAAGGAAAAAGCTACCTCAGAGAAAGCGTACATTTTCACTAGCTATTACACATATTCAGAGTAACATTTTATATAAGCAGTCTGTACAACAATATACGCCATGAACTAGATAAATAAGCCATTACATTTCCGCAATGGGGACAAAAGTGACGCCAACATATGAAAGCTCAGGCTTTGGACGTTGGCACAAAAGAATAAAAGCAATAGTTGTTTCCAGTTAAAGGGAAACCGTAAACTAAATAAGTCCTCTGAGTAAATGGTATCATGGCCGAGACTGAGAACTACAATTATACCTACTTAGAGCCAAACCCAATTAAAAAAAAAATATGCAGACATGCAGGCAGATAGACCGACACACACAAACATCTTGCCTTATATATATATATATATATATATATATATATATATATATATATATATATATATTATCGATTTTCTGCACTATTGTAAGAAGTGCAACCTTAAAACTTCTGAATATCGTTTCTTATGTCTTTGTCTATGAGTGTATCAAATTTGAGTAAAATCGGAACACTCCTTCTATACACGATTTTTCGATTATCGATTTTATTTATTTATCAAAGCTACCTCGACAGAAAACCTAGCTAAGAACACTCGCAGACGCTTATAATACAACTGTGGAAATTTTTAAGAAAATCGGTTCAGCCGTTTCGGATTCTATAGGTAACGGACACACACAGACAAACACACACACAAACACATACAAAGTTCCATTTATAAATATGTTTAGATTAGATGTGTGGACATTACGATATATTTCCTTACAGAGATGGTTATTTACATAAAATTGAAAACGTTGTTATATGAGCTGCGATTTGACTTCGATTTGTCTGTGGAATCGTTAGTGTCTGAACAGTCTAAGATGAACCACATCAACTGGTAATGACCCTGTATTTATAGTGTTCGCAGTTTCGAATCCTGCTGAATGATACATATTTTGGTAACAAAAATTATCGTAACTAATCAATCTGGTAAAAATAAATATACTAATATCGTGTTTGATTAAGAATTAAATATCTAGTCAAATACGCGTATCGATAAAATATAATGTCCAAACATATAAACTTTATATATATATATATATATATATATATATATATATTAATTGATTGATTTGTTGATTGTTTAATCTATTAGTGTTAATAATAATAATGTTAGACCAGTGCACATTTGTATTAAAAAGTGTTCAATACAATTATATTGTTGGGCTTTGAATATTTTCCATTTGTAAACGTTTTATTACGTGACCTCGCTATCTACCATGAGTAGTGTCTTCAGGCGATTTACAATAACTGATGTTACCGTTTTTTTTAAGAACGCTTACGTATCGGTGTTTTTTTTTAACGCTCATATAGCAGGGAATTTCTAAACGCGCATTTTTTTAAATTACAAGAAATTATGGCGTTGTCATTAATGAACCTAAAAGTTATTTTCTAGTATGGTTACACTTAGTCATAATTTCCGTTCTTTCGTTCAACAGTTCGCTTTTGTTGGGAATAGCATAATCTCTAACTTTTCTTCTTGCCACACACACACATACACACACTAACACACACACACACACACACATATATATATATATATATGTGTGTGAAAAGTGTATGTATATAATCATAAATTTCAATATATGCGTGTATATTGATAATATACAGGCTAAAAAGTGTGCCTTCCTCTACCGAACGCCCATATCCCAGAGATAGAATCGCCGACTGACGCCAGTTTCGTCGGGTTTCAATCCTGGGTTAAAAAGCAATCAGAGTCTAACAGTACTGATGAGCTGTGAAACAGCGAAACATATCTGTCTGCGGATGAGTATATATATATATATATATATATATATATATATATATATATATATGCAATTTGTTACATATATTATATTATTTATATATTATATATGAGTGGTACTTATTTAAAAGCGCTCAATATTATTGATAGAGCTGAAATATTCATATAGATAGGTATGAGTTTGCAAAACTGGGTTTCTCGGTATTGCGATCATCAGACAAACTGATTATTTTTTTAAAAAATTGTTTATATGTAGAGTTGTGTACATTCGTGTATTTTTGTGGAAGTGGGGGAAAAATCTGTCGTCATAACAGATGCATATATATATATATATATATATATATATATATATATATATATATATACCCCTTGACGCGCGCAAAGACATGCACACACACACGCGTTCGCCCACTGGGGCTTGCATAAACATATATATGCAAAACGTGCGGTGCTCGGCATTGGACCCTGGTTCAAAATTACTATAATACATGACTTCATTATAGATTATTTCAAATTTTCAGCTTTCCAAAAAATGCAAAGCATTAGAGGGAGGAATTCTAACTTCTACCCATATACCATAATTTTACACTAAATTTATTGAGATGGTCAATATAACTTAAAGAAACAATACCATAATTTGAATTTTGAAATGATTACATTGAATTTCTAGTACAATATTCAATAACATTTTTAAAATTTGGAAAACATACAAAAAAACTAATACTCGTCGGTTCGTTTTAATCTTGTATCTTTACAAAATAATGAAATACTGAAAATACTTATCCGCTCATGGAAATAGAAAAAATTATGATCGCAAATATACTTATATATTTATTATTTTCTGTTTGTCGTATGTTAAATTATATTTATTTTTCTCCATTGCTGAGGATATTTTTGTATTTTTAATAATCATATCGCCCCAAGCAAGGCGTTTTACTGACATTGTTGGGTAGGGAGTTACAAAGGAGCAAAGTTATGCGATATAGAAACATGTATTAATGGGTGGCAGATAGTGGGGAAAAAATATTATTTAAAAATATCGATTACTGGATTCAATTTAAAACCTTTATGTCGTGATATAAATTAGGCAAACTGTGTATATCTGCTCGGAATGAAAGTTTGCGTTGCCGAGTTCGAATTGCAGATAAATCACTTGTTTCTCTTCGTAATTTTTTTAGGGATAAGATGTGCAATTACTTTAGATGGTATCAAAACCACATATTCTAATTCGAAACATTAATATATATATAATTTTTTTTATCAATGTAGGTTTGCAAATTTGTTCATAAATAATTATATTTAAACATATCTGTTATAATGACATGAAATTTTAAGTATTTTTTATTCCTATTTAGGTCTCTCGAAGAGCGTATATTGCTAAGTTTTTTCTCAGCCCAGTTTATTATGTCAAAATATCCAGCAGTGGTAAAAAGTCGTCCGTATAAAATTAGTGTATGAGAATATCAATTATTTGTTTTTGTTCATAGGTGAATATAATCTATCAGTGGTCTCGTCAATTTGTAGCTAATGGAATTTTAAAAACAGATACATTTAATTGAAAGAAAGAGGAAAATAAATCGCTCCTATTCAATCGAATTTTATGCTTATACACGCGCGCGCACACACACACACACACACACACACACACACACATATATATATATAAATATATATATGTAAACAATTGAATAAGGAACGAAGAAATATTACCAACATTCAAAACATTAATTTAAAACAGTGTTCATTATAGAAATAGAGCTCTAAATATATTCAGCACAATACTGGTGAGACATTACCTTTTCAGTATCAAAAGAAAATGTACGCTTTATAGGAGATTATAATTTGTACATTTTCGGAACTATAATTTATAATAAATAAATAGATATTTATATTCAATCATAAAATTATATATCAAAACATTATTAAACATACATACACATAATCATAAAATTATATAATTTATAAAATTATAATATATATATATATATATATATATATATATATATATATATATATATATATTGGATATTTGAGCTGCAATCTTTCTTTTGTTCATGTGTTTTAAATGACAGAGTAATTGTGATGGTTAAGTTTTTAATGTAAGATTTCTTGTAATGTTACTTTTTGTCTGTTGAAGACAGAAATTGCATGGGAATAGTCGAAATGTTTTTGCATATCCACGTGCTTTCGGTTATAATTTCTGCCAGTACCGAGGATGTATATTATTTTATGTTTAGCAGAATATATGTATTCTTATATATGTTTTTAATGTATTGTGTATGTGTTATATTCCGAATGGTTAAGCACGTTGTCAGCGAGTTTGTTGTTGATATTAAAGTATTCGGAAGATAAAAAGATACACATGTTTTTACTAACATACATAACACTATAGGCAATGTGTCACACGTAAATTGTCATCCATTCTCGATAACAGCCAAAATTATAGCCGAAAGCGCACGCATAGACAACGCTTTTAAAATGTGTTTTGTATAAATTATGTCCTCCAAGGAAAAACAATCTCAGAATTCATTTTGTACATTTATACATCTCCCATTCGTCTGTACACTTCAAATTGTTGTTATATCTGGTCGGATGCTCCTGCTATTAATCTTGTGGTTCTCGACAAATTCCAAAGAAATATTTGTGATATAATCGGGCTGGATTTGAAACCTCAACTTCAGTCACTTTCTCTCAGATATGTTGTGGCAACATCTGAATGTTTACAAGTATTGTCATTGCTTATGCTTTGAAGAGCTTCATTACTTACCGTTCCATCATCTGAATTCACTCTGTGAAGTAGATTCGCAGCTAGGTTCCCATTTATACTGTCAAAATAGGCAAATATAATCACCACTAATTCTTAATCAGTTTCTTTTCTGAATATCCCGCTTGTGGATTTCATTTCCGCATGTTAGTTTCTCTCAGTATTCTCCAAAGGATTACGTGCAATTCTTTCGCGATAATCTATTTTCCGCCCCTCTTTATCATTACGTCTACATCCACTGTACTTTTTTGTTGTTTTATTTTCACTCTCCTCTCAATGTAAACCCCTGCACACAAGTGGCAGTACTGCCTTGCTTGGAATAAAATGTTTTATAAAAGGAATTAATGATTCATGAGTATCAACAATTTATTCTGAATACGTAATATTTATGTTGTAATTTTTATGCTGGCATTTCCTTTGAGATTTTACAATATCATGTATTAAATATAAGAAAGACAATTCGAATACTTTGATAAATTTCCATCAGGTCTCGTATTCTCATGGGAGAAAAAACTGTAAAGCAAGTATATTGAAAATATATGACACTATGAAATATATTTTATGGAGTGAGATTCCTTTCTTCGTACCACCATAATCATTAGAAGCAGTTGTGGATGATTTCTTTATGAATTTGGAAATTATTGATTTAACCACATTTAATATTTAACTAGAAGCTTTATTAATTAACTGATTATGGAGTTTTATATAACAGAGATTGCTTTTGCGATGTCAAACTTGGGTTTATATTATTTAAAGTATGTTTTGAACTCATTCACATTGTTAAAAGTTTAGATATCTTTTAAGTTGATGTCATATGTTTGAAAACTTTTGGATTTTGAATTATGCAGATGACAGATTTAAATCGCCACTCGAATAAATTGGTAATGCCGCAAAACAAGTAAAAGCTATATCTATCTAAATCTATCTAATGTAAACTTATTTATAAATGGAACCTTGTCTGTGTGTGGGTGTGTCTGGTAACTATAGACTCCGAAAAGGCTGAACCGATTTTCTTGAAACTTTACACTGTTGTACTATAAGCGTCTGTGAGTGTTCTTAGCTAGGTTTTGTTCCTCCCGATTAATATCGAAAATTGATAATCAAAAGATTTGATACGCTCATAGACAAAGGCATAAGGAACGATATTCACAAGTTTCAAGGTTGCAGTTCTTACAATAGTGCAGAAAATCGATAATATATATATATATATATATATATATATATATATATATATATATATATATATAAGGCAAGATGTTTGTCTGTGCGTCTCTTTAGCTGCCTGTATGTCTGTATTTTTTATTGGATCTAAGTAGGTATAATTGTAGTTCTTAATCTCAGCCAAGACACCATTTACTCAGAGGACATATTTAGCCTTCAAAATTCAGTTTACGACGAAAAAAACTTATTTGATATCGATACCAGGAAATCAAACTTTGACTTACATCAATTCGTTTTTCTTTCAGTCTACGGTTTCGCTTTAACTAGAAACAACTATTGCTTTTTAGTCTTTCGTGCCAACGTCCAATGAGTTTGAGCTCCAGGAACATGGATCAGTTTTAAAGCTTTCATTACACCCGAGCACCGCTGGGCTATACTGCTAGTTTTGATTGCGTCTCTCACTATTATACCTTTACATAATAATGAAGTTTTAATCATATTTTACATGAAAATGTTAACCAAATTCTCATGCAAACGCCAATCGCATTTTGTTTGATCAACATGTCACACTGTCCCGATTTATAATCAATATATATTTCACTGAATAATTATAAATTTTGAAAAAGGTTTTTGCAGATTATGTGCAAAGGTTTTCGTATTTCAATGCATTTATAGTCACTTCCTTCTAAAAATAAATATTATATATCCTCTGGCAGGGTCTATATTAATTTGCTTACATACAGGACAATCAATCATACGGATTTCCAAATAATATATCGGACCCGATATTTTTTAATCTGGCGAAAGATAAATAATGAAAAATATATTCTGTTTTTTCTCCAGCATAAAAATTATGATAGATAGATAGATAGATAGATAGATAGAGAGAGAGAGAGAGAGAGAGAGAGAGAAAGATAGACATTATTAAGTCATTAACTAATTACGAATAATGATATATGTAAACAATTATTAATTCGAGGAAATGAATTAAACTGTTGTATATAATAGTTATTTTGCACTCTGAATGAAATCTCTAATATATATATATATATATATATATATATATATATGTATGTATGTATGTCTTTATTAAATAAATAAATATTCATTTATTTTTAACTTATTCTTTTTTCTACCGGTATACTTGTTCTATCAATGACTTTTAACAACCCATATTTAAAATCTGGAGATGAAAATTTCACATCAAACATAAGGAAATAATTTAGCATTAGACCATAATCCAGAAACATTTTTAAGAAGAGTAGGATAGAAAATTTCTACATTGATTCCCCTATTATTAGAACTTACCAAAACGGGAGAAAAATGTCTTCTAAAATCTTGAATAAAGCCCACAAATCTTTTAGCTCTATTCCCATTTTAAAGATCTAGATAATGAGAGTTGCTTCATTGTTAAAATCATGATTACTAAATTGGTTAAAATCCTTTAAAATATAAATTGTTCTTTCCTTGTTGAAAATCAAGATTGAAAGTGTTCATGTGTGCATTCATGTCCAAAAAATGTATATATGAATGGGCACATAAGCGAAAGTAAACAACATAATAATAATAATAATAATAGTAATAATAATAATAATAAACAATATATATATATATATATATATATATATATATATATATATATATATATATAAATTTATATAATGTTACGTTTATAGCAAGACCCGAAGTTTCATGCACTATGCAATTATGCAGTCTTGCTTTGTGTCGAAATTATAAGCATGAACATGAAACTGGTGAGCAATCGTAAGCGGTATGCTAAAATATAAATTTTAGGTTCAGATTTAGTATGCTAATATTAAGTGAGATAACTAGTGTGTATTTATTTACCGTGGATAATGAATATTTTTCTAAGAATATATCTCAAAACATATCAATATTATATTTAACAAGCACTTGTAAAAATAAATTAACTAACGATAACATTAACTCTACTAAAAATTATTGTAACTGCCGAAAAACATGATCTTTCTAATGCTGGAACGAATGTATTATTTACAAAGGTAGTCTCTTTTAAATATTTTAAATTTCTATTTTTTTTCTACAAATGAAAACCAGAAACACCGATTTTACAACGATAACCTGAACTTATATAATGATAAATAAAGAATAGCAATGTCCTCTTCAAATATATTTGGTAAATAAAATACAACAAAATGCATTTATTACATTGGACGGCGCCGCAAAAACAAATAGTCTAACGGAATAGGATGTCGAAGTAACTTAAAATATTAGACATTTTTAAAGATGTAAATAATTTTAATTTATCAAACAAAAGAACTGCATTGATGCCTACAACTGCTTAAATAGTTAAACAAAATCATCATAGAATCACCTTTTCTTTTTTCATTTTTCCATTTAATTATGTATTTCTTATATTTTATTTTTTCTATTTTTCACGTTTATATATATATATATATATATATATATATATATAAACGTAAAAAATGAAATTATTTGTTTGAATATTATTTTTGACTGATACTCATATTTAAGGAGATATTTGTTTTTAATTAAACAGTATTATATATTTATATCTACCGACCTGATTATTTACTATAATTTTTTATTGCGAAAATGTGTCATTTGGCAGGATTCGAACTTGCGACCCCTATTCACATAAGGGAACTACCATGTGGTCTGGCATGTCTTAGATCTCTCGAACACGAATCCTGCCGAATGACACACATTTTTGTACTAAGAATTATGGTAAATAATCAGGCCGGTAGATATAAATATATAATACCGTTTCATTAAAAACAGAATATGTACTTAGATATGAGTATCGATCAAAAATAATGTTCAAACAAATCATTTCAAATTATCGGTTATTTATAACTAAGTTTCGTTAATCTTCGTTAAATTCTGTAACATGTTTATATTTGTCGACATTACGATACATGTCAGAGCAGATATCGTTATTTCGATAAATCGAAAATTGTGTTTTATAGGATTGATTAAAATCTCGTTTAGACTGAAGGTCATTCGTGGTCGAGAGGTCTAAGACGTGCCAGACCACACGGTAGCTTCTCTATGTGGATAGGGGTCTCAGGTTTGAATCCTGATGAATTACATTTTCGAATTAAAAATTATCGTAAATAACCAAGCCGGTAGATATAAATACATAATACAGTTTAATTAAAAACAGAATATCTACTTAAATATGAGTATCGATCAAACATATTTTTCAAACAAATAATTTCAAATTGTCGGTTGTTTATAACTAAGTTTTGTTAATTTCCGTAATATATATATATATAATCTCTTTTCTATTTTCCTGTTTCTTCGTCTACAGTAAAGGAAAAACACAAGTTGTCTCCTTCAAATTATCTTCTTAATTTCGACTTGAATATTTGTCCTTTTTTTAATAAAATTTTATAAGCGACAGATCTGACTGAAGAAACGTATCATAGATCTTAGGGCTACAATTAGCTATTTAATGCTCTAAAATGATGAGACTTGCTGCTAATTTATTAACATCATTAAATTCATGAATTGTATATACGAAATTAAAAAAGCTCATTACAAAATTACCATGACAACATTTATAGAAAAGCCAAGTACACCTAGTTATGATGGTGGAACTGTTACTGAAGACGAGAATTCCGATCAAGTGCGTTAACATGTGCTATTATCCGCACTCAAGTGGACCTGGGGACAACGACAATGAAGAGGTTGTTCTAAAATCCTTACAACTTCCAATTCAAGGACCATTATGCGGGATGAAGTTTATCGTCATACCTAAGACCATGGATGTCGTAAAGAATTCATTTTCATCCATATCCGCACGAGGCACGGCACATATAGGAAGAAACACAAGTAAACATGCAAAAGCACCATTTGTTTACCAAGCGTAGCATAAACTGACAACACATATAAATGAATGTATTATACAATGAATATTGCACTTATTGCATAGAGATAACTTGATAGAAGAACTCGATAACCCTCTTACTTTGCACTCCAAAGTGATTATGTTTGTCCTCTTATATTGAACAATTTTGTATGGAAAAGAGTTTTAAAAATAGTTTATACTATTTTATAGACTGCAATGTAAAATTTAGTTTAGTAATAACGATAACTAAATCAATTTCATAAACAGTCGCCCCATTAATATATTCATAAAACCATACCATTATGATAGGACTTTATGCAAACTGACACAATATTTGTTAGAAGCTAGATATAAAAAATAAACTCTCTTCTATGAAAAGAAAATTTTCTGCGTTTTTTATGTTGATAGAAGAATCTGAGCAGTTATAGATTCAAAAGATTTTCTTGTTTATTAATATTTTTATGCATTGTTTTCTTGATGATGATTAAAAATTACTATACGAGACGTAGTTTAAGTAACTGACTATGACATAAGAATTTATGTATTGTGCATTTGTGAATTTTGAGTAATGATGTCATGAAGTCGGATTCGTTTAACTTTCTTCATGTTTATAAATAATAAGCTATTTGCTTAAGGACTATTTTTTTACCTTACAACAAATGTACAAGGCGTTAAAATAGCGAAAAAATACATAATTTAAAACAAATCAAATATTGAAATGCGGGAAAATTAATTAGATCGTATGCTGTGCTGTAATGTTAATGATAACCTTTTTGATTTCAATATAAGAAATATGAAGGTAATAAATAATTGCATAATTGAATAAATGTATTTTCCTTTAGCAAAAATGAATTAGATAATGTTTGGTTGTTCTCGTTTCTCTGTCTTTACACCGATAACAAGGAACACGCCCTGTTAAATGAGATTCACTCTAATCAAATGGCATGTTAGAGAGAAAGAAAAAGAAAACAAGTAAAATATTCTTTTTCAATACAAGGGTTCGTTGTGTCTTGATTACGAGTTTAGTCTATTTTGTCAAGTAGTTAGATTAATCATTTGGATTCGTCTTTCTTCATTTCTCTTTTTTAAAAATAAAAACTATTTTCTTACGAATTTTCTTTCTTTTCCGTGCCGTGTTCGCGGGGCAAGTTTTACGTGCGTTGATCGAATTTCCTTGTTGCTAGGAAGAGTACAATCGGTCTGCAGTCAAACTCCTTGTTAACATATGTACTCGCATATACAGCGACACGAGCGTCGGTAAACATAAGTTGGGTTTTTGGCCGTAAGGGATTATGTAGAATGTTAATTAAAATCATTCTCCTAAGAAACGAGACATGACGAGCTCTCATGGCTTCGTAGCTATTTTGTGTACTGCCGCCGCTCGATAACATTCATTTCCGCTCTTGTTTTCTAAGCAGCGAGCAGGAAACCATAGACAAGAGCATGGATATTTTTAGCAGCCGTCGAAGTAATTCATTTATTTTGAATTAAAATAAAATTGCAATTGTTTCATTTCTCATTGTTGGCAGGTAAAAATGGTGCTGCATGAAGAAAAGTTACTCTAAAGGCAGAATGCTTAGAAGATATCTATATTCATATGGTTGATATCTATATATAATATAATAAAACTATTTGCTTGGTTCAGATCAGTATATGCTTTATTTAACAACTTTAAAATGGCAGATAAATTGATGATAGTTTATGAAATAAATAGATATTTCCGAACAGAACTAAAAGTCAATATTTGAAATCATGTATACTGATTATTAAAATGTTGATTTTACAGAGAAGTATTTGTTCACTACAAATAATTTTAAGTATTACTCATCACAAATAATTTCTTCTACTGCTTACATGATACACTTAGAAAACATACATTTAAATTTAGCATCACCAAATTGCAATGGTAAATATTTCCCACAAAATCAAAAGCGATATTTCCAGTACAACTGATCTTGAAAAATCTCTCATATTTTCACGAGTGATGACAAGACACCACTTTCTAGCTCTGATTAAAGTCTGAATGGTCTCCGAGTTCTTGTAGGTATCGAATTCGTCTTTATCCTCCAACATTTCTCCACTAGTCGGGATGTGGTAGACCTCCTGCTGATCTATCGCTAATTCCATGAAAAAAAAAAAAACTACATTCCCTGGTCCAACCAATTCAAATTTTCACGGCAAGAACACCACATGCCACTTATTTAGTAGCAAACCATCCATATACCCTCAGTATTATATCGTTGAGAAATAAATTCCAAACTAACAGCTTCATACTTTGAAACACTGGTCTGTGAAACTGATTCCTAAGATGTTTGCTCTTACGCTGTAAACTTAAATTTTCAATTACAGCGTCTCCTTTATCTTCCATTCTTAAACCAATATTCTACATTGAGTGTTGCCGGGTATAGTAAGGATTTGACCTTAGTGTTAATAAAAAGTAAAATTTAATTTGAGAAAGGACAATGAAAATACACATTAGCCAATTCCATGGATGATGCAATTAATCTTTTCGTGTGTACAGATTAAAGAAAGCAAGAACATGACGTATCAGAAAAATATCATGTGACCTACTTGGTAGAGAATTAATAAATAAAAATTCATGAGTTGGTAACGAGTTGGTTGCTCATTAGAGCAGTTGCCATAAAAAAACAAGATACAATACATAGGGATAATGATAATAGATGGTTATACAAGTAGAGTTGCCAAATCAGAACTGATATTAATACATCCTTTGGAATTTATAAATGATCCCTAAATACATAATTGGAACATAAGACTATACAAGAAAGAAAATTACTTCATCGCTGATAGTTGTTAAATTTTCAATACTCAGTAAATTTTCCAAAGGGAAAAATACAATAAATAGATACAGTTTTTGTAGAAATACTACGATTTAAAACCAATACATTAATACGATTCGAAACCAATACATGGAAAATGAAACCAACATTCTCCTAGAATAGTTATAAGATGCTGAATTTCAATCTGAAATATTTGAAATAGTTCCACATTCCTTGAGACTTATATTTTCCCTTGATACGACATCAACTATCAATCACTATTCTAAATTTATTTCCGTAATAAATTTTTGTTGAGCTCCGTTCATTTCATCCGGTACGACACGTCATAACTCCACAGATTATCAATTGTCTGAGCGCATATTTGATGTGTCACAATGCCAGAGTATGGGAAGTCAGTGAGGATCGTCCTCACTAATTTTAATAGGATTCTGCTATACAATCCTAGTAACTATTATACCATTTTGAGTCTCCCATACCTAAATTGTTAGAATTAATTTTCTCACAAAAAACTATATTCAAAGGATTATTACATTCAGGATCGTTCTTGCACGTGGATAAAAATTTTAATACCACAATCCTAACCATTTCAACGCGAAAGTCAGTTGTTCATTTACCACTTTTATCCTACTTATCTCTACTTGTTTTTAATAATTTCTCCCAAAGCAAGGTAACAAATATACTGAGACGCAAGTTTTACTGAAAGTGAAACTTAATGAGAAAAAAGAGAAAAATTAAGGAGTAAAAAGAAGAAAATGAGAGGAATCAAGAAGATAGAAACTAACAATTGACAATACTTTTTAAGTTTTGAAGATCAATGTTGACGAGAAGAGATTTTTAAAGCATGACAGGCAAGAAGATAAACTGTAAATTTGAAGTTCCGGTCACATTTAACAAATTCACCTGTAAAAGGATGAGACCTTGTCACAAATATTGTACTGCGCGTAAATTAATAAATTTTAGGAATCACAGAGGAAAGTTCATGACAACAATTACCATGAAAGAATTTACAGAAAATGCAAAGACAAGGTATATTGCAACAGTGAAAATGTGACCAGGTGTTACTTAATGAAACTGAAGTTCATTCCCATGACTATATATAGCAGCAATATTCTGATCATGTGCAAATGGTAAAACTTTAAATATATATAGTTGATTCAGACAGAGAAACATTGTCTGATACAGCAAAGAAAATTAACAGCAAACCCAGTAATTGTTTCGATATAATATTTGAATTTGATGCCAGCGGAAAACACCGGTCCGAAATTGAGCAAGAATTCTCTCTCGTCGATGTTAACATTAACTATGCATATGGAAGCCAGAATGGGTCCGCCACATTCGACAACATTCTTTTATAATTACATCACATATCTGGTCATTTACATCTCTATTACCGTTTTTATTAGTTGAAGTATAATATCAAACAAATATAAATACATTTCCAGAAAGCATGTCATATAGCAATATTAAGTAAATTACTTATTTTGACTAATCTCTTGCGTTTGAATTTTAAACATTATGGAACTTTGGCCAGAAATTAGCCAACATAAAATTCCAAAATAAAAAATAATTAAATGCGTAAATTATATATTTATTGAATGAATAAATATAGAAGTTTGTTAGAGAAATCATGATAATGTAGTATTGATATTATAATATCAATACTAAATATAAATATTAAATAACTTTTTTAAAAATGTGAATGTATTGGTGATTATCGAACAAACGCAAAATATGTATGATTTATGAATTATAAAATCGCTTTCTATAAAGTAAGTTACAAATACCTTTTTTAACTGCAAAGTAACCTAGGTTTGAAGAGTCATAATCAGATTAATTTTTCTTTCAAATTTTAGTCAAGTATTAAGGAACGATAATTTGTTTAAGAAACAATGAAAAGAGTAGGTAACTGCTATGCAATATCATTCTACCTATATAGAAATTAATGCAGGACACTCTCATCACAGATTTAAAAATATGTTGAGACAATATAATCGTTGAATTACTGAAGTATTATGAGAATATCAGAGACATATAAAGTACAAAGAATTGTGAAGAGCCGTGATCGCCGTTATCTCGAACGACACGACATCTAGTTGAATCAAACATGAAAATCAGTAAGCTGTTTATATTTTACATGTCGATCGATGAACAAAGCTTAAGTAAAATTGAAATTAACTAAATTGGATACATGATTTTAATAATTATAAAATCCTTAATTATGCACAGTCTCAAGAAGCTGACACATCTAGCCTTTCTAAGCTATCATACATATAAATATTGACGAATTTGAATGTTGTTTGTTTTACCGATTAAACGAAAATTGGTATCACAGATTTAGAATAAAGTAGATTTCCGTGGAAAGCGTTCGAATGTAACAATTCTATGTAATGCTACACAACATGAGAATGAATGGAATTAGTAAGAATTGATGAATTACAAAAGTATAGAGTGAAACTTATTTGACATTGATTATTATTTCTTTAATTGAACTTAAGCATATACTTTTACATATATTCTTCTTCTTCTATGTGCCCTGTCCCTTCAGGACGTAGGCGATCATGGATCTCCACGTCTCCCTATCCCTTGTGGCTCTTAGTATGTTTGCTCCTGTTGCTCGTGGCAAGCCCCGTTCCTTCATCCACCTGATCAGACCCTGCAAATATGTTATCCGCTGCCTTCCTCTGTCTCTCCTTCCTTCTATCTGTCCAGTCAGTATCAGGTTCTCCAGGCTCTCCTTCCTCATTGCATGTCCCAGGAACTTCAGTTGTCTCTTCCTGATGCTCAGCATCAATTTCCTTTTTGTTGCCATTCTTTCTAACACTTCGTCGTTGCTTGTATGCTCAGTTCACGATATCCGTAGCATCCTTCTGTAGAACCACATTTCGGCCGCTTCCAGTTTTGTCCTCATTTTCGATGATATTGTTCAGCATTCACAGCCGTATTGAAGAACTGATATCACGTAGCAGTCTAGCACTCTTTTCTTCGTTTCTATTGAGATCTTCCTGTGTGTTAGTATTTTGCTCATCTTCTGGAACGCGTCCTTTGCCATGCCAATTCGCCTTCGGATCTCCGTGTCGCACTTTCCATCTTCTGTTAGAACACTTCCTATGTACTTAAATTCTTGGACTTGTTTGATTCTGTTATCCCCCACCTGTATTTGGCATTTTGGGTTGTATCTTTTGCTGATGACCATGCACTCAGTTTTCTTAAAGTTTATTTGTAGTCCCTTCTTGTCACTCTCCACTGCTACTTTCTGTATGAGATCTTGCAGTTTCCTTTCCGTGTCCGCAATCAGTACTGTATCGTCCGCGTATCTTATGTTGTTCAGGTTGTGGCCTCCAATAACAAATCCTGGTGTGTCATCTAGGGTCCTCAAAATATTCTCGCTGTATAGGTTGAACAAATCCGGTGAAAAGACACATCCTTGTCTTACGCCTTTTTCTATCTTTGTGTATCTACTGAGGTCGTTACCTGTCCGTATGCAGGCCGTTTGCTGCCAGTAGTGATTCTTGATTATTTTTATATTTTTGCCGAAAATGTCGAGGTTGCCTAGCATTTCCATCAATTCTTTGTGTCGTATTTTGTCGAATACTTTCGCGTAATCAATGAGGCATATGTACAAGTCTTTCTTCGTTTGTAATGCCCTTTCAGAGAGCATCCTAATCATGAATATGGCGTTCCTTGTTCCAGTGTCTTTGACGAACCCGCACTGTTCCTGCCCTATCTCTGGCCTGATTCTGCTTCTCGCTCTATTCATCAGGATTCTGACAATCAGTTTTGTAATGTGACTCATTAAGCTGATGGTTCTGTGTAGTTCGCACTCGTTTGCACCAGGGTTCTTCGGCAGCGCTATAAATATCGACTTGCCTAGGTCGTCTGGTATTATTCGTCTGCTATAAATTTCGTTTATTATGTCGGTAATCTTTTCTATGCCATATTATTGTAAGGCTGTCAGCAGCTCTATCACTATGCCATCTGGGCCAGGTGCTGTGTTTCTGTTCATTTTGGCCATTGCAGCTTCCACTTCGGATTTTAGTATTTCCGGTCCATCCATCTCCTTGTGTATTCTCGGGTGTTCTCTCTCGTCGCAAAAGAGATCCTTTATGTATTCTTCCCATCGCTGGAGTATTTCCTCTTTCTCTAATATGATTGTCCCTTCCTTGGATTTTATGCATCCTGTTGAGGAACAGGTTTTTTGTCCTGTCAGTTCTCTTATCTCTTTATGCATCTCTGCTTTGTTGTTCCTGCTCAGTCTCTCTACTTCTGCACATTTGTTGTTGAACCATTCCTCTTTGGCTTGTCTGCATTTGTTCCTTATCTCCCTGTGAAGGTTTTGTACTCTGCTCCGTGTCTTGGCGTTATTTTTGTCTCCTTTGCATCATGTGGAGGATCTCTTCGGTCATCCACTCATTTTTTCTTCTGCGTCTGATTTCCTTTGGGGCTATGTTGTTCGCTGAGGTCACCATTGCTTCTTTTAGTGAATCCCATTTTGAGTATCCTTTTCCAATTTGTTCTTCATATTTCTTTCTCACGCTGTTATTATATTCTTTCTGCAGGGTGAGATCGTCCTCTAGTGCGTCGTATTGCAGTCTTGGTGATATGCTGGGCTTCTTCAGTCTTCGGAGTTTCACTTTAGTTCTTTGGAAAAGACCTATAAAAACTATATTTACGTAGGTACGTGTACTCTCAAGTGCAGAAATGCAACCAAACACCGACATACAAAAAGAAAAACAGAAAGAGATTGTCACAAACATGCACACGTATAAATACTTGACAATATATTTGTGTGTGTGTGTGTGTGTGTGTGTGTGTGTGTGTGTGTGTAGGCAGAATAATAAGCTCATTCAAAAATATTTTATAAAATACATATAATATTATTATAGACATATTATGTCTATATCTGCAATAACTCGTCCTTATTATCTAATTGCATTCATGATTTGAAGCTGGAAATCATGAAGGAAGGCAACGAATTTCTTACTAAAACAAGTATTTTTGATTTCCTTCGATATAATGATCAGTGGTTACTTGCGAAGATAAACTTAATGTAATTGTGATCGTTATTTGGAAAAACGAATTTTCGTAAACGAGGTTGGCTTATAATTATTTTTTTCAATTAATCGTTCTGCTAGATATGTTTATGAACAAAATTCCCGTTTTAGGTTAAAGAACCAGGAATAGAAATTACAAAACAGACGTAATAAATCATTCTTAGTTTAGTTTGGTTGTTTATATATATATATATATATATATATATATATATATATATATATATATATATATAATAATTATGACAATATTAACTGTAACAAAAGTAATTCTGCTAATATTAGTAATTGTTATGCTATAATTAAGTTCGTCTTGTTAGTCATATTTTTTATGAGTTTTTCTTACAAACATGTTGTTCATTGCAACGCAAGAACAGTCGAGTTTCGTTACTACTAATTTAGTAGGCCAAAAAGAAGTGAAATATTTCCTGTTCAGAGTATATATATATATATATATATATATATATGAAAATTTAAAATATTCAGAAACTCATTTTTTACCACATTCCAGTCAAGTAAGATGGGTAGTTAAAATTTAAATTCATATATATATATATATGTATGAATTTAAAAATCTTGGTAAGATTTAAATAACAAAAAAACAACACCCCCCCCCCACACGACACCCCCAAAAATGAAAAAAATAGACATAATCAACCGTCTAATTAAATAGAACAAAAACAACGTAGAAATACAAGAAAATAAATCCCACACCACACCAACAATAATTTCTTCTACCTGTAAATACTAGTGTAATGAAACTATCACCACCGGAAAAAAAACTAAACATGACATATATCCCAATATAAAATAAAGAAAAAGCGACCTGCCCAAAACTAAGGTACCCCACTCTCTTCTCTTAACCCTATAGCAGCACTTCTATTACCACGAACGGACAACTAGACCATTCTGAACTCCCACCACAATTTATTTTGCATGGTTCTCATTAACAGCGACGCCACTTCCACCACATCCAGACAAAATAAATAAGGATCCTGACTTAAACTAAGCCACTTCTCCTGACCCATATCTCTAAGACAATATGGCCGATAGAATCAGAATAATCTCCCAACCCCACTTTCAATAAACATCATATCATCACAAATAAACCCTTTTCACCATTTGATTTTCAGTTCAAAGTTTTCACCCGATGAGAAGCCCACTAAGCAGCTTCGAAACGCGAACATTGATGTGTAGTGACACAATTGTAACAACTATTACAATATATATATATATATATATATATATATATATATATATATATATATGTTTCTAACAGTAAAATAAATATAAGAGAACGTAAAATAAAAGATAAGTAAAATGAAGGAACACTTGTGTTGCAGTAAATTATGTTTTAATATAAATAATTATATTAAAATATTAGTGTAAATATTTTTTTACTTATTATGGAGCACTTTTTGAAAAGCTAAATACTACAGACAGCGGATTGTTAACATAATTTTTTTACTACTATATTTTTTACTGCTATATATATATATAGGAAAAACTACTAAAAAGCTGTAAGTTTAAAAATGTATTTTTTGACAGTATTTGTTTATTTCTATTACAATATTTAAATTAGAAGCGTATTTCACGGGAGCGTCCGTGGAGAGATATTCTTTACATCACGTGACGAAGAAATCAACATATTTTTTTAAATATATGTAAACGTAAACCTATCTTAAATAATACTTATAAATTTTCTTTTAGAGAAAATGTTTTTAATTGTTTCTCAAATATATTTAGCTATTGAAATATTTGTAAAGATTCAAAATACCTAAGTCCCTATTTACCCCTAGCTTGTGTCTATTTAATTTTAAAATCCAGTATTTTTCTTTTTTTCTGCGTGTGTGTGTAGAAATAAAATCGGAGTCTATTAGTAAACATTTGCAATTTTCTAAAGTGTGACCCGGCTGATTGAAATGAATTGCTATTGGGGAATATTGGTTGTTCTGTCGTATGCTAAGTTTGTGATTATTGAAAGGAAATCTAAAGCTATTACCAGATTCTCCAATATATCCACTATTTGGACATATTGAACAGAAGAGAAAATATATAATGTTTATAAATAATAATTATATATTTTCTTCTCTGTTCAATATATTTTCGGTTTTCCATGGCATTGATATATTTGTCAAATTCTTCACAGAAAAAAGAAGAGACATTTCCAGAATGATATTGTGAATACTCTCTAGTGTATATGCAAGAAAACAATTTTAAGTATAATTTTAAAAAAGCGACAGGTAAAATTAGGATGAATTACATTCAATCTCTCAATTCTGACTGTATTTGAAATTTCATTTGTTACATTGCCACGAAGTTCTTCATCTA
Source organism: Ascarosepion bandense (assembly GCA_037127315.1). Lineage (NCBI taxonomy): Eukaryota > Metazoa > Mollusca > Cephalopoda > Sepiida > Sepiidae > Ascarosepion > Ascarosepion bandense. Next base: position 1,816,287 of record JBBBDQ010000253.1, read on the forward strand.
ACCGCTCCTATGCAGGACTCTTTTTGACTGGTCAATGAATGTCCTTAAGCAGTGAATGTGGTCATGTGACCGGCTCCTGGAAGTATTTTCACTTTAGGTTTGAAATAAGTTTGACTGACGTCGAATATGAATTTTCTATTTGCTATTGAATTATGATCCAGAATTTTGCTTTTTCACTGTCTTATTAATTGTTTTGGTCTGTTTTCTTGTTTTTTTTTTCTAAATGCTTTTAGTTGTTTGAATCCACTTTTGCATGTGTGCAATTTTACTTTTTCTCTTATCGTTAGGTTTTTCCAAAATCCTTTTAGTCGTTTGAATCCTATTTTGCTGGTGCGCAATTTTATTTTCTGTGTTTTAGTTAGTTGATGAATGATAGAGGATTTGTATCCTATAATATCAATCACTGTAAGTAAATTTGACACTTGATCTTAAAAAGCTGCCGTGTAAACAATACATATTTTTAACGCGTTTGGTTTCATGCATGATATATATATATATATATATATATATATATATATATTTGTGTGTGTGTGTGTGTGTGTGTGTGTGTGTGTGTGTGTGTGTGTGTTAGTCTCGTCCCTTCGATATATTTGAGTATATGAAATTTCCAGTTAATGTTTTGGTTTTGTAGTAATGTTTTTATTGGTCGAAACTATCTTCAGAGCTGATTATACTCCGTTCGATTCTCTTATATCCGATTTGTTATAATTGAAGTATGCACCCATATAATTGTAAATATTTTTTATTTACTTAGCAATATTCTGAATTTTCATGTTGGAGTACGGATATATATCATCACTATGTTTATTTCAATTCCAAATAATATATTTTGTTCTGAGAAAAGTTATTTTAAACGAAGCTTCTTGGAAAGCATGGTAGAGAACGTTGATTTTTTTCAATAAATTTCTCAACTCAAATATGAATATCATTGTCATCAACGTAGCTCATTCTTTATAATTACATTTGTTGCCGGGGGTAAAGCAGGCTAACATTTATTAACAGATATATTTGGAGGTGGTATGGATTATCGTATCTATATACATGTGCAGGGAATATTCTAGAAATATATTTAATAAACATGCACTTTCACAAGTATATCTAGATAAGCATGATTATAATCTCAAGCAAATTTGAAATTAGAACTATTTAAGCTCAATTATGTTTGATTCAAAAGAAAATTTTGTGTTTATATATTTTGAAAGATATATCATCAATGTTGCTCTTCCTGTAAATATTTTAACGGGGAAAACCCTTATTCTGAGGCACATTGTTATTTCTTAATATGCATGTAATAGCTGAAGAATTAATTATACATGAGTAATTTGAAATGTCTTAACGATAACTACAATTTTTCAGTTATGTTCACCTTGTAGAAAAACCGGGAGCCATCCGAGGTATAAAGATACAGATTAAGAGATATTGTTTATACGGATATGTATAATAATTAATTAATTCTAGATATGAAAACGTTAAAATTGTAGTGATTAGGAAAAAGTTTGGTGATTTGCGGGAAAAATGTTTTTGGAATTAAACTTTAGTCTCACTAATGGAATACCATTGAAATGAATGTGCTTCGTATCAATGTGCAAAATATAGTATATCATTGACGTGAAAGATAGAGCTTGTGGTACTAAAAATAGAGTTTTTTATGAGCTTTCCATCGAAATAATGATAGATAAGTAAACGACTGTAGAGAAATAAAACTAATCCATACATAATGCGGAACTCGAACACCCAATCCATTGCTAAATATACAAGGAATAATGTCTGGTACCAATTACCGCGCAAGAAAAAAATCATAATCCTTCTGCTACCTGCTGTAATTACAAAAGACAGATAAGACGTAAAACTAAGTAATGCTGGCATATTTCAGAAGGACGTTCTTAATCGTCAATTTTCATTTTCGATGGATTCCAAAAAATATCAATATCCTGGGTGAAAACTTATTTATCTAACCTACAATCTACTTCTTGCAAAAAATAAAAAATTTAAAAAACGATGCAAACCACTTGCTATTTTACAACTATTTTCATGTAAAATATATTCAAACGAAATACATTTATTTCTTTAAATACCATCAAATCAACTGTTAATGTAATATTCCAAAATGAAGACTCAGAGTGAGTAATTTCAGATTTATATTCTTAGTATAGATTAGTTAACGCTAATAAGTATGATGCTTCCTAGTATAATGTCTACGTTGTAATAAGATCAATGTCTGAACTTTATTACAGCAGCAGTAAAAGTGCATCAAAAATCAATATGAAATCATTTGAAAAGGACTGCTCTACATTGACTTGTCATTCAGGGACGCAGTTTATCCTAATCGACAATATGTCTGGAGCAGATTAATAGAATTCTGTACCTTTAGGAATTAGAAAATTCTATTTTGAACGTTATTGCCTGAATTGTGTTTATTTATTTATTTACTTCTTATTCCCTGTCTATGCTGACTTCCAAATATTTTGTAAACAAATGACATACTGTCTGAGAAATATGCGTCAACATACATACCTTTGCAGAAGCACGCACGCATACATTCATGTCTATTTTATGTAGTCTATTTGACTATGAAAATAACCTATTTACTAAGAAAGAAACCATATGTTTCTTTTAAAACTAGAAAAATATGAATATATCAATTTGTAGAATACTCTCAAATGTCTTTATTTTCAGTTGCAAACAAAACTTAGTAAGTATGCACATTCTTACAAAGATACATACACAAACACACACACATACATACATATATATATATTTATACACAATGCATATATATATACAAACAATATATATATATATATATATATATATATATATATATATATTGTGTGTGTGTGTGTGTGTGTGTGTGTGTGTGTGTGTGTGTGTGTGTGTGTGTGTGTGTATAAAATCAACAAAAGGTGTTTGTTGCTATTTACACCAATAATTCATTCAGCTAAGTCTAATCCGTGATCAACGTTTGGCCGGTCATGTCTCTTTCCATCCATAACTGACAAGGATGATAATTTTTCCCGCTGTTGGTTGTCATTTCGATCTGTTGTAGACGATCTGCTACCCAATATTATATGGTGTAATCTATTCTGATATTCAACACTTTGATGACGGAAGATGAGATGGATTATTAACATTCTCAGGGTTATTTGCACGCAAGTTAATGAAACAGTTATTGGAGCTCAAATTTCTGATTTGTATTTCCGAAACTCAATCCACTGCACGCGGCGCACCAAACGTATAAATGGTTGTATAGATACTTAAATTTTATTGTGTTCAAGTTAAGCACATTTACCATTAGAGAACTAAGAGAGAGAGGAGAATCGAGAGAAAGGGTGTGAGAGAGAAGTGTGTTCCTATCTTTATGCACGTACGCAGGCATTTAGGTAGGAATATCATTAATCCTGATACGTAATTATAACAGTTTCTCTATAAATTGTCACTATATAATACTTTATATATTTATATACCTTTTGTATGTTCATTACTGTATTTAAAATGATTTATTATGAAGTATATTATACCGACTACTTTTATTAGGATCTTTAATATGCTGTCACTTTAAAACAACAAAAGCTATCCAAAAAGTGCGTGCGTGTACTTTCAGATTATAATGAATGTATAAGGCGGTACAATAATTTTTGCTTAAATTCAGTCTATGTTATTTCGCCGTAGTAGAAATAACTTTAATATTTATAGTGTTAAACATGTTGGATTTAGTGCCAAAGAAGATGGATTTGCAAATACTTTTACTGCACTATATTAGGCAAAGGAAATCTGCAGCTGAAGTACAAGCAATTCTTGTGGACATATACGGTGACCATAATCTGTCGGAAATGACATGGAGAGATTGGTTTAGAAACATCAAAAAGATTAATTCTGATTTTGAAGACACAAAGCGAATCTAAAAATGTTTGAAGACAAAGAGTTGGCGGCATTACGTCTAATTTCTGTCGCAAGGTGAACCGACAGAATCATTAGGATAATTTCAAGAATATTTTAATAAATAATGACTTCAAAAGTAATGTCATTCATTAGTGTCGAAGTACTGAAAATTTCATTAAAATCCGACAATCATTTGATTTTCGCAAGAATCTCCAAATTACTGTTTTCACAAGATAAAAGTTGCGTAATACTGCATTATTCTTATCAATCTCTGGTAACTATATTGTTACACGCTGACATAGAAAAGCACATTAGCACATTTTCGACTCTTTCAGTATTTATTCAAAAGCAAGGACAATGGGTGCCATTCGAGTTGAAGCCGAGAGACCTTGAAACGCGTGAACAGCTACTTCATCGGGAGAAAAGGAAATAAGTTTTTGCCTCTTATCTGGCCGGGGATATAAAGAGGATACACTTTGATAAACCTAAGCGTAGAAGATCGTTAGGTACGCCCGGTCACGCATCAGCATTAGTGGCAAATCCGAATATATAATCCGAATAAGCTTCTGTTCTGCATTTGGTGGGATCAATAGGGTGCAGTTTTTTATGATATGCTCAAACCGACCGAAACCATCACGAAAAATCGCTATTAACTGCAATAAATATTTTTTAGCCGAACAACGAAGAATGACAACGTTATGCGAGAAGAACCGAAACAAAGTTATATTGACAAAGCAAGCCAATATTTTGCAAAGACAGAGAACATCTACTTAAAAAAGCTTAATTGACTATATTCACCAAACACTGCCCCGTGAATTTATCACTTTTTTCCATCAATAGTTTACTTCTGATGACGATGCCAAAAATGGGTCGATTCGCGGTTAGCCTCGGAGGAGGTTACATTTTCCAGACGTGAAGTTCAAATGTTGCCAGAAAGGTAGGAAAATATTTGTCATCGATGGACAAAAATTTCAATAAAATTTTCTTACTAATTTTTTTGTGAATAAAACATAACCATTCATGAAAAATCAGCTAGAACTCCTTCAAGGTCCTAATAAAAATAAATATATTTCATCAATAACAATGTATTTATTAGTTTATGCGCCGACTACTCAAAGCACTGATGACGAAATAGAATCATTCTATTCCAAAATGGACAGTGCCAAGGCTCAGTGCAAAATCCAAGTAGTTAGGATCATAATGGGTGATTTGAATGACAAGGTAGGTAAAGAGAGAGAAAGAGACACGACCGGCAACTTTGGACTAGGGGATCGCAACGAACGAGGAAAAATGGGTCCAATAGTGCAGAGCAAATGACCAGGCAATTACTAACACCTGGTTTCAAGAACACCCAGGACGTCTATGGAACCAAATAAACTACATAACTATAAACAAGAGATTCAGGAACGCAGTGGTTCAATGCAAAATATATCCAGTGACATGCGAAAGTGACTTTGTCTCAACCATCTGCAAAGTAAGGATAAAACTCCGGAGAATGAAGAAGCACAACACAGCACCAAGGCTGCAATAAAACACGCTCCTGAATGACTTCAACTTGCAGAAAGAATACACTTACAGCGTACGAAAGTAATATGAAGAACAAACAGGAAAAGGACCCTGAAAATGGGGCTCACTAAAGGAAACAATGGTGAACTCAGCAAACAACATTGCCCCAAAAGAAAATCAGACGCAGAAAAAACGAGTGGATGAGATGATGCAAAGGAGACAGAAATTAACGCAAGACATGGAGAAAAATAAAGGAAACTACAAAGAGAGATAAGGAACAAATGCAGACAGTCTAAAGTGCAATGACTCAACAAAAAATGCGCAGAAGTAGAGGGACTGAGCAGGATCAATAAAGCAGAGATGCATAAAGAGATAAGAGAACTGACAGGACAAAAATGGTGCTCCTCAATGGGATGCATGGGACTGGAGAAAGAAGAAATACCCCAGCGATGGGAAGAATATAAAGGATCTTTTCTGCGACAGGAAAGAACAACCGAGAATACACAAGGAGAAAGATGAAACGGAAATATGAAAAACCGAAAGGAAGCTGCAATGGCCTAACTGAACAGAAACAAAGCAGCTGAATTAGACGGCATCGTAATAGAGTTGCTGATAGCCCTGGAAGAATACGGCAAAGAAAAAATTACCGACATAATAAACGAATTTTATAATAGTGGAATAATACCGGACGACCTATGCAAGTTGATATTTATAGCACTGCCGACGACACCAGGTGCAAACGAGTGCGAACTACATAGAACTATCAGCTTATTGAGTCATATTGCAAAACTGATTGTCAGAATCATAATGAATAGAGCGAGGAGCAGAATCAGGCAAGAGATATGACAGGAATAGTGCGGGTTCGTCAAGGACACCGGAACAAGGAATGCCATATTTATGATTAGGATGCTCTCCGAAAGGGCAATACAAATGAAGAAAGGCTTGTACCAATGTTTTATTGATTATGCGAAGGCATTCGAAAAATACGACACAAAGAATTGATGGAGATGCTCAGTAACCTCGACATTTTTGGGAAAGACCTGAGAGTAATCAAGAATCTCTACTGGCAGCAAACTGCCTGCTTAAGGACAGGTAACGATTTCAGCAGATTTACAAAGATAGAAAGAGGAGTATGAAAAGGATGTGAATTTTCACCGGTTCTGTTCAACTTTTACAGCGAGAATATTTTGAGGACCCTAGATGATACGCTAGTATCTGTTATTGGAGGCCACAACTTGAACAATATAAGATGATACAGTGCTGAAGGTAGACACGGAAAGGAAACTACAAAACCTCCTACAGAAAGTAGCAATGGAGATTGACAAAAAGGACTACAAATAAACTTGGAAATTGAATGCATGGTCATCAGCAAAAGGTGCACCCAAAAAAGCTAAATACTGGTGGGGGATACCAGAATCAAGCAAGTACAAAAATTTAAATACCTAGCAAGTGTTCTAACAGGAGATGGAAAGTGCGACAGAGAGACCGAAGTATATGATATCGCATAAATAAGAAAATTTATTTTTTACAAAACAATAATCGCAATAGTATTTTCTCATTTTGTTAAAACATTCATTACTTTCTCGTTCTTTGCAAATAAAGAGTGAACTTTTCCTTCTTTACATTCTGATGTGGCGAATATACGTTGCCAAGTTGTTGTGGTCTGTTAGTACCTGGAAGTATGATGAGGAAAAATGAAGGTATATTCAAACAGTGCATTAGAATAACAAGAACATATATACAAATTATCAGAGTGTTAAGAAATTTATTAAATAAATCGCATGAGTGAGATGTAATATTTATTTTTATCAGAAGATCAATAGAGAGTCTTTTTACGTACGTTCATTAAATTATCTATTATAAATAATATATAATCAGAACATTTTCCCTCTAAATATTAAAATATGTTGGAAGTAATAATTTTAATTAATTCAACGTAATATCTATGTTAACTGAAAATTTATGGACAGCGTTGAAGAGTTGCTTCACAGATAAATCTCCTTATATATTAAATTCCATAAACCGTTTAATTTTTCTTATTTGACCTCAGTCTAAATAACACCACATTTTACCAACTACTTGCGAACCGCATAAATGCTATGGTTTTATAGTATATATCACCCCAGGGCTACATATTGTTAATTTGAGTATATGCACTGTTCATTTACGACTCTTGAAAAAATATTCTATCGTTTGTTGCTTTTAGTTATAATTTTTTTGTAAATCTTTTTCCTGTTTTTTATTAAAATTGCTCGTTATGTAGATTACTTGCAGTTTGCCACTGGTTCTCTTGTCTTCAATATTCCCTGTGAATCTCACATTCTCGAAACTTTTTTCTTCATTATAAGTACAAGGAAATTTAAATGTATTTTTCTGGTTAGATATATACATGTGTTTCTGTCTTTAATTTTTTCAATTTTCCACGTCTATCAAATCGTCATAGAAAATTTTCATTCACTGATTTACTAATATGCTGCTCATGAACACACACCTGTCCATCAACACGAGAGACTGTTAATTCTCTAGAGGCTTAGAAAAAGCAATAACTTCTCAGTTGTGCTTTGATATATGCATCGTGTATGAGAAAAAAAAATCCAACCAAAATAAATTGCGAAAAGATTTTGAGTCTTAGAAATGGTGACCTCAATTTAAACGACATGCAAATAATAGCTCGGGTTATTTAATTAATAGCGACTTGCTTCTGTCTGAACTTCACAAAAATAGAGTGACTCTGTTTGAAAAAGTACTTTAGAAATTGAATTCACGCTATTCAATCTTTTACCATCAACGTGCAAAAGTCATTAACTTGCGTAAAGTTGGAAAATGTGTTTAGTATGAATTGATGTAAAGCAACCATAAAGCAATGATTTCCTTCTGCATTTACATCGTGAATGAAAGCAGCCATATTTGGAAATATTGCCTACTGATGCAATGCAGTAATTTTAGTGGAAGCGAACAGTAAGATAAGAGCACAAATACAAATACACCGCAATACAAGTTCCTAGCAATTTGAGTTTCCTGTTCTGGAAATGATAGTAGACAAATCAGAAAAATAGATAGTGCGACCAGTTATTGCGGCGAATGTTTAAAATTAATACCTGCAAAGTTTAGAGCATAGGGCCCTCAACTCATTGGCAGCCAACAAACTTCTTTGCCAAATCTCTAAGTTATTTATTCACTCCCTGCTGTAGCCAAGTGTTGATCACACAACAACTAATATTAAGTAACTGGATCGAGAAAACACTTTTGACAACTGGGCAATGCATCCTTAAAGACACATAGCTACAGCATTAGTGAACCAATAACGTAGAGTGTAAAATGAAAGAGATGTAATAAATGACATCTGGTGAGGTATGGCATATGGGACAAGAATTATGTACCCTACTGATCGGAATAGTTTTCGGTTAAAAAATCAAAGGGTCTGAAGAACCTCGTACATTTCGATGGCTGAAACGTCGCGTATATGGCAATAAAAATCAGGATAACAATTCTAACTATATAAATTGGGTATATTCTTCATGCTCTATGAAGTATACGCTAACATTTTTCTTAGTAGGTTGCATTAAATTGTGACAACGTATATTTTTGCCAAATTCAAGTCGAATATATATATATATATATATATATATATATATATACTGGTTTTCTTAAATATGTAGAGTAGCATCTGTGGATTGTTACACGCACACCTACACACACACACACACACACACACACACACATATATATATATATATATATATATATATATATATACAGTAAAAAACATACAGATAGAATTAATGCAATATGGCATTACTCTGGATAAAAATTAAAAACTAAAATTATCAACATTAGTTTTGCCGGAGGAATATAACATGAATTAAAAATAATTTCAAAAATCTTTCTTATTTGCAAGATCTTTCCTAAACACCTTCTTCAGCATATTTTGAATTTTACAAGACAAAACTTTTGAGTGCAGTTTAAAAGTCGTTCAAATAGCTCTTCCACCTTCCCTTTATTCTAAACTCCTATTTCTTTTTTTATGATAGGGAATCTGGAATTCTTCTTTTTATAAATATGTATTTATTTCTATTCACTAACACGTGCATATATTCAGATCTGTTAAACATGTATCTCAGTATAAAACAATTCTTGATAGTTAAATGTTTTCTGGCATATGAGATGGATATTATATTACACCAATTTATCAGTCAGCAAATACAACAGTCGCAATTTTGCAAACTCATTAATTTTACATGTTTCTAAAGCAGATATGTCAAAAAAAGTTAATATTTCTTCAGCCGCAGATTCTTAAAATAAAAAGAAAATAAATATTTTGATTCCATCAATGTAACAAAATTATGATTAAATTAAGTAAATTGTTTAAAATAATTTAAATAAAAAATATATAGCGGGGTGAATGTATGTGTGTATGACTGCATGTGTGTATAGAAGTTTTCAAATTGAGTAATTTCTACGAACCATGAATAATATGCGCACACACACACACACACACACACACACACACACACACGTGTGTGTGTGTGTGTGTGTGTGTGTGTGTGTGTGTGTGTGTGTGTGTGTGTGTGTGTTTATAGCTTGGTAACTATGGTTACATTGAAAAGAAGAAAAAGACCAGAGAAAGAGAGGGACAATGAATATAGGCCCCCGTTTCTATATAAAAGTAAAGAAATAGTAGAAAAGTCTTGAATTGCTGGGCTACCGGCCAGACGTAGACCTCTCTCCGGCTATTCGTTCCATCAAGCTACCAGCCCTTCCTCAACATCCAGTGAATCACATTTTCAATGATGAAACGTACTGAATATATGTAACAAAAGAATGGAAGAAAATGTATACACCTGTTTGCACATATTAAAATATATATATTTAAGACAATATCTATTTAAGAAAATATGCTTTATGTTAGTAAAATAGCTTTTAATACTTTAAATATTGTCTCAAAAAGCAGCCATTAATATTATTATAATATTCTTGTACATTCATCTCGAAAATAGCATATCATATTTCATTTTTACCGTTTCTACTTAAGCTCCATTTTTATCAAAAGATTTTACGATTTAACAAGGTTTGATTTTACAAATCTATCAAATATGGAAGATAAATCAATTTTCAGTCGATAAGTAGATTAATTCTTAAATGACACCTATTTCAGTAATACTTGAGACGAATAAGTATTCACAATAATTTTCACCCTGTTCACCAGTAAATATACATGGTTACATAGATATATTTTAGGAAGATATGTGTTGAAAATGCTGCAAGACAAGAGAGGTTATGATTAGAGTGTTCATGGAAGAATCATCTTTAGTATCAGTTAAAAAATAACCTTTCATTTGAACAATCTTTTTGCGCGGGGCTTGTCAATGAAGTGCAATGAGAATGGCACTGTTTCACTAAAATTAGCGTGGCACAGTGGATCTTAGGCCTAAAATTTAGAAACATTCAGAATAAAGGAATGTAGTTCGAGATTAACAAGAAAATAGCGAGAGGCCGTAGGAAAGTGGTTGCAGAGTTACAAATACTTCATTCTGCAGACGTGTAGACGATGGTTGTCTATATTGAGACGCTAAGAGAATAATTGAGTTAAAAGATATGCTACATGATGTTTATTTCTTTGCTATGCCGATTTAGGCATGTGTAAAACAATGGCACTCATTTTTCAAATATTTTGTTGCTCTAACAAATTGTTTATCAGTTGTCTCTTTTAGAATTCTTATTAAAAATGTGGCGAAGAGATGTGAATTAACATTGCATTTAAATTTCTAGAGGTTGTAGCCGTCAGGGAAGCAAGTATGCGGAAAGGAAGTTCCACCGGCTGGGAAAGGCAAGATGAGAATCTTCAGAAGAAGAATTTCGGCTGCTATTAGTAGGTTTAACTGCAAAAGTGTGAGACCTTGTTGCCAGTCTAGTTGCTCGAGTAAATTCTTGTGAAGGAGGCACCAGTGACCTAAGTTCTTCGTAGTAGAAGCCATGAAAATATTTCTAGCATAGACTGAGGGATGACACATGCCGCCGGTGAGAAAATGGCTAGGATCGAACTACCAGGACTAGACCGATCACATTACAGATTCTTGTTTTGAGCCTGTCGAGAACACTGATATTAACGACAAAGGTGCCTGACCAGATATGACTGCCTTATTCTATGCAAGGCCTGATGGTTGATTTGTATATGTGCAAGATGGATTTTAGAGGAAAATATTTCCTGGTCTGAAAACGTGACCCAAACTTCATACCACTGAATGTAGCTATTGAGGTCGGATGATAGAATGAGGCCAAGGAGGCGCAGGGTACATGTTAAACTGCTTTTTGATATTTTTCCGTAAGGTTTAACATTACAATTGTTGTATGGATAATAGCGAATGTTCTCATTCAAGCGATTATTCATGATTGAAATTGCAACAGACATTTCGTGCACTAAATTATGTCTGGGTTTTCCATTACTTTCTTCTGTTCTTGTTGGATGAGTTCTAGTGTAGAAAGGCAATCAGCACGTCTGACATTCTTTTCTTGCAAATGATAATATAATATATTCGGCTACAGCTTTCCATTTCACGTCTTATCAATTTCACGGTGTTCAAAGAATAAAGAGCAGTTGGCATGCTGAAGGTTAACCTTTTTCATTATTCAGGTGGTTTTTACTCGTCTATATTAGTTAACGCTGACAGCTTCATAACACTAGTGACTAGGTTTAACAATGCCTCTCACTGTTTGTAGACATAAAAAAACAGTTTTAAAAAATAAATCATTCGTATTAGTCAAATTTAGATCGAACAACCTGTTCATTTTAAATGTATATTTGTGTCATAAATATATTTCAATTTTTGCTGATCAATATTTATTTTTCAAACGATAAAGTACAGTCGGCTGTTAGATATTTTGACTAAAATTTCGTACATTTTAATGCGAGATATCTTTCTGTGAATTTATGAATCTTGTCTTCATAAATGAGCTTTAGCCATGAAAGCATTTTGCTGTGATGAAAAAATAGTAATAATTTATTGGAAATGGCGATGAGGAAATGGTTCATGGAATAGACATGTCCGACCGAATAAATTTATATTTCTTGTAGTTGTCTTGCTCTATGAATTCTGTATTGTCGTAGAGAGGAAAACACATTTCATATAATCTTTGTAACGCTTCAATTACTGTTAAATGTAAGATATTTGTACGGAAAATGTATTCATAAATATCCCGAATATGATTAATTTAACCCACAGTTAGTGATCATTTTAGAAAGTGCATAAACGCTGGTTGTTTTGTAAGTAACCATGTTTTCATAATATCAAATGAAAAAAAACTTTTAAAAATTGTATTCAACAAATAATTATTAATAATAATATTAATTATTTTTATTTATAATGTCTTAATAAAATAGGAAGGAAATGAGACAAATATCAAGTTAATTTCATTTAAAATCTGAAATAATTTCTTTAAATTTGGTCTAAATTCGACAATCTTCATATGATCTATATTGAATGAGTTTATAGATTTAAAACCTTTCATTTATTACATTGGGTACGTTGTGTTAATTGAACTGAACACTTTCAAGATACGATAAACATAGAAAAACCGATTAATAATCACTGAAATTTACTTCTCAATCTTGTCCCTTTATTTATACATGTATGAATAAACAGATCCAATTCTGCAGCTAGATCTTCAGGTTAAAGTTGCACAATAATCCTTTTAATATTATGTAGTCTCATCAGCGAATCTCAGACAATAGTATCGAGTAAATATAGACACATGTGTGCAAACTTTACCGTTGACCTCTTGACCGGATTCATTCTGGGGATAAAAGTGCCACAGTTGGCGATTCGTGTTTGCTATGCGGTCATGAAGGCGCGACCATTTTGACTTATGCGGAGATTAACCAGGGCATTAGGCTTCGTGCAGCGAAGACGAGCATCATGAAGACGATGGTTTGACTGAGTTTCTTCAAGCAATCAATATGCATCCAGCGAAGAAGCACTTAAATGCCATTATTGTTCATGTCACATGTCAAGTAATAAAGCATGTATAAACTCACACACACGCTAATGTTGAACCATATAAAATTATAAATGCACTAGATGATGCACACGCATGTATAGCCACACGTGCATATGTGTATGTTTGTAAGCATGACTGCATATGACGTGTGTGGTTTTGTGTAACTTTATATTTTGTTTTATTTATTTTTAGCAAAGAAGACTAAATTCATTAAAAACATATTTCGATGAATAAATAATAAATGATGACGTTTTCTATTAATCTTTCTATATATAATATCTTAGAAAAAGGTATATCAGATAAATATGTTAACTTACTGATTTACTAAGTCATTAAACTCTAAAATATAAGGATGCATACACGTTGTCTAGATGCAATTCATTTACGACAGAATCAGGTACATAAAACTGTACCTGATTTACTTAACACAAGATAATCAACAATGAAGTAAACCCATTAACCGTTCATACCCCCCATGGACAAATATATCATTAATGCTTTTGAGAAAAATGTGTAAGAACCAACGTATCATCTTGGTTAAATTTCACGTGAAAAAGTTTCAGATATGCCATCTATTACTGCTTTATTTCGAATATAATTTGTCTTGCGAGGTGTGAAAATAGCAATTATAATGATCTGAAATCGTACCACTAAACAACTTCATGCATAATGATTTCTAAATTACATGTTAAATGTTGGTATTCATATAAATATATACACATCTATTCAGTCAGTCAGTTAAGTGCCATACGTGATAGACGCTTGGGCGATCATGTCTCGAAAGAGACATGACTGACTGGGCAGAAGATTATCCCGCAGTAGGTTTTCTGCGGTAGGCTGGTTGCCGACCAAGACTATAGAACCCAATCTGTCCTGTTATTTAACCCATAACTGGAAGGACTAGACGGATTAATACCTTTCCCAAGGGTATTTGTGCGTAAGTGAATGCAATGAATTCGGCTGGAATTCGAACTCGGGTCCCCGATTTCTCGTTCCGAGCCGATATCCACTGGACAACAACACACATCCTACACATCTATTACTAAATTTAAAAGCTTATCTAATCATAGTTAAATTTCTAAAATTCACATAGAAATGAGATTATGGAAACGGTTTTCTTCTTGTAGAGAAACAGCTAATGCTATTATTACAATTATATTACCATAACGCTTCACGAGATTAATAAGTATGACGAATGGAAGCATTTCGCTTATTATTGACTCGGAACGACAGATCAAGGAGCCGTATTTGAATTCCAGCTCAATTCAATGCATTCACGTACGTGCAAATGCCCTTGGGAAATGTATTAATCCATCATTTCCCTGAAGTTATGGGTTAAATAGCAGAAGAGATTGGGTTCTATACACCTGGCTGGTAACCAGTCTGCCGCAGAAAGCAATCGCCAACTACTACTGGATAATCCTCTGCCCAATCTCTTGTGTCACTTTCGGGACATCATCGCCCAAGCGTCTATCATGTATGCCCTTAAACTGAGTAAACCAGCTATCGCTTAAACGATTACTAACTCTGTAGCTCAGAACATAAATATCAAGAACCATTATGATATAAACGTTTCAATGGATAATTTGTATCCATACAAATATTTTTCAGAAAGGAATTAAAGCATTATGTAAGAAGATTATCTTAAACAAACGGATTTATTGTTGAAAAAACATGTTTTCCTTAATACAATTTTTAAATATATGAAAGTACGTGGAGTCATTCTAAGCTAAATGCTTGTTTTTATTTTCGATCAACGAACATAAACAGAGGTCAATATCGTCAGATATTAAATGGGGATACTTAGAGAATAACCGGTATTGACATATCTGGAAAAGATCATATAATTTTCATAATATTCATGTTGTGGTATTTAACACCACCATAGTTCTATCATCAATCTTCTCGTATCTTTTGTAAATCAAAACCTAATCATATTTACTCTTTAATCTTTAACTCTCTGATAATTTCTCGACAGTAAGAATCCACATTAAGCTCTGCAATCTGCTAATTACTATTAACAGTTTTGGTCAGTATAGGCAGGTTTTATACTTCTATCTTGCAATGAATGGAATTGGTAAATAATTTGTATTATATCAGCTTGATAATTTCGATGTTACTTTTACGGTATTTATAGAAAAATATTTATTCATTTTAAAATTTCATGTATGTTGGTATGTTATGTAATATGAATACGTAAATTTTTCATCGATTTTACAGTTGACTCTCAAATCAATCATAGAATGCTACATACATTCAAAAGTACCTCTTCAGCAGCGAAAGCAGAAAAAATTATTTTGGATATGGAAGTGAAAATGGCAATTTCCAAATTGAAACATTCGCTCAAGAAGATTTTATTTCGATCAAGACAAATATTTTCCGTCAAATTTTAGTACCTGCAAATAATAATTGAGTGAAATTCAATTATTAAACCCTAATTGAAATAAGATTAAGATGTAATGATATTAACACTTTGGTTTAAAAACAACGTCATGATCTCGTAAAAAATTATAAACTAGCTAAATGGTTAGCTCTTCATCTGACAACTTCTCAGATTAACTAAACTTGTTCTCTACACCTCATAGACAAGTAGACATTTTGCAGTAACGTCCTTTTGTGTGAACAATAATTTTCTAAGTGCATTTTCCATAAACAAATTGAAGTAAAACTATAACGTTTAGAACTATAGTGGGTTAATTCTCTATACCTTTTTCTAGTTGTAGTGGGAGTCCTTTCTAGTAAAGTGTGGTTGTATACTGTTTCAGATTAACGGAATTTGACCTTGTGGAAGATAGCCCACTATAAGTCATAAAATGATTATAAAATCAAGAAAAGCAATTTGAGTTGAAAATAACATCTATATATAACACATATCAATTAATATTTTATTTATATATAACACATATCAATTAATGTTTTTACAATTGGAGTGATACATGAGTTATAGGTCCAACGGAGGTTAAAATGTTCATGGCAAATAATAAGCTGAAAGATATTTAAGGCTTAAGAATGTGGGGAGCGTATCATTGAGGAATGTCTTTGAAGAAGTCACTCCTTAGGTGGGTAAGTAGTTTTCTGACAGGGAAGAAGGTAAGGAGAGGTGAAGTGAGGCGAACTTAGTAGCCGCTTGACTTGGTCAAGGGAGATATTAATCACGCAAGTCTGTCTCCTGGTCTGTCTGTTGGGTGCTTTCTGTCTCGGTTTTTTATATCTGCTTTTTTGGGTCAAAGCATCTCGTTTGGGATTTCACACTTGTATTTCTTTCTGGGCTTCCCATTGGCTGATAAATAAAATTCGCGTAGGCTCGCGAAATGGAAATTTGATATTTCATTAATTGTTATTTTTCAACCGGAACATCTGCACAAACCCGGATGCGCACGGACGAGTTTTGGTCATTTGCGTATAAACATCCGGTCCCTCGCTTTTGCTCGGTATTACCACAGAACCAACTGAAAAAAGTGAATGTCTTGAAATATCCGGAGATCTTTTGCAACTATTTAAATTATGTGTTTCTAGAGATTCAGCAGATTTCAACGACCGTAATTACTGTTTGTTTAACGAGATATCAACATTTTTATTTCATTTAATGCCGAAAATTAATAATATTGTGGGATTTGGAGAAAAAAAAAGATATATGTTAATTTCTCTCACAGTTAACGGTATTCGGCTATGTGCACCTGCACTTTTACGTAAACAAGATTCGAGGCGGTGATATATGTGTTAAATTTTGTTTATCTTTTAATCTTTTCACTCCAAGCAAGGCATTACCGCCACTGATGAAAAGGGGGCGACATAAGAGCAAAAGTTTAAAAAAGAGAAGAATCAAGAGAAAGACTGACCAGATACAGTGCGTGTCAGAGAAAGGACAAGAGAATTATTAAGACACAGGTGTGAAGACAATTGCTAAAGCAAAGAGAATTAAATAAACAATATATAAAAGCTGATACAGAAAGAACTGGAGTCAAGTGGATAAAAGATGGTTATTGAAGTTGCATTTAAATACATGGTAATTGTAGTAATCTTAAAAGCAAGTATAAAGAAGGGAGTTCTACAGGCCGAAAATGAGTGAAAATATGTTGCTGGAGTAGAATTGTCGGGAGCATTTGTTTGATTTAACTGTAAATGGGTAGGAAATTGTTGCCAGTCTTGTTGCACGAGTAAATTCTAGTGGCGGTGACACCAGTGACATAAGATCCTCGGAGCAGAGGCCATGAAATTACTTGTAGAATAGATAGAGTGAATTCAAATACAGCCAGCAAGAAAGTGGCTGGAGTCAAGCTCCTGTGAGATAGGAAGTATTGAATCAGATCAAGCAAGCGTCCGTTGATACTATAGCCCTGTAGATTGCGTGGAAGACTGGTGTTCCAAACCCTACCAAAAGTGTTGGAGATATACAGAGCAACAGCACGACCATCGCAAGAGATATCGAGGAGCTGGTATATGTACTCCGTGATGGTCAATAGCACATCGACCGTGGACCTGGCGAAGCGGAAGCCGTCCTGCCTAACTCATAATAATTTATGGGCAGTAAGATGCTGAACTATTTTAGCATTGATAATATCCTCGAACACTTTTCTGAAAATGGGTAGGGGGCTGATAGGGTGATAATTGGTTGGGTCCGAAGGTTCCCCCAAGTTTTAAATACAGGAACTACAGAAGAGCACTTCTGGCATGCAGGAAAACAAGAAAAAGAAAGGCAGTAATTAAAGTTTAGAGAGAACAGAGGAGAGTTCAGGGTCACATTTCTAAGGACAATGATTGTGATCCTATCTCCACCGCTCGCTTTAGTTAAGTTTTGATATTTTCTTAGATAACAGAGACGGGGTAATGTAAACGTCATTCAGTTTAGCCTCAGTTGTAAGAGAGGAGTTTCTGTGCAGGTACCCCAGACGAGTTTAATGTGGAGTTACACTCGGCCTTTTCCACTGATGTTGTGAGGACCTCAAATTCATTGATTAAGAGAAGAACGGAGGATTTCCTAATGTTCAAGACATGTTTTCATAGCCGCCAATCGTCTTTGGAGAGAAACATGTGATCAGCTATGCGCTGTCTCATTCTCCCAACAAGCAACAGTTTTGTGTCATTTAGGATTCTCTTGCACTCATTACGAGCAGAGGCAAATAGGCGCCTGCTGTGGTCAGATGCATTCTCCGAAATAGCCGGACTTAGTGGTTCCTTGGAGAAATGGTGACCGAAGAAGCAAGAGAGAACCAGGAGGAGGAATGAGGTTTAAGACGAAACTTCCTGATCGGCATGAATGCATCAATGCCAGCTTTCACCCAGAAAAAAAATCTCAGAGGCGCAGTCATCAACTCAGAGACAGAAACACTTCCCCAAGGGACGTCGCATAGGAAATCGCAAAACATTTCCCATTCATTTGGTAGCATTAGGAACTCCTGTAGGTAGGAGGCTCCAGTGAAGAGTGAGAGTGGTGAGATATAGTGAGAGAAACAACATGATCAGAGGTTCCAAGAGGGCAAAGATGCCAGACCTGAAAGGGGTCAGGTACAGAGCTGAAGCATATATCTAGTAGAGAATCGTGTCCTGAAGGCATCCTGTGAAGGTGTGTGACAAAAACTACCACTTGCGTAATGGATGGTGAAATAGCAATGTTCATGGCGAGAATGCCAACTGAATCAGTAACAGAATTCATTAGCTACTCGGCATGATGTGTATTAAGATTTCCGAACACAAATATTTGAGCGACTGGCTGAGAGGGAGTAGCGTTATCTATATTATCAGAGATGCTCTCTAGGAGAGAGCAGTCGGGTGAGGAGTGGAAACGGTTCATAAATAAAAGATAGATAACGAAGCTGATAAAGGAAAGTCGAAGACACGTATATGGTGGTCAGGGGATTCGAGAGATGTCAACCTACCTAGAAGGAAGTGTTTTCTAACGCAGACCTCCCCAGCCCATGCATATGGACAGAAGAATCCTTTCTTAAGACGAAAGATAGACAGGGATCGAGAAGTCACTGGAACAAATTGAGGGGTTGAGATCGCTAGGATGTCAGGGGACATTTCATGGAGGAAAGATTCTATATTATAGAAGATAGTACAAATAACTCAGATGTTAGTAAAAGAAATGTTAGGAGTTTTAGATGATCTAAGTTTGACTGGATTAGATTTTTTTGAGATATGGTTGTTGATGTTAATTTCAATATATGTTGTAGATCTCTTGAAATTAGATTTTTGGAAAATGGATTGATGTAAAAATGTCTAGGATATAAATATTAATAGCATGAAAGATTATTTTCTAGATGGTATATGAAATAATAGTAGTTATTGTTGTTACTTTCTATATAAGTCAAATGTCTATTACTGGTGTTTTTACTATAAAAATATGTTCTTTGCTTTCATATAATTTTGTCTGGGGGTTCATAGTTTGTCCATAGCTGCAACGCTAACATGTCTTACAACCTCGGTCAGGAGCCACCTGTGAAAATAATAATTGAAATGTTATTTTACGCCGCCAAAAACTTCCAATCTTCTGACGAATTTTATTGTCATACTCAGTTCGATGTCTATCATGATGTTCTAAACGGTTGTCCATAAGAAGCACAAACATATGAAGAAAATCTCCTGTCATTAATAAATTATTAAGGTGTGTTGCTATTATACAAGAATACAAGATAAAATATTACGCAATCTAATCAGAAGAACAATTCTTTCTTCGTTAGACTAGCATATTTCAGGTTTATGTAGCATTCTTAGATTGAAAATAGTTAAATAGGAGTAGGCTAAAAAGTAATTAAAATTTTGTTTCCACAAATATCTGAAGACTTGTATGATTGCTACTTTTCACTTTTCTATATATTTAAGATTAGGTTTTACATATAAAAGCAATATTACTCTTTTTAAATGTATCAATTTCGACAAAGGAACCAAGCGTTTCTTCACTGTCTTCAAATCTGATAAGCCGTTTTTTCCAAATATATGCATATAAGTATGTAATCAATAAACAAACTCTGTTTATAAACAGACACGCACATACATACACACACACTCACACACACAGATATGAGTGATGTAGGAACGGTTGAGGTTTAACTGAGCATGTTCATTCCGACTTCGAAGTTAATTGAGGACACGGTTATGATGTTGTCTATCATCAGGTATAGGTTTTCAATTTGCTGTCTTTTTCTAGATTTTTCATATTTATATGTACCTTAGAGTAATTTGATATTTTGTTGTTGTAGTGGCCTACTGGTAGCTGATTGTTTTTGATTGATTATTTTGTTATTTATTTTTAATGTTGCATTATTTGTGGTTGGTTCATTTTCTGTTCATTGTGAAGGTATTTCATTTCTATTTATTCCTTTTTAATTCACTCGAGAACGTATGTTCGCTTAATATCTATATTTTCAATTGGTGTTCCCTTAATTGCTTTTTATTTGTTATATTCTTGTCATTTATTGACAACTTTTTATTGCAAAGCGCAAATAATATATTTCTTAAAATATCAATAAAATAAAAGCAAATAAATCAAATTAATGCTCTAATAGAATTCTCCCAAATATTACTTTTTCCAAATTTCCTTTTAAAATGTAGTTAAATTCTCTAGTATTTATTGTTCATTATTTATAACAGATCATCATAAGATTCTTTCTAACGGTAGATTTTTAATTTTGAATATTTGCTTCTTTCCAGGAAGTCAACACCAGCTATTACAATACACACATTTTCGCTGTCACATTTTGCAACATTTAATACGTTTTAGATAATTAAACTTTATATTTGCTTTTTCTGAATATGTTAGCTAAATCTCTGGATAGAGAATTATTTTTAAAGTATCATATTTAATTAAGTTCTATGCAACCACGATGTCCATCATTGTCAAAATCCCCTTTTACATAATGCATGTGAATTAACATAACGGTTTTGTAAATGTTTCGTGTTTGCAAGTGAATGCACATGAATGGAACAGATTCTATTCATTCTTGTAATTTAACCATATGTTTATCAAAATTATTCTATAAATTCCAAGTTTGATTAAGTAAAAACAAGACCAGTGTATAAATAATTCAAGTTCATTTCTTATCCACGATGTGCCTTTTATTTTTAACTCGTCAGAATTGTCATGTATTCTGAGAGATATATCAAAACTATTATTACAGTTGACAAAAAACGACTAAAATCGAGTAATGGAAATGCAAATATATACAAAAAGAATATGATTTGAAATGTGAGGCAATGATATATCCTTATATGAATTTGTTTCAAAATATCTGACAATAAACCTCGGACGACTTCATTCCAACAACCTTTTCTTTTTGAAGGTGAGTGATTTCTGTCCTACACAGTTTGTTTCTGATTTAAGTAACATTTCTTATTTTTTAATTATCTTTTCATCATTTTTATCGAATTGGTCAAGTAAATGATTTGCTGAATCCACTCGATAGACTCAATTTGTGCTATATCAGCGCTGAAAAAATCAAACATACTTTATTTACTCTGTGTATTTGAATGTATATATGTGAATGTCTCGTGGTGATAGATAGAAATTTTCTTGAAATTTATCGTCACCTCCGAAAACCATACACTTTAATAACAGATTATATTTTCCTTCACTACTGAAGTTGTCTATCTATGCAGTTTATGAATCAAAATAATTCAGAAAATTAGAAAGAGAAGTTTAAGCGATTGAATTAAACTAGGAAAATTAAAATTAATAATAGATACAGCGGTGAAGATATTCAAGTTTGACAACAAACGAATAGCCGTGGAGATAGTGGAACTTATGGTATAATTTCTGCTCAGCAGTATCTAGGAATAAATTTTTGATTAGGAGTCATGGGGCTTGTAAATCAATATGTTCGGTGTGTTACAATTGATATCGACTCGGAACGACAAATGTGTGCCGTGTTCGAATACCAGTTGAATTCCTTGTATCACTTACGCACAAGAACCTTTGTTAGTCAGTTTCTTTTCTCCAGTGATGGGTTAAATAATAAGACAGAATGGATTCTATAGTCTTAGCTGGCAACCCATCTACCGCAGATGCAGGGGCAACCTAGTGCGTGATAATCTTCTGCCCAGCCATCCATGTCACTTTCGAGACATGATCACCCAAAACTCTATCACGGATGGCACTTAACTGCCTGACTGATGATCATGTTGTAGATAAAATCGACATTACAAATAAAAGATATGATGTTTTATATCTCAAGGAGAAATTATAACAATCCACCCTAAACTTCTAAATTAAATGAATTAATTTTTCAATAATATTTAGAAAGATAGACAACCACCTGAAAAGACCCGGAGAATTAAAGAATGAAACGTTATGAAGGTTAAAACCAATGTAGCGTCCGACTTTGAGTTATTTAAAAAAAAGTGTATGACTTTGAGTATTCAATAAACTAGAGAACTTGTAATGATTATGCAGTACATTTTGATTATAAAAATGTTTTTTCGTGCATGAGCGTTAATATCTCATGAAACTAATAGATTACTAACAAGGTTAATGCGATTATTAAACATACTGAAAATTCAATTTCAGGTTGTCTATTGTAAGTAGATTTTGTACGAGTAGAAATTAAGTTATTTTCCTACTTTATTAAATGATGTGCATTGTGGTATAGTGGATATCGACTCGGAACGAGAAACCGGGGAGCCGAGTTCGAATTCCAGTTGAATCCATTGTATTCACTTACGCGCAAATACCCTTGGGAAAGGTATTAATCCGTCTCTTCCTTCCAGTTATGGGTTAAATAGCAGGACAGATTGGGTTCTATATCCTAGGCCGGCAACCAGTCTACCGCAGAAAGCAACGGCAACCTACTGCGGGATAATCTTCTGCCCAGTCAGTCATGTCTCTTTCAAGACATGATCGCCCAAGCGTGTATCACGTATGGCACAAAAAAAAACTGATTCATTCATATGTATCTTTATTTGTCACTTCTTTGTTTCAATAAAAAAATAGACTCTTGAAATATACTTCAAAATTATTATTCTCGCAAATAATGAATATCACGATGTAATATCCATTAGCAAGGAACGGACATTTTTAATTGCCATGTCTTTTTCTAACATTAGATGATCTGTTTCTTTGATTATGTTCGTGTTTAGTAGAAAGTTTTTCCTAAATTCATTTAAATCCTAATTTATATAGATGTCGTGATGTTGATATTCGATATTCTCGTCGGGCAGTTATTCTCTTAGAGATATTTGAAAAAAAGTCTCCTTTTAAAATGTCTACAACCGCGTCCGTCACAATATGTTATATTTTTAAACGCAGATAAACAGAATCGTAAATTTACATTAAATATTTCCGACCTGATATTAGTTGTGAAAACAAGAATATTATTTTTATAGATGTGATGCCTTCTATACATTCAAAATATAATTTCTTCGACAGGATGTTTTTTTCCACCTGAATCAATCCTGCATATACACAAGTCAACTATCCGTCCGTGCATGGAGTACTGCTGCCATTTATGGTCAGGTGCCCCTGCCGTTCTCCTCAGTGTTCTTGACAGGCTCCAAAGGAAAGTCTGTAATGTGATAGGTACTGACCTGGCGGCTCGACTGCAGCCACTTCCCCATCGTCGAAATGTGGCCTCCCTTTGTCTGTTCTATAAATAATTTCATGGCTTCTGCTCAGACGAACTTAAGTCACTGATACCTCCTCAACAGGTGTTTACTCGTGCAACCAGACTGGCAACTGGGTCCCACCCATTCACAGTCAGGTTAGCCAAATGCAGACGACAATTCTACTTCTGCAGCTTCTTCTCTCTCACTTCCCGCCTGTGGAACTCGCTCCCGTATTCATGCTTTCCTGACGGCTACAACCTCCAGAAATTTAAATGCAAAGTCAATACTCATCTACTAACCACTGGACTCTAGCTCTCTCCCCACCTCTGTATAACCTTCCCTTTTTTCTCTCCACCTATGTATCTGTCATCGCACCTGCTTTCTCAGTTTCCTATTGTTCCTTTCTAACTAGTTTGTACTCCTCACTTTTCTAATTAATCTTTTTACATTTATGTAGACCCCAGCACATCAGTGGCGTTTCCGCCTTGCTCGGGGTGAAATGATTAAAAAAAAAATGACAGCAACATAATTTCCAATTTTCATATTTTTATTGAATTTTTTAATTGTAAAATACTTATTAAGAATAATATATATATATATATATATATATATATATATATATATATATATATATATATATATATATAGTCATCCGCAGACAGATCTGTTTCGCTGTATCACAGCTCATCATTACGGTTAGACTCCGATGGCTTTTTACCCGACCCAACTGGCGTCACTTGGCGATTCTACCTCTGGGCTATGGACGCTCGGTAGAAGAAGGCAGATTTTATATATATATATATATTATGTTTATTTATCGTATAATTTATACATGAAATTAAACTTATATGCGTTACTTTAGTGGTTCATGCTGCAAAATTAATGGGTCATAAAATCCCTTCTAACAGGTAAACTACCACATAATGTTGGTTTGAAATTGCCACTGTATAATATTAACTCAATTCAGTCAATATATCTACAACATGCATGCTATTGATTATATATGCTATTAGATTATATAAATAATGTTTATTTTCCTCTAAAATAAAGATCCGATTCACCATTAGAATAAGAAAAAGATGGTTAAAATTTTTGGGACGCATAAAAAAGAGATCTTCGAGAATTTGAAACTGACGGAACATATCGAATAAGATTTGTTCAAAGGGAAATATCGAGCATCCTAACTAAAATTAATGTAAATTAATGTAATTAATTAGTATAAATTAATGGTAGAACAGGGACTGATAGATTTCTGTAGGTCTAACATTGTTTAAAGTTAGAACGTAACAACGTAGATACGTTATTACCTTAATTGTGAACGGGAACAGTATATTGAATGAAATTATACTACAGGATAAATTTTATATAGTAAATCTCCAGAATAGTTTTCGACAAATTACGTCCACCAAATATGAAAATATTTCAGAGAATAGTTTTTAAATTAAACACAAGCTAAAAATCATAAATATAACGCGACATATATTAAAACGTATATGAAGATAAAAACTTACTCGAGGCTCTATTTAAATTTATTTATAAAATTATGTTTGATAAATATGTCAGAGGATATATTAAAGGAAAGATATAAGGTGAGAGTAACCTACATAATGTGTTGGTTTATATGTATTGAAAAAAAGGGGCTGTTAATAAAAAGAATAATAAATATTGATAAACATAGGATTTGAAGTAATGGACAGACATATAATTTCACTACCTAAAGCATAACAAAGACTAAAAAGACACACACATTAGAAAAAACGTTGTTTCTAAGTGTTCAAATATTATAAAGATAACGTTCAAATTTATGATATAGAAAATGTCCATATAAACATGAATAGAATATGGAGAGTGACATTTCTAATTTTCAGTGTTATCTTCAAACCCTGTCTGAATAAATAATTTTATATATGGGATAATATTGACGTGATTCAATCATTCTATTCTTTCCATTTACTAATTCTATGTAAAGATTGTAAATGTTCATTAGTGTATTTATCTAATGTATAATAAAAAATGTTATATTTTAATTTGACAGCTTCTAATCTCGATATAAATTTCCAAGTTATCCATACAGTTCAAATGTTCTTTATTTTTAAAAAGCCATAACTAATTTCCGTCTGATTTTCAATATTTTTCGTTGAACATATTCAGTGCATATTATGTATTGTGAATATTAACACAATTTTTGTTGCGGTCTTATTGATTTTCTATTTGTTAGAATTAATGAATTACAGGAAATTTTCATCATTTTAATTCCATTGAAACGACGCTTCTGCCAAATTGTTAGCCATTTTTAAGGCGGTTTTGATTTAGAGTTGTTAGATTTCTACAGGTTTTGTCTATTTACTTAGTATTTTTTCTTTGTAGTTTTGTATAGGAGCACTTATTCAAGGAGGTGGTAGTATGTCCAATAAAGTAAATTGATTTGTAACACGAAACACAGATTTGTTCAGGGCAGTGAAATGCAAATACTATATTGCTTGTTGCTTGTTTAGATTTGATTAGTGACAACAGCTTTTGGTTTTTCCATTTTATATTTTACAATTTTTTAGGAATTACTGCAAAAAATTGCGTTTAATTAATCTTCGTGTAAAGAATGCGACATACATATAATTATTGTGTATCTGGTTGCAGTAAAATATACAGAGAGAGTGTTCAAAAGAGATGTGTGTGTGTGCGCCAATTTAATTAATACATTTTGTTATTTTTTATGTATACACACAATTACATGCGTATCGACAATAAGAAAATTCAGCAAAAAAAGCTAGTTTTGACTAAATTATCAATACAGTTCGCAAGCAATTTAAATAAAAGTCAAACACACGTGTATCGCACCATTTATCCGTGAATTTAGAAACTTTTTCTTTGAAGTATTTAATTATAAAAGAGATGGATATACATATACATATATATATATATATATATAAATATATATATATATATATATATATATGTGTGTGTGTGTGTGTGTGTGTATGTGTGTGTGTGTGTGTGTGTTTAGAAAATTAATGACAAATTGCGAAAGAGTACATGTTTTAAACGGGGTTGGACGATGATAATTTAAAATACTTATTTTAAACTTTGGGATAGTGTTTACCAATTTCTTTTGGTTTCTTTTTGTTTCTTTATGTTTTATCCCTTCGATAATTTATATCACTTTTCTTCCGCCTTTAGTTGCAGGCGTACTTACAAAAACATATGATTCACTTCTTTCCAATATTTTTCTTACTGACGGAACACGTCGCATTAATATTTGTTAGCAATGAAAGTGTCAACTAAAATTTTAAATTAGATGATTTGAATATTTTTTTTTCACTTTATACATTAGCTAATTGCATTCATTTACATTTCTGTGTATTTTCTTATACTTTAACAACGTGTGTTTTTAAGCATCCCACATAGAAGCAATAAAATATATGCAATGAATGGTGAAATGTTGGCATAAACGTGACGGAAAGTTCGTGCAAAAGATCTAGTGACCAAAACATTTTTTGTATATTAATAAAAGTAACTTTTCTTAAAAATCAAGTCATGATAAAACTCGTTACTCTAAGCAAATTGTAAAAAAATAGTAGTGTTTTTATAATCATTTACTTGAATTCCTTCATGTACCACTTATGTTTTCTCTACATGAAAACAAATCCATAATAATAATATTTTCCACATTAATTTGTTGATCTGAAATGTGTATATTATCTAGCGTTTATTTCCATACATAAGGAAAGATATCATGCTAAAGGTCTGAACAGGTTTTCGGGCTTGTTTCATTTTGCTTCATCTTATTTGTCATTTGCATTTTGGGCTCACACTTGTGTTAATCACCAGCCAGTCTTTCTGCAAGTTTAATTCTTTCTTATTCGAGATACTTTTTCATTTTACTTATGTGTCTGCTATAAGTTTGGTGTCATCAGCATATGCTAGGTTTTAAGATTGTGAGCGACAAGACAGAATCTTGGTAGAGTATTTAATTATCTCAGAATTGCCTCGATGTATATGTTGAATAATTTAGATGAGACGACACATCTTTGTCTTACACACATTTTCATTGGTGTATATCCCCTGAATAAATGTTCTGTCTGTATACAATATTAAGCATAGTTGCTAAATGATTACAATGCTTTTTTTCTAATATGTCCTCGTTGCTGAATAGATCCAATAGATCTATACTTTGCCAAAAAGCATTTCGTTCTCTATACAACATATAGGCACGTCTTTCTGCACTTGTATTAATATTTCCGATAATATAGTGAGCATGAATATCATTTCAATTGTTTTTGAGGTATGCGTACTACTCTGATCCAATCTACTATCTGAAACTACTTCATTCCTTGGAATTCAGATGAGTTTTTTATGTTTCATTAGGTTGATTGTTCTATGGAGTTTAAATTTGCTTGTAACATGTTTCTCATGAGTAATCTGCCAAAAAAGAATAAAATATAACGGAAATCAAATTTATCCACCAGACGTTTCGATGAGACAAGGCTGAGAGAATTACAACTTCTACCTGGATACAAATTCTTTGGTAAAAAAAAGTTACCAGTAGTATTCATTCAGTTGACGAAATATTGAAGGAAGACGAAAAAAAAACTACTGTAACTTTAAATCAATGTATAAATGAAAAGACTAAGCATTAATTATAACGAGACTGAATAAGTTTTTCAGAAAAAAAAAATAATGCCATAAATGAATTATAAATTAGAGATACCAAAATACGAAAATAAGAAAAATATTATGCAAGAAGTAAATTAACCTAACGTGAATAAACGTTACTGATATCTGATATGTTATTGTGAGAGGCTTCCAAAAGTTAAGCAAATATCAAGAAACATAAACGATTTGCTAGCAAAAAAGTACTAATGGTAAAATAAAATGAGTCCTCTGTTATGGCAGTGAAGCGTGGGCAATCCTATAATAGATGAAGAAATGACTTCAGGCAACATAAATGTGTTTATATAAAAATGCTGAGAATATTAATTAACTGAACAGATAAATAACGCTGACGTTTTACATGGAATGGATAGAAGATAAGTTAAAATTTCTAGGAAATAAAATAAAGAAAGTCAATTTAGAAAATGTCACAATCACAGGACATCTTTGAAGTAAAATTGACGAAAGAAAATAACAAACGATTTGACAAACAAAATGATGTAAATACTTGGCAGAATAGGGATTAGTGGACACACTAAGAATCCAAAGACCTACAAATAATTGGGAATTGAGGCGAGCTATGATTACCCACGTTTCGAAGGGACAGCACAAATAGAAGAAGAAGACTCGCTAAAGTAAGTATATCAACTTCAATTTGCATACGGCATGTTTAGTTTATTGAAATTTGACTTTTTTAATCTATTAAAATTTCGATATATTAATGGTATTTTATATATTAAATGTTTAATGTTTTGTTTAAAAACTTAAAACTAAAATTTAGAAAAATAAGCTAAAACATTTAGCTTATTTGACCGGTGAGAAAAAAAAAGATTTCTTTTTAGGTGTGTATAACCCCAAATAATAGAAAGTCTTATAAACCACATAACAGAATAAATATTCGTGGTATTCTGTGAACCCAATCTTTTATAAACACGCGTCGATAATCTGTGAATGTTATACATATATATGTTTTCAAAACCCTTCTTTACTAAGTGAGGATATATTCAATTTTTTGAAGTACACATTCGGTTGACATTGTATTTCTCTTCAAAGCTGTCATACGTGTTGCATTAGAAACCCTCTCATTTCTAGTAATACGCCCTATATAAAGTTTTGAATTGAGCTTAGTGACAATAAAATGAGTCGACCTCTCTTCATCTATCGTCAGTCATGATAAAATATTCTATAAAATTTGCAAAAAGTTCTTAGCCGTTTTTTATGTCACGTTGTAAGAACTGGTCACCGATTTGCAAATGACTGCTTCGCATGTCGGGAAAGTTGTGTAAGTAGGGGAATTGCCATAGGCCACTGCAAGTGTGTAACGCACACGCATCAATCATAACTCGATCAGCTGCGTAGAAACAAGGCAATATCGAAGTAGATCTTTCGGGGTTGTTGATTTTATGAATTTATTTGGGGTTTATTTGCTGACACAAAAAGTCACAAAGAGTCACCGAATTAGTCAAACAGAATGCTACTAGTTAACACAAAGACACAAAGGAAGAGACTGGTCACAGGTACTGGCTAATGAGAAACTGAAAGCATCTATAAAGGATGACATAAAACAGACCAAATTTGAATCAAGTGTGTACTCCATACACTGTCAGATGTCAACAAACAATAAATAGTGATGGCTTGTTTGCTTTTACGCAAATGCAACCTGATAATATTTAATGGAGTGCTCACTAATGACAAAAAAGCGTCTCATGTATGTGATTGTTTTTCTTTTTTTTTTTTTAAATCTTTTCACCATAAGCAAGGTGGTATCGCCATAAGAGAAGAGTGAAAGTTTAAACAGGAGGAGAGTGAAGAGAGAAAACAACCAGTTATAGGGAATATTAGTGTGAATTCAGTTGGGACGGTAGAGGGAGAAAGGAATTGAACAATCTTTACGAGTTGATAGGGAAAGTGACTAGAGAAGGACTGGAGGCAAGTGGATAAGAGATGAGAATTAACATTGCATTTAAATTCTTGGAGATTGTAGCCGTCAAGGAAACACGTATACGAAAGGAATCTTCACAGGCGGGAAGTGCTAAATAGGAAGCTGATTGAATAGAAGTGGCAGCTACGTTTAGTGGTTTTAGATGTAAAGGTGTTTAACCTTGATGCCAGTCTGGCTACTCGAGAAAATTCCTGTGGATAGGGTATCAGTAAACTAAGCTCCTCGGAGCAGAAGCCATGAAAATATTTGTAGAATAGACAGAGGGAAACCACATGCACGCGGTAAGAAAGTGACTGAAATCGAGCTACCAGGTAAGAAACGATCATGTTACAAATTATCCTTTGGAACCAGTCGAAAACACTGAGATGAATGGCAGGGACACCCAAATAGATAAAAACAGTATTAAATGCACTGTAGGATGGTTGATTTGAATATTTGCAAGATGGATTCTGGTGGGAAAAACTTCCTGGCTCGACACAGAGACACAAAATTTCTAGCAGTAGATTTAGATATTGATTCAATTTAATGCTCCACTTACGTTCGGAGGAGAGTATGACGCTGAGGAGGCACAGTGTATTTATTTCTGGGAATCGCACTTGGTCCCTGATGATGGAGAATAGGAAGGACTACCTGTGGTGGTTAACAGATAGTAGCTTTGTTTTAGAAGCATTAAAATTTGCAAGAAAATTCCTACCTCATACTACCATAGAGTGGATGTTCTCTTGAACAGCAGCGACGTTATCTTTGGGCGCCTCGGGACATTTCTTACTGTATCGGGAGTAAATGGTAGTGTCAATAGCGACAATGTCTACTTGGGATTTGATCACGTCATGGAATTCGTTTATGAGGATCAGAAAGTGCGTTGGGCATAGTATAGATCCCTTAGGACACCAGCTTTATTATGCGGTTTGATAGGTAATACTGGAAAAAATCAAGCAATTTTTCAGTGGTAACATAGCTCTGTAGTTTGCACAGATGACCAGCGTGTCAGGCCCTATCAAATGATTAGGATATATCCAGAGTAACAGCTCGAGTTTCCCAAGAATTATCCCAGGGTTTCGTATATGTACTCGATGTTGATCGTTAGAATATCGGTAGTAGACCCGGTAAAGTGTGAAGTCATACTCTCAGTCTGAGATTAGGTTATTGGCAGTGACAGGTTGAACTATTTTAGCATCGATAATAGCACTGAATATTTTCCAAAATTTGGTAGTAGGCTGATAAGGCTATAATTGGATGGCTGCGAGTTTTCTTCTGAGTTGTTAAATATAGGAACCACAGACGAGGTCTTCAACAGAGACGCAAAGAATAAACAAAGGGGCACTAAGTATAGAGTTTAGAGACGACAGAGGAGTCATTTTTTCAGGACAATGACTGGGATTTCGACACCTCCGCTTGTCCTATGATTGTCAAGGTTTGTGTTTATCGTAAATAACAGAGAGGTAGGTATGTGAACATCTCTCAGTTGAGCCTCAATTCTAAGAGAAAGGTCGGGTGCGGATACTTCAGATGAGATAAACGTAGAACTAGATAAGAATATGGGAGCAAATCGTTCGTCCTTGTCCACAGATGATGTGAGGAACTCAAACTCATTGATTAAGGGTGGGATTGAGAATTTGCTGTTGTACAATACTCTGAACACAAATATATTAGAAAATTGGTAAAAAAGGTAGCTTTATCTATATTGTTAGAGATAATGTCTAGCAGAAAGCTGTCGGGATAGGAAAGAGTACTGTAAAGAAGGAAAAGTTAGCTAACCGATTTCAGAAGTGACAGGCGGAGACACATGTATTGGTAGTTAGGTGATTCGAGTGATATCACCCTAGCTATAGGGGGATGTACACTGACTTAAACCCGCAGATCATGCATATGGACAATGGAGCTCTTCTTTAAGAGGGGAAGGTAGCTTGGAATCGAGAAATCAGTGGAGGGATTTGAGAGTTTAAGATTAGTGTCACAGAGCTGTTAAGAATGCCCCTGATGTTCGCAAAAGAAAAGGTTAAGAGTTTTAGGTGATATTTATTTGCCTGGTTTATTTTTCTAATTGAAATACAGTTGTTTGTTTTCCCTGTTGATGAGGAGAGACCTATAGTAGAGGAGGCAGACGGTTGTTGAATGCAACATGCACAGGAAGGGAACTGTCGCGGGCTTCAGCAAATTTTTGTACTGAGGTTTGTCCATCCAAAGATCTTGCAGTGTCACCTATCCATGCTCGACATGGCACTAAAATAATCCCGGTAATATGCAATTGATGATCAGAGCAACCGTTCTTGACGCTATGCAAGAGTTAGGGTTACAAACCTCCAGTCGGAACTGTCAACCCGGTGCCTTCACAATGAAAAAACGTTGCTACAAACTATGCACATCGCAGGAAAATCGCTGAAGCTCCAGTATTGAGATATGAGGGGAGGAAAAAACACAGAGGCCAGTTACTGAATAACGAACAAAAGATGATCCTCTATTCTTGTTCAACTGAAGTGGGAAGAGTGTAAACCGGGCCTACTACAATTTGAAAGAAATTCGGAAAAAGAAATAAAAGAAAAAGATAAAGATAAAAATTTACTAAGTGAATTTTCGGCAGCAACAGAATTTTCAAACAAAGTATTTTCAAGAATACATGAAAATGATTTACATTTAAAGATTCAAGCTTATTTGAAATCTAGCGCCAGTTCACGCTGGACACGTGCAAAATCGTGGTGTTATTGAGAGTAGGACAAAAAAACAACGTGCCCGAAATTGTTTGACACCTCGCAACACGCTGTTTTGCACCACAAGCAATAAGTAAACCCTTAGAAGATATTGCTCTGCAATTGGTAGACTAGCAACTTATATTGTAATATAAGTTGCTACATACGAACCTAGCCATTCTGCGGACCATTACTCACAGCAGATGGAATAAGTGCGACAGAGACAGCAGCAGAATTTGGCAGGATTAGTTAAAGGTAAGGATTTATTTTTCATCCATGTCAATGCAAGGAATCATATGGACCGATTAAGTAGCAAACTTGGCTGCAAGATATGGTGCCATCAGTCACACTCTCCGGATCTTGAAATAAAATCTGAATACCTTTTCCGTTTTATGAACAGTCACTTTATGAGAAATTTTGCACGTGATGCAAACTTGCAGTAGGCACACACCGACTTCTTTGTGTCCAAGTAAGCTGATTTTTACAGTCAAGTTATAGAGTATGTGGGTTGGGGGGAGCATTCGCCAGAATTTATGTATGTCGAGAAGAATTACTGTATACACTTTTCTAATGAATACAAAATATCGAGGATTATATTTTTTGTGCTAACCTTTATGTATTTTAATTTTACATATTATTACTATTCAATTCTGGCATGAGTTAAATAGTTCATTTTTAGCTTTAATATTTTTTCTTTTATAAGTAAATATCACTGTTGCTATATATATATTCTTTATCTGTGATCATATTTTGGACTCAGGCATCTTTTTTCATTGACACCGGTTTGGTTTAATTTAAGTGGCGCCTTAAGGACATTTTGTGAATTTATATAACTCTGCCATCAAGAATAGACTTAGCTCCGTCGCAAAACTGAAATAAACATTTTGATTTGATGCTTCCTGAACATAAGCCGATTTTCCTAAATCATATAGGAGAAAATGGGTTATGATTTCTTATCTTCCCAGAAAACGTGTCTCCTATATATTTCTTGTAAGAATTATTAAAGGATATAAGAGTAAATTCGATAAACCTCGGGAAATTAAAATACAATATATGAACAAAAATGTGTTATTTTACAAAACAACACGATTGATTAATTTGTTGCTTACCGTAATAATTCATATATCCGATTTAGAAAAATGTAATTCAATTGAATGGCAAATGAAATTTTATAATCCCACAGTACAAAGTGTGATGAAACAAATGAAATCTAAAATACGCACAAATGATAATAACAGTGACATCTTATTTTCACATATATTTGAAAACAGTAAACAAAATTATATCTAAATAGTAAAAAGAAAACCTAAAATTTATTCAGTTAAATCTCAAATGGTGTCAGCTCGGTCATCCAAACGATTTTGGAATCTCTTAAAATTCTTCTAGACAATCTTCTTGTTTAAATTGATGAATACTACATGTATCCTAACATTTAGCTAATCTTTGGTCTTTAAAAGAATTTTAATAATCTCTTGCACAACCGTAACCCACATGTAATAATAAAAGAGTTTGTAGCACATGGGGTTAGGTGGTCATATATAATGGGTGATGTGGTCGCAAAAATTGTCTGAGTGCTATGTTTTGATTCTCCTGTTTGTGTCACATGGTGCAGAATTATATTGCCAGACATATGGTCTTTCAGCAGCCACCCACTTGACACAGAGTAGCTGTAATTTCTTAAGTTACTTGATGTAGGTCTCTATGAATTTATGCCCTGATCAATGAAGACATCACATGTGCATCAATTTGTAAATAACACTATATATATTTAACAACTTCCGAATCCTATGCATTCTCATATTGACAATAAAACATTATTACCTTCATTGGGCGACTTGAAAGGAATGATTAAGCTATCGGCATGAATGTCAATCAGTTCATGCCGTTTCCAAAATTTTGGCTCACTGAATTGTCATGATACTCTCTTTTTCGTTAAGATTACATATGCAAGATATTTCTTGCAAAGAACCTGTGAAATGATATAATGGCGGATGTATGATTACTTCCCCGGATAACTAATGCTGGTTGGATATAAGTGTTTGTATGTAAACACTCGTGTGGAATGGAAAACCAGATATTCTGCAAGATTAATTTTAATGCTGCGGTTTTCTAACAAGTACATACATTTGGCTCTGCATTCCACAAGAGTTTCTACATATAAGCAATTAAGGGTACGTCTAGGGGAAAGTGAGAATAATGACATAATTCATTTAGCTACAATTTTGGAAACGGCATGTACTGCTTTACATTCACGCCCATAGCTCAGTCATTCCTTTCAAGTCGCACAATGAAGGTAGTATTGAACGGACATGCCTCCTGATACTATCGTACAAACGCAAGTGTCCCTCAAGGCTCTATTCAAAATCCCACACTTTTAATGCTTTCAAAACGAAGCTGCTATCTGTTAACCATCAGAGAAAATGGCTCCTACTCTATTTTTCCATTGAGTAGGCTAGCCTTCCTGAAAGCAAAACACTGCAAGTAGATAAAAACACTTAAATTTAGAATGCCTATTTTCTCAAACCGATTACAAACGAAAGATAGAGAGAGAACTTGACTTAATCACTAGCCAAAGATAAAGTAGATGAATATATCCTCTTCCGATAATATTTATGAGAAATTGGAATTTGACCATGATGTACTAATTCTCTCTATTCCAATCTGTGTGCCCGTGTATGAGTATAAGTGTTTTGAGTCAAAATTTAAACCCCCTTTTACACTTTTATATAGAAATATAGTTAAAATTAGCAAGCCATTCCTGAACGCCGTTAACAACAGAGTGTATGTCATAATTGATCCCACATGATAATTTGTCATTATTAATTATATCATACCTTTTATTAAAACTGGTGTAAACGGTTGCAACATCAGCATAGATAGCAATATAAGAACTGAGAAAATATTACTGAAAGTTAGTAACGATTTCGTTCCAATATACACGTAGAATAAAGGTATCTGGTTTAACGCAAGATATCTAAAAGATTGTTCATTCAAGACAACTTGAAACTTGATTTGATATGTAAGAAGCCATAGATCACAAAATCGTCAAGAATTAGTTTAACTTTTCAGATTTTGATGAACAAAACAGCAACCTTTTCAAATGCGATTTGAGTCAATAGTCATTTGCTAGAAAGAAGTAGAATGTTAATAGGTCGATAGGTAAGTGTTTGCCTGAGTTCTGCAGATAGTGAAGTCGGACTTCAAGAAGCAAAAAAAGAGAATCGTCATGTAATTTCTGTAGTGTTTAAATTGAACAGAGGTTCATTTCTGATGAACTATTTGATGGATACCCTCTATTTCGAATGCTTTCCGGAGATTCAGTTTACAGAGGATAGCAAAAAATAAAGAAGTTCAATTCATATCTCGCAACAAAGAGAGATTTCTGACTGGAGAGTCAAGTAAATATGCATTAGATGTTTCAAAATTAAAATTGGAATATAATTTCCGAGTAAAATACTCAGCTTTATTAGCAGATGATAACACCACAATGGAGTGAAGAGAAAAAGGAGGGAACGCATATTCATTTTAAAATATTATTTATACAACTGCGTATGATGATATGCGCTAAAATGTCTGCCTACTTCCACCGAACGCCCATAGCCCAGGGGTAGAGACGCCGACGGACGTCATTTCGGTAAAGTTTCAATCCTGGGCAAAAAAGAATCGTAGTCTAACCGTACTGATGAGCTGTGATACGGCGAAACAGATCTGTCTGCGGATGACAATATATATATATATATATATATATATATATATGCACAAAAACATTCAACACCTCTTGCCGTAACGTCTATGGTATCCGTAGCAGATTCTGTAGCGTGGAATCTTTCCGCAAATACATGTCCCCAAATGTCTTAGCACTCTCGTTCCTTTCCTCTAGTTTCCTTATCTCTGGTTATGTTCCCTTCTTTAGGAACGATTCCATTGCCAATATGTCTGGCCTTGGCGTTTATGTCAGCGAACATCGCCATCTAGCTAATGTGATATTTCTTGAATCTCTGGACTATTCTTATATTTGTTTCCTCTATTAAACTTCCTTTTCCTTATCTGCTTCCCCTTTCTTCTCCTGAAAATCCCCTCGTAGACAGCATCTCAAAAAAAGTAGACGCGATCATTTCCTCCCATTCTTTCGCTAATATATTTGTTTCCGGTGACATTAATGTCCAGCATGCCGAGTTGCTTGAATGCTCTACCTCGAATTTTGTTGGTGATTATACGAAGAATATTTCAGTCGCTTAATCTATCACTCAAATGGTGGATATCCCCACGAATTTTCTAAATAACCCTGATAGATTGGGCTCTTTGCTAGATCTGTTTTATGTTTCTCCATGAATACTGGTATGTCATCCAGATTTACGCTCTTGGCAAATCTGATCATGTCGTGTTTTCTGTTAATATCTACTTCCACACCACATTTTACAGGAATCACCTACCTCAGAATATCTTAAGAGCGGATCTCCATTGTTATGTGCCTTAGAATAAAGTTTTGTCTCTCTTTTTAAGACTGTTGTCCCTTTTTACTTCTCCTGGATGAATTACGACAACGATGCTTTCATCCCATCCAGGAAGTTCTTTATAGGAAATGTCTTCGAGTGATACCTACTATAATATTATGCAGAATGTATATGTTTTTTTTCCCCAGCTTTTCTCGTTTCCAAAATGAATGTTGGCAGTTTAAGCAGGGAGACTTCAATCTGAAACTTCATTAAAACTCTGAGTGAAATTTCAGTATCGATGACGCAGCTAAGCTTGCCTTCATGTAAGATTATGACGGAAGAAACAATAAAGAGTTTGATAATCTATATTCCACTATACCTTAGCAATTTAAAGAGAATTGGGTTCATTTCTAAAATAGATATATGAATGACACATTTTCTGACAGAATGGAACACGCTTGAATTGTTTATGGCACCAATTACGTTGCAGTTATCTCGTGAAAAGGATATGTTCTTGAACATGATTTTCACAGACGATAAAAAATGGATGGTTTTTATTATTTTACTGACAGGTCGGAGATTATTTCTCGCGTTTTGCTTTCCTTTACTAGCTCGTCTAGGACCTCCTGTACTATTCTTTCTGTGTTAGCTATCAATATAGTAAGATGTGCGTAATTTATATTGTTAGGGTTATGTCTTTTTATATTAATTTCTTGTACTTTCTCCAACCTACTCGTGATACATCGGATGTAAAAGAAAATCATTGTTATAACCCACTTACTATATTTTGCAACTACAAAATATGTTTATATTTCTATACAGGCAGTTTGCTCCCACTATATATAATATATTATATTAAATCCCTTCCTCAATAAATTTAGTTTTCCTAACATATATTAATCAACGATTTGTACAACTTATGCATTGGTATTTTTCTATCCATTACTATTCTGATATATTAAGTGGTTCATGTTCCCCATCCTTGACAAAAGCGAACTTTTTTTATCTTTGTCTCAGACAATTCTGCTTTGCTCTCTATGCAAGATAATTTTGATCATTATATATGAAATGCGGCTCATTAAACAGATTATACGCATTCGGTTAGACGTAATTTCATAAGTGGCGCAACAAAGATGACTCTCCAGAGATTTTCCGCATTATCTCAATTGTCGTATATTTCCTTAATGATTTCAGTTATTATATTGATGCTGAAATCGTCTAAGGAGGAGTACATTTCCTAACTATCATATCGGATTCGGCAACTTTGTTCCTCGAAATCTTGTCGAGTGATGAGCTTACAACAGACGTTAAGATTTCCGTTGTTTCTCTTTTGTTTTTATTGATGGTTTCACTCTCGCAGACTTATATAATACTCTGTTGCAATCGCTTCCCGTTGATATTCTTTCTTTTGATGCTTTATTATCAATCTTACTTTATTGGAATTTATAAACATCTGTGGATGAGTCCATATTTTCCCTCTCTCGCCTCACGAAACAGATAGATAGATAGATAGATAGATAGATAGATAGATAGATAGATAGATAGATAGATAGATAGATAGATTAAATATACAGGCGGATCAAAAATCCACTACATATTTTATGTATGATTGACTCTCCCGTCTAATTTGAACTTTTTCAAGATATAAGTGTACATCCTATATAAGATAGAATGTTACTTTTCAATCAACCTATAATTTATTTTTCAATTTATATCGCATATAATAATAAAAAATGGTATATCTCTTTGAAACATGCATTGCATAGACTCAGTTATTCAAAGGCCAGACAGGAACTTCAGATGTCTCTATTAGAAGCTGTTAATATCGTCTACACACGCTCACTTGTGTGCATTACTGGATTAGAAAAAGAAAAATATCTTTTCTAGCTTTCTTGGGATTATCTTATTCGCCTTTATCAGTAGTTCGTCTCTCAACGTGTCCCACTTTGAATTTATAATCTCAGTGACGTTAGCATGTTTTTGTCTTATTGCCGTTTAGACGCTTATTTTACCTTGAATAGCTGTAAGTATATTCTGACTTAGCACACAACTGTAAGATGGTGGTTAATGCAATCAGGATATGGTTTTCTGTTTAAAACTCCATTTACAAAATATTTTTAAGTGTTATGCAATCAAATAAGTTTTATATATTTCTTCCCATGATTCCATATCATAAATCATCCGGGATGTTCTTAAAACCCCGTGATGATGTCTTTTGGAAGTCGTTTCAGCACGATTCGATACATATTTGATATAGTTCGTTTCAGTTTCTTCGTCAGAACTTATTAAATCTTTAGAATTCCCGTTCCTAAACTACAATAGCATCTCTTCTTTTATTGATGTTTTGTATTTCTTGCAAATTACATTTACTCTTGTTGCTATCTAGTAAGCTGAAATTATACATTTTCTTCATCTATGTTGTGTCAGTGCTTATGCAACAATACATGCTATGTTTGGCGGTTACCTTTCCGGTTTAACTTAATGATTTCTGTACGATAATTTACATTATCCTTGAAAACACTCATTTATATCTTTATGTTATTAATATTACACCGCCTGCATATATGTTCTTGTGTGCATCGCTACAGGCTACTTGTTCATTTAGATTCAAAGATGCCTAGAATGTTATTATCTAATCTGGTAATCTCATGTCTGATACTTTCAAGCCGGCCATCTTGGTAAAATATCATTGGATTGCATGTCACCATCAATACTTTGTTTGTTTCGAACAGTCGCTGTTTAAATGTTCGATGACACCCGACATCCATATTCATCCTTACCGACTGAAAAGTTATTCCAAAAGTTCTTGGCTGCTTAACGCAGTCATTCTTAACATCCATGAGTTGAGTGCAATCACTGGATATCGGTTAGATGACACTTACCGTTTCTTTTCTTAAACGCATAAGAGTATCCCAGAGGTTTTCACACTATTCACCTGGTTATTATGGTGCTAACTGACTCCATTGTTACTGGAATAATTTTCATTCTTATTCGTTTTCCGTCATTGAGTGCTCTCCCACAATATCTGTCCTTTTAACTTTGTCTGTTTTAGGAATGTTTGCATTGTTTGTACCTCTTCTGATCTTTGTTCCCCCACACATTTACACAAGGTCGTTAGGTAGGTGTTGAAGACTCATCTGAACGTTTTCTTTGAATATATCCCGTCAGGGTTGAATTACACTCTATATTCATTTTCTACCCAGTAAATGTCAATTGTTGTTTCTCGTATTGAGTAAATTTATCATTTGTTTCATTTTTATCAAAAACTTCTTCAATGCAGTCCAGATATTCTCAGTAACCTTCTGTAGAACAACATTTATTTGGCGTCAAATTTACATTATATCTATG
The DNA here is from genome assembly GCA_037127315.1 of Ascarosepion bandense. Taxonomy (NCBI): domain Eukaryota; kingdom Metazoa; phylum Mollusca; class Cephalopoda; order Sepiida; family Sepiidae; genus Ascarosepion; species Ascarosepion bandense. Next base: position 1,857,263 of record JBBBDQ010000253.1, read on the forward strand.
GTTCGATTCCCTTGCATTCATTGATATATAGATGGATTAATATTTCTTTAAAAATTCTATATGCTTTTATGTTTTTCTTAGTAAAATCTCCCGTATCTATATATATTGATTAGCATGTGAAGGCCTATTTGGCTATCCAACGCGTATTCGAATTTCAGTGTAGCAACTTTACTTCTTTGTTGAAATATATGCAACGTTTTTAAATTTGTATTAATAATATTTTCAAGGTTTATAATAGAAAATGATTAGTTTAGTTCCATTTTAGTCAAATTTATCTTTGTAAATGCAAGAAATTTTGCAATTAATTCTTCCTCGTTAGAAAGATTAAAATATCAGGAACCTTCTTTCTTTTTAATCATATCACCCCGAGCAAGGTAGTAACGCCACTGATGTGCAGGGGGCTACATAGAAGTGAAAAGATTGGAAAAGAGAAAACCGGAAACCGCATCCTAAACAGGAAGAAAGGGATGAGCCTCTTCAACTGTTCAATAGACGTGGGTCGAGTGTGAACCGGGAGATAGTTTAGTCTATTGATATACTTTAAAAACATCAACATTGATAAGATAAATTATACAAGACTTACATATTCTTCTTGCGCTTATGTATTTATATTTACTGAAGGAAACAAAAACGATTTTAGTTTTCACATCGATCTTTTAAAGCACGATGTGAGCCAATCGGAGAAGCATTGTATAAGAAAGAAAGTCCAGCAGATTTTAGTGAATTCTGCGATCTTATGGTGCGCTTATAAGGAACTGTAATAGAAAACCTTGCATTGATGCAGAGATTCCGACGTGTCTCTGCTGCTATTATGCCTTTCAAGAATTTTTTCCATCTTGTTCTAATTTAATATTATTTTATGTCTTTTGATATTGTCATCAGATTTGTTTGCTCGATTAAGTATCAAGAGATTCGTGTTAGAATTCAATGAAGAATCTGCAAGGATGTCAGACCTGACATGATATTTCATTTTCAATTTTACTTTCACGGCTTCTGCTCCGATGAACTTAGATCACTGGTGCCCCCTAAATACGAATTTGCACGAGATACTAGATGAGCAACTAGATCCCACCCTTTTACAGTGAAACCGATAAAATGCAGCCGTAACTTCTACTCCAACAGTTTCTTTCCTCGCACTTCCCGGCTGTGGAATTCTCTTCCAAACGATTGCTTCCCCGACGGCTACAATCTCCAGGAGTTTAAATGTAAGGTCAATAGACACCTCCTAACACACTAACCTGCTCCCATTCTATCAAGCACTCTTCCCATCTGCCTAACCCTCATCCTCGCTCTCCTTACTCAACTGTCACCTTCCCCTATGTAGCCCCATGCGCAATAGTGGCAGTGGAATGCCTTGCTTTGGGTGAGATGATTAAAAAAAAATCACATTTCAACCGCCATTAATTAACATCCTCTGCCTGTTTATGCATATGTTTATAGCGATGATTCTGAAGGAACGTCCTACTTCATCTACTGACTTATTCGTTCCGAATATTCCGGTGCGATTATTCTGAAGGAATGGTGCCATTTTTTCATGAATCTTTTGCACGATATTGTCATATAGTCTTCAGGGCCTCGGATATAAGTTTGAATAGTATATTCTCGGGAAACGTAGTACATAGGTAAACGTGGACGAGTGAGTACTTTTTCTCGCAGGCATCCTGACTGACTCATTTACTCTTTCTGGGGCTACCACTCAGTGACTCCACTCAGTGTTGGTAGCCATAATATAAATGTGTGGACGAGTCCATTTCTAGGTAGGTCCCCACAATACTTGATTAAATTTTGCTCTATTTTAATAGACTACTTTGGACTCGCAATCCCCTGTGTTTTGAGTGTTAAGAAAATATTAAACGGTTGAAGCCCTTTTAGAAGACCTGAGAACGATATAATATACTCGGTGTAATTCAGCATCTGTATCGGATTATACGCCTGAGTATAAAACGACACGCTTAATCTTTAACAATATATGTAAATATATACCTTCACATTTACCCATATCATAAGACGTCTCTTTTTTAATAACAACTGCCAGGCAGTGATACGATAGATAATCGTGTGGCACACAAGAGCAGATATTTCTTGTCTACGTTCTACAGTTCATAATTCCGAATCATTCCTTGAATATTAGTAGAATTAACCTCTGGATTTCTGTTGATTATGAAAAATTATAACTATTCAAATCTTTACAGAAACCGAATACTTCACTACTGTTAGTGAGTAAATAGCAACCATGATTAACAGTATGTAGCCGAAAGGTATCACCTTATATTCTAGTCAAAACTCTTCTTCTTAAAAGCTAAGCGGGATATAAATCGGATATTTTATTGAAATACATTTTTCTATCCAATAATTATTTGTTAAAAGAGAAGCTCTAAATAGGCAGAAGTCGACAGAAGATTTAAGCAGATCTAGATTAGGCGATTGCAAAATTTTCCAGCAAAATACCGGTTTTTTATCATGTATTTATTATCGAATTAAAAAAAGATAGCTGAAACATTTACACGTACCAAATAGAATGTGTCATTCTTTAACTAGACGTCGAATGTTGACAATATTCTCACAAGGATTTTTCTTAAATATACACGCGTATATAGTGTGAGTTTGTTGAATATGAGATTCTATGCATGTCAGAAAGTAATGAAAAGAAAGTCAGAGGGAAACATTGTGCAACTTATTAAACGTGCCAATGAAAATATATAGAAGGTTCGTAAAATAGGGACGTGAATCGATAATATTACTTAGGGCTAGCGAATATAAAGACAACATGAACATTCACATTCTGAATTTACATTTATTGAAAGAAGGAACACGGCATACGTTAGTATAATTCCTTGAAAACTATGAGTAATTTTAATATTGCCCTTTTACTTATTCGGGAAAATTTGGAACTTCTGATCGAGATGTTAATATCAGTTGAAATCAATGTTTCTTAAGTGTAGTAGCTATAATTGCTCTATTCCAGCAGCAATGTAGGTTCCTTTTCTAAAATTTTTGATGGCGTTATATGTCTGCAGGTGATGTTTCTCTTACTTGGTTTGGTTTTCTGTATGTAGTGGCAGTGGACATGTTTCAAAGTAGTTTGTACTTCCCCAAGACTCTTAGGTTTCACCTGCTCTAAACTAATTTAACTATTTATTTAAAACAAAAATATCTCTAACACAAGACACTTTAAATAATTCTGAATGGTTTGATGCGATTCATGAAATGCATATATTAGTCTCAATCAGATTTGCCTAGTTAAAAACATGACACGAAAAATGATGTTAAAGATTTAGTTCTGTTTGACAACATTTTTTGATGTCTTATATTAATATCTCTTAAAAATAATAAGGACTTGAGAAAGTATAAACCCCTTATATAGTGTCATTCTGTGGGTCTTTTGAAGCATTCTTTATTATGATCAATTGAGGGATCGGGGCATGAACAAAATTTCGAATTCGGATAGGGACCTGATATATGTATATATTGATACATATAACAAATCTTAGATTACTGGGCTCAGTTCTTGATCTATATCATATATACGCGATTAAACTATAACGTCATTCATGAGATAATGTTCATGAAGTACCTACGTGAAGTCGAATATTATACATCTATTAATGTATGCCTTACTCAGACAAATCAAAGCTTAGAAGGACGATTCATTTCTAGGAGTATAAATTTAATGCTGTAATCTATATTTGTAATACCTGACACATTTAAACACGTTTAATAGTGACTGACAGTTATATTATGAAATTAATATATGTTTATAGACATTCGACAAATTGTAAAAATATATTTTTAACATAGCTTCCGTGTCATTTTTTTCTATAAATACTTTCATGGCAATTTCCCAGCTGACTGTTACTCTCTGTTATCAATACTTGATGAATTCAAAAGAACTCTAGACTAACGAAAATGTATTACCAATTCACAGTTGAAATAACTAGATGTAACATCAAGTTTTACTATAACAGTTTCTTCTAGAGCAATTTTCTCTTGGAGAACTCTTTTCAGGTTTCATGATTCTAAATCAACATTGATCTTTAAAGAAATAAATGCGTAGGTAATTGTTATAACCTGACTTCCTATTAACTGTTCTATTGTTGGACACATTCTTTTTTATTTAATTTACGTAATATATAACACACAATAACCCGTTTTTAAACATGAGGTTTATATCTGTTAATCATTAGCTAAGATGTATCCTCTCGAACTATAGCACACATGACTTATATAGTCTTAAAATTTAGTTGAAAATATCTTGAGTAATCTTACTACATTTTGAAATTAGGATTTACCACGCTCTATGTTTTTGTAATCCGTTATGAAGTCATGAAGATTCCTGTCGTAGTTGAATCAATCATTTATGCTCTTTGCTGTTAAGATCAACGTTAAATGATAGCATAGACTTGCAGTATTTTTTCATAAAACCACCTTATATTTTCGCGGTCTACCTAACTTGGCTGGTTTATTTTCCCGATGACATTAACTTTTAGCAGTGTGGCTAATGATATTAATTAAAGAATATTATTATACAATTGTAGGAAGTGTTTTGTACTATGTCTATAATAATAAAATATTGGTTCGTAAAAGTTTTCACAAAAGATTGTCGCAGATAATCATTTCACTATACTGTTGGCGGCTATTAATATTTTTTACTCAGTTTTATTAGATATATTGGTACTTTTTAAATAAATGTCATCTCTTCATTATTGAAAAATTAGGAAAGACTTTATTGTAGATCATAAAGTGTGGTGTAGTAGACGACAGCTCAGATTGAAAAGTCGGAAATCCAAAGCGAAATTCTTGTCCGCTTCATTACAGTCACTTACGAACACGCTTTAGAAAGGTATTAATCTATGTCAACTCCTAACAGTTAAGCGTGGATTATCAGTATAGACATGGATTTGAATTACAATCTATCTATTACAGAAAAATGCTAAATTACTGCGAGAAATTAAACTGTCTAGCCAATCAGCAATCAGAAGAGACATGATCGTCTAAACTTGTATCGTGTATGGTATTTAATTTACTATGGTAAAATATCGAAATGTTAAAACGTAAGTATCTACGGAGACTTTACCATTGATACCATTGATATGAAATTGACACTGGCGTTTATAATTTATACGCTTTTATATTATTACCAGGTAAAAACATTAAGATGGGTCATGAAAGTTCTAAGAATTAAAAAAACTATGGAAATCATTTTCTGATATTTGCTCGTCATGATTAATTACGTGTATATAAGCTCAATTTACATCTCTGTAATTTTCAGTTTCCTGTGACAGTATAATTTTATTCGGTGTATGCTTATTCGTTATTATTTACATGTACAAGTTTATAATTTATCGTTTAAAAATAGGTTAGAGAAAATCCATCGACTTTGATACAGACTATTAGTCTTAAATAACATTTAAGCAATATAGCATTAAGTGCTTCCCATTATGCAATTGCATATTTTATATAAAACGACCCATGCTATTCATGGCTTTTTAAAGGTTATCGTTAAAATAATGATATATGTTGCGTGTAATATGAGTGAAATGGGTTATCATTAGAAGATATGTTTAGAGGATAGTTAATGATTGACTATTGAAATGACGATGTGTAAATGTTATATTTAGAAAAGCACCCACACAACATTCTGTTGCACAAATTAGAAAAATGTTCTTACTTTCGGAATATAGTGAAAATATTTTTGATTCATGGAAGTGGTATTCTCTGTTTTAACATTCTGAATAAACGGATTCAAAATAGTGAGGTCGTCTGATAAGGTCACATGAACATTGTAATGGATTAACGATATACTTGCAATTTTGCAATATCTGCAAGAATTCGGCAGTTGAACAGAGAAAAAAACTTCCTGAAAATAACAGGTAATCAATTGCGAAATCTGTCAATGCTAGAAAGTGAGGATTGAGCAGATTTAGCCTACATATGCCAACAAATCGATTTTTGTTGATATGTGAAACTTGAAAAGGGAATGCATTGGAAAAAGCATAAGGTATTTCCTTGAGCCGATCACTTTTTTAAAATTATCTTTAATAATAGCCTTTATACATGGTTTTGTCTTGAGATATACTATGAAGCTGAAACACTGTAGACATTCATGGTAATAGATAGGTTCGTCCGATATACACAACAAACTTCCCAAAGTTAAACAACGTAGAGCTTTGTAAGTTCCTATATTTTTGACCACTGGGGAATATTGGTGCGATAAGCATGGATGTGTAAATGGGGAATTCGAAAAATCGGGATCGGTGTGCCGAGGTACAATTTTTATTCAGTTATGTGAGATAAAGGGAACGCGTTTGGACAATTATATCTCGAAAACATGAATGATTTTCACACAGTTGTTTGCCATTAAGTTCAGCGGTAGACTCGATTCAAGCTAAGGCTATAGAACTTATTCTATCGTACTATTTAACCCATAGCCTGGAAGAGAATAAACAAAATAATACCTTTGAGCTTAAAATTTAAATTCGTAAATACGAATTGAACGAGAATTTGAACTCGACTCTCCGATTTCTCTTTCCAAGTCTATATCTATTGCTCCACCGCGCATATTTTAGTTAGATCATTATATTCACTTGTTATGCAAGTTAACAATCAAACTAGTTATGAGTAAATTAGGAAAAATAATATCACTAAACAGCTGTTAGTAATTATTATTAATTGCGTATCACTTATTTAGATTTCGGCATTCAGTAATCCAAAATGTTGTTGATATGCCGCTAAAAAACAAACCAGGAACAGGAATCTACATGAAATCTGTTTATATAAGATTAATTATCTGTGCGGTCTGGTGCAGTGGGTATCGTGGAGCCGAGTTCGAATTCCAGTTTACATTCACTTACGCGCAAATACCCTTGGGAAAGGTATTAATCCGTCTCTTCCTTCAGGTTATGGGTTAAATAACAGGACAGATTGGGTTCTATAGCCTTGGCTGGCAACCAGTCTATCGCAGAAATCAATGGCAACCTACTGCTGGATAATCTTCTGACCAGTCAGTCATGTCACTTCCGAGACATGATCGTCCAAGCGTATTTCACGTATGGCACTTAATTGACTGATAGGACCGTAAAAGTTAGCAATGTAATTTTACAGAACATTATGTTTGTTTTGTATTCGACAATACTATATATACCGTGTGCGATGTGTAAAAGTCGACATTGTATTTTTTCGATATCGCTCATGCACATTGTCTGTTTTTGTTTTTATCGACTGCAGAATATATTATGCTCAATTGAAAAAATATCATTTTGATTCAATTAAATTCGCAAGAAACAGCATTTGGCATTTGCGCCGGAAGCTGCAAAACGAATATTTCAGAATGTTTGGATGTCACTCTGAGGACAGTACAGAGGTTTCGGAAAGAGATTTTGGATGATATATTCAATAAAAAACATCGTGTTCGGTGTGATCATTGGTGATGGTGACATGATGCCTCCTTTCTTTGTTTCACGGTTGCCTACATGAAGAGGGTAGTTTTGCTGTGGGCCAAAAATGTAAATGCTGGAAAAACCTATGTCTGGCAACAAGACACTTTACCATGTTACGCAAGCAGGTGAACTCAGTCATGGATATCAGATATTTTCTGTGACCACATCGCCCCAAAATTCTGGACTTCTACCTCTTCAGACACCGATGCAATTTGTTATTATATGTGGTGCGCAGTTGATTGAGAGACCAATAAAAACTTTATGGCCCCAATCCTGAACTGAAGGCAAGCTTTAATGCAAAGTCCATGGTTGAAATCAATGTCGAGTTTATTGAATGAATTTATTATTTAGTACTGTAAGATATTTTTGTGTAATTTTGATAATTGTATATGTGTTGTGGAGCCCAGGAATGGGAGCCGCACAAATAAAAGAACAACGACCAGTAATTGAGATAGAAAATAAGTGTATTAACAGAAAGGTAAAGACTTGAATGAAATTTAGTAGTCCAGGAATGTATATTATTAAAAAGTATATGTATAAGTCTCTGGAAGTGAAGCTGTAGTATATTGAGTATGTCTGCGACAGAAGATGACGTGTACTGCGTAATAATCTTCTCGATGAGTGGAACACATATCTACTATGAACTACTATGTACCGACTGCTCAATCTCTCTCTGGACTTTCGTATTATAACAAGCGCTGTCTTCGTTTTTAAGTGCAACTTGCACAACCACAGTTTTATTCGCAATCGATTACTTTGTTCTTGGTATTCTTGAGAAATTAGTTTTCCTTTCCGAATTTTGATCAGATTTTGATCAGAGCGAATATTGTTGATCGTCTGATAATATCTCTGTCACCAGTATTATTTCTTAACTTGCTGTGGTTCGTTAGTTTTCCAGAAAGTATTCAATTTTGAAGAATGCAATTACTCTAAAGTTTTCTTTGCATAAACTCGAATAACGTTATATGTAGAATGATGTATTTGTTATAAGTTAATTACATTTTCTTTGGCTTATCCATTTATGTCTGTTACTTTCTCCCTCCGGGTAGGAGAGGTATAGAGGAATAATAACAATAATTGAACAATTAACTAAGACGTGATATCCATAGCTTTGGGCAAATGAATTAGGACGATCTCTGTAGACTGTAAAAACGGTTCAGTTACATCTATGCAGACTGACTGATGTATTCCGTTCAGAATTTTCGAAATTAATCGGATCGATGAATACTAGACTAGGCAGACGGTCAAATCGTTCGGAAATTTGTAAATGCAACAAAAATGATAAATAAATTACTCCAAGTGTGAATAATATAATTTTGTTATACCATAGATACAATATTCTCAGATAAAAATATGAACTGCAATTTATTGTATTTGAAAATTATAGCGATTTCTTAAATGTACAATCATAATTTAGACTGTGAGAAAAGGACGGGTACTTTTTTATCACTCTATGTTGTATCCATTAATAAAATATCCTTATATTTTTAAGTAATTTCATATATTTGTGATATATCTGAAAAATGTATTTATATTTCCTGTATGAATTTAAAAAATGGAAACATATATGTATAATCTATAGAGACAGTATCTAATGATTCTATAATAGCTTAAAAATTAATTTTGAACTAAAACGGAGATTGTGCAGTATATTAATGAAATTACGTCTGAAACATAATTAAAATAGCATCATTTGTTTATCTTCCTTTATATTTTCTAACTTACATTATTTTTGACGCAGTGAAGATTAATTCTTAACAAAAAAAAAGATTAATAATTAAAATGCAATATCAACGTAACACAAAATCGGCAAGACATTTGTATCTTATGAGGTTTCTTAAATTTAGAAAAAGATAAAGGTGTTTATGTTGTTTTCTTTTTGCATCAGAAAATAAAATAAAATATATAAAACGTTATTTTACGTCACTTCCTCTCTGGCTTCTTCATATTATCTTGAAGAATGTTTTTATATGATTTGTGTGATTTAATTTAAAGACACGTTTTTAAATCTACCATTCGACCGAGTAATGAATACTGTTGACATATCTGGTCGGGGGCTTCAGCTATTCAGCTCTATGTTCTCGACAAAATTCAAAGAAGGATTTGCAATGTTATCGATCACGATATAGCAGCTTCACTTCAGTCACTTTCTCACCGACGAGTTATAGCTTTTTCTGTCTTTTCTACAAATAATTCATGGCTTCTGCTCTGACCATATAAATTTACTCGTACTACCAGAATGGAAACTAGATTCCAGCTTTTAACGTAAAAATGATCAAATATAACCAAATCGTCTACACTATCAAGTTCTTTTCTCACGAATCACATTCAATATATTTGTTTTATTGACAGCTACAAACCCCAATTGGTAAAGTGCAACATCAATTACGATCTTCCATATTTCTGTTTCTCATCATTCTCTTATACGTTCTTCGACATCTCCGGTAACTTGATTCCCCTTTCATTCCATTTACTTCACTTTCATTATAATTCACTGAGAAGATTGGTAGTACTGACTTTCTTGGGGCGAAAAGATTATATTTATAGAAAAAACTTAAACGTTATTTAAAATGTTACTGAGCTGAGTTTAATTCTATATCTTCGATGGACTATGTTCCTTTAGGACGTAGGCGATCGTGGCTTTCCACGTCCCCCTATCCCTGGTGGCTCTTAGAACACTTTCACCTGTTAGTCCATCCAAATGTTTTTCTGCTATCCCCCTGCTCAGGCTTTTCAAAAATTTTATCCGCTGCTTTCCCCTGTATCTTTTCTTTTCTATCTAAAGCGTGGGTATCAGATTCTCCAAGACTTCTATCGTTATAACTTGTCCCATGAACTTCAGCTGTCCCTTCCTGATGCTCTGTATTAATTTCCTTTTTCTTTCTCTGCTTTCTAAAGCCTCATCATTGTTCACATGCTCTATCCATGATATTCACAGCATCCTTTTGTAGAAGCATATTTCCTATACTTCTACTTCATCCTACTTGATATTGTCCAGCATTCAGTGACATATTGAAGAACAACAATCACATAGCAAGTAAGTACTCTCTTCTTTGTTTCTAGTGAGATTTTTACCGTCTCTGAACTCTCTGTTAATCTTCTGAAATGCGCCCTTGGTAATTCTAATTCGCCTTCGGATCTCATTGTCTCACATTCCATCTTCCGTTAGAACACTTCCATGTACCTTTTTTTTTGGTACTGGCTTCATTTTAGTATCCACAACCTGTACTTGGCATTTTGGGCTCCTCCGTTTGTTGATGACCACACATTCAGTTTTCACACATGAGTAAAATATTTTCATATTTTCGTCACTCTAACGAATAGAGAAAATCCCTCAATCACTTAATCATAAATATTTTAACAAAAAAATAAATATAGAACAATAAACCAAATGTACAAACACATTATCAAAAATTTATATTGGAATAGAAAATCAAGCATGTAAAACATTCACTTATAGAGATAGTGTAGTAACAAGAGACCGAATATCTCATATTGGAAACTGAGAGCTCGTGAGAACGAAATATTAATTCCTGAATATTTTGCAAATTATGAAATCATAAGCAAGTATTGTTGGAAAATATGTCTGAACTACTAATATATACTTATATGTGGGTGACATGTCGAAAGTCAGTACTATTTCACTCGAATGTATAATCTTGTTTGCAGAACTAACAAGCTTCACCTGGCTACCCGGAAAGCCAAAATGAAACTTCTTTGAGTCTTTCAAGATATCCATTTAGACTGAAATCTACTGAACCATAACTAGAAAAATCGGCCTTCCTTGCGTAGCATTATCAAGTGATATGTCCGAGACCTTGGAATCAAACTGTCAAAATGGAAATGCGACATGTTTTCAAGAGGGCTAAACTGACCCAACCGCGTCTGCAAACAACACTACTCTGTGAATAATCATCTTGTAGTATATTTTAGATTGCACCGCAATATATATATATATATATATATATATATATATATATATGAGGATTCTACATTATACCAGCAGTTGCACTGACAATAGAGGATAAATATTGAATAAGATGTAATTATTTATTGATTATTCATGTGCAAAGTATATCAGATTTGATATGGGGAAATATATTTAAATGTTCATCACATTTATGGCGAGTACGCGAGGTCTTATTTAAGTAATTATTTTTTCACTGAATCTCACTTCTTTAGTGCATATTCTTGCGTATGAATATTTTGAAAAAAATATGCGATTTCATTCACCTTCGAAATTTTCAATTTGTTGCTATCTCAAATAATCCAATTAGAAACTAAGTGATTAACATTCTCTCCATAATAATTGCGTGAACTTATTTAGGTTTTAAATTAAAAAAGTTTTAGCTGATATCTCGCTAAACATACGCAGCAGAACGAGAACATTAAATACCTTATTTTATATAAAGGATTCAGTTAGCAATTCAAAGAAGGTTACAAGACTCAGACAGCTGAGGAAAGCCAAATAACACAGCGAGTAAAAAACTTCGTGTTATAAAGAACAAATGAAATCATTTGTTCGTTTGTAAATAATATGAATAATAACACTTCATTTCAAGAACTCGAACAAAAATATTTTTGCTTTCACCTGCTTTTAGGTTTGTCAGGGAAAAGTGACATAATAGACAAAAGAATATTACACGATTTCTAATAGGTTTTGGTTGGGTTTTCATAACTACATTATTTTCATTTATCTGTACCCTTGACACATGCGAATATACGTACATACATGCAAAATTCTGACATTGTGTTCAATATCTTAATTATTTTTTGGCAAAAGATGACATTACATGTTTATTATTTAGAGCAGCTGTATTTACTATTCCTTTAGGATTAGAGGACATTTATCGTAATACAAATATTGTTAAGATGCTAAAATTTAGATCGCTATTTATGTCCCATTACTTGCATTATCAAGCGTTCAATTCCAATTAAAAAAATTAATGTTTTCTCAAAAATTAAAGCTTATGAATATCAATAACCTTTTCAACACACTGATAATAGTATCATCGAAAAGCAGTTAGGAGGTTTATCCCATCTGATCATAGGCAATATATAAATATTACAGACACATTAATATCTATGAAATTTCATACATCATCATAAAAAATGTTTGGAATGTTTGTGTGCTCTTCTCTACATTGTTTACAATCATGGTTGCATTGCTTCGAATAATTGCCATCCAAAGCTAAAAAATACCTATATGTCATGCAGTTAAGCTAATTAATTATTATAATGTAGATTATAGTGGTAAATATAAATAAAAGAGTTTAGGATTATGATTGGTAACAGATAGAAAAGTAGGAAAACCTGTAAGTTCATGAGATCATTATTAGAATTTCTGATTTTAAGAACTGCAAGAAAACTGATCAGTACCGTTTTTGCATGTAGCAAATTACCAAACAGGTGTGATAGTTAATTTTATATAAAATCAGATTAATTTTATGTTTATAACATTTGAAAAATAAACAAGTTAAAAATGGTCTATGGAACTTGAACTATTTTCGTTTTAGTATAACTTTAGAAGAAATCATTTCCTTCTAGTTTATATATTTTTTCTCTTTGATCTTATTGATCGTGCATCAAGAACGGGAATGTGTTAAAAATACAAGTGAAGTCACTGACAAATCCGAATACATGAATTAATTTTTGGAGAATTTCATTTCCGAATATACTATTCGCACATCATGTCATACGTGCAGATGGTCAGGATTTAAATAAATAGAAAATTGCTTAAAATAAAATAAAAAGTAAGATGGGATAAAATGAGTAGAATTTCTGGTAAAATAAGGAATCTACCAATGCATAGGTTGCCGAAATAGATGAATGAAAAAGTTCACGTTGATAAGACACATGCATTAGAGAAATTGACGACTTAATTTTTAGTGATAGTTTCATGAATATTTAATTATCGGGAAAATAAGCAGGATAAATTATAACATTAGCTAAATATAAAAGTAATGACACTAAACTATTATATTGAATGTTAATATTCCCGTTTTTATAGAAAATTACATTGACATTAATCTTTTGAAACTGTCACGTTTTATACCCAGAGAGATGTTTACATAGAATATAGAATGTATTGGGTGATAGATCTGGATAACCTATTTCGTATGTCAGAATATAGGGAACATTTTGAAATATAATTTCGCGGATTATCACGCGGTGGCCTACAAATGGTAGAAAAGTAAAAACATCGATTATCAACAAAAAGTATATAATACCGCTTCTTTACTAAGTAGTTTCAAATAACATTAACAGATATGATCATTATATTACAAAAAAAGATGAAAATGTTTTGATAGATTGATTAATCGGCATATTCAAAATATTTACTGAATAACACAGAATGATTTATAGTTTTATATTGTATCCGTTCCCGTCAGTGTACAATCACTATGAAATAAATAAGTATATTAAAATAACGAATTATTACAGATACAAAAACAAACTTCAATAAATTCGGAAAAAAATACCAATAAATAATTTTTTTAAATCATGTAAGTCAGACAATTACCAAGCAGGAAAAGGGTACTGACTTTCTTTCATCGTCTCATCAAAGCTGATATTCTCTCTACTCTACAAGGAAAATACTAAAGGGAGTAATGATATATAACATTTTCATATGTATTTGCGGAAGAAATTTAGGATTCTAATTAATTATTTTAATAAATATAAATGTCTGAATAACACACAGAAACGCACGCAAACTCTCTCACACAAACACACACACACACACACACACACACACACACACATATATATATATATATATATATATATATATATATATATATATATATATATAAAGAACCCTTAGGATGATAGCAGAACACCTGAACAGACATGGCAGCAGTATTCAATGCACGGGCGGATGATAGACTTGTATATGTGCAGGGTTTATTTACACGAAAAAAACTTCCTGGCCCTGCACAGATAACCTACCTTCTTAGCAGTGAATTTATCTATGCATTCTATATAGTCATTCCCCAATCTGTTGTGAGAGTTAACTCGAGGAGGCACAGTGTTTTACTTTCAGGGAGAATAGCCTGATCCATGCTAATGCGGTATTAGGAGCGATTGTCTGTGTAGGTTAATAGATAGCAGCTTCGTTTTGAAAGCATTAAAATTCACGAGCCATTTCTTACTCCAGTCAACCACAGATTGAAGTCTTTTTCAATCTCGGCAGAGAGGTTTGCTTTGTCAGCAATGGCAAATTTTTGATCGAAGCGGGAGTACACCGGAGTAAGGTCTTATTACATCTGGTGACGTGTTTTTACACTTATCTTATATTTTTCAGGGACTAGTTTTAGCTTAAGATACTGAAATTAGACGTAGAATTCTTAATAAATTGTAAAATGAGACAAAACATTCTCTCCAACAAATAGCGGTATACTCCCAGATATTCATAAGCCTACGCCAAGATTCTAAAAATGTAAAATAAACGGTGTAATAAGATGACGACATAAATCGAGTTAAAAATGGAATCTAGCCAGTGTTTAAGAGAAAACGATATGTACATTTTACCTCTTAACTACTACTTCCTACACATGTTGCATATAACGACTGAGTGATACTACTATTCTAGCCTTCTCATTTCGTAAGATTTTCTAACGATGACGAAATAAAGTAAAATGAAAATCTAAACCAGCAAAAAAACGCTCAAACCCGTCAACATCTTCTTTGCGAACTCACGAAGTATCCGTACCAATTTTTGCAGGTTTGAATCCTTCCTCCAAATAATTTCACCTGACATCCTAGCCCTCTATGAAACTACTGTAACACTTCTATCCAGTCATCTGAATTCTACGTCACTGGTTACCTTCTCCTCTTTAAGAAAGAATTTCAATGTCCATATGCATTGCCTTGGTAATTATATTAGTAAAATTCTCTCTCTAGCTAGAGTGGTCTCTCTTTAATCTATAAATTATTATAACATGTGTTTCGTCTCTCTCTATTAAGCACGGTGATCGTGATTTTTTTCTTTTCTTTCTCTACCGCTACCTCTCACCTACGGATTGTTCAATACTTGACAGCATCTCGAGGAATATTGATAATGCCTTTTCTTCTCATCTGTTCGCTCATATATCTTTTAAAACATTTAATACACACCACAAGTGGCGGGAAAGCTCTGTCACAGATCATGCCGGTGTCTATACCATGAAATTTTCAACCACTCTGTTACTCAAGTTGTGGATTTGCCTACACGTTTTTCTAATAACCCAAATAGAAGTGACTCACTTTTAGATCTCTGTTACACTTCCATCCCTCACTCTTGCAATGTTTAGCAGCATTGCCCTTATGGAAACATGCGGTGGTTTCCGTTAATATTTCCTTCCACTCCTCCTTCAGATAGGAACATCATTATTTAAGTTCATGTATTTCAGATTTATGGAGAACACTGAAACCACTGTAATCGTTGCCCTATCAGCCTCCTACCGATTTTTGACAAAGTGTGTCAGGTCATTTTTTTCGCCGTGGCGGTTCAACATCTCACAGCCCACACTGCCTTCTCTGACACAACAGTATGGTTTCTGCTTCACAAGGTCGACTGCTAATATGATAAAGACAGCTACTGATATGATCCAGGTTATCGTTAAAAGCAGTGAAGCTCGAGCTGTTGCTTTGATATCTCCAAAGCGTTTTACTGAGTCTGGCATTTTGATCTTATAAGCAAGCTACGAAGCTATGGTTTAACTGGACGATTGTTTGGTGTAATCCGGTCATTCTTTTCAAATTGCTTTAAGAAGTTAGTATTGAAACTTCATGTCTCCTGATATTATCACAGGAACCCGTGTGTACCTCCTGGTTGTATTCTACGTCCTATACCTATTCTGATTTTCAGCAATGATCTCCCAGAGTTGGTATCTACGCTGACGACACCATAATTTACTCTCTCCTCGATTTGAAAAAAGGCTGAAAAAGTGAACCTCTCTGCTGAGCTTGAAAAGGGCCTCCTATCTGTGGTGGACTGTGCTAAGAAATGTCTCGTGAATTTTAATGCTTCCAAAACGAAGTTGCTATCTGCTAACCACCATAGACAATTGCTCCAAACCACTCCCTTTCAGGGAAACTAACCTGATCTTAGCATGAACTAGACTGGTCTCCCTGAAAGGCAAACACAACGCCTCCTCTGCCTGATTATTTCTGTAGACTTCAAGTGGAATGACTACAT
Organism: Ascarosepion bandense; assembly: GCA_037127315.1. Lineage (NCBI taxonomy): Eukaryota > Metazoa > Mollusca > Cephalopoda > Sepiida > Sepiidae > Ascarosepion > Ascarosepion bandense. The sequence continues at coordinate 1,873,880 of JBBBDQ010000253.1, forward strand.
CGAATCCATAGCGAAATCCGCTGCTAGGAATGTCGGTTCACTTTGTAGTGTCAGGAAGTTTTTCCTCTCAGAATTCATCGTGCACATATATAAATCTAATATCCACCCTTGTATTGAATAACCCTGTCGGATCTGGCCGTGTGCTCCTGCTATTTGCGCCTGGTTTCAACGAAAAATATTATCGATCCAAGCTTGGTATTTCAGTTGCAGTCACATTCTCACCGGCTTAATGTGGCTTCCCTGTGTCTCTTCTACATATAATTTCACAGCCTCTGCTACGACGAACTTAGGTCACATGTGATTCGTCTGCATTGATATACGCGAGCTACTTGACAAGCCAATAGTTTCCCCACTTACAATTACAATTACAGTGAAACAAATAAAATGTAACCGCAGCTTCTACTCAACTGCTTCTTTTCTCAAACATCCTGCCTGTGGAATGCCCTTCCGTATACATGGATCCCTCTCAGCTACAATCTGCAAGAATTTAAACGCAAGGCCAATTGCCATCTCTTAACTGTCTGACTCGTATAATTTCCCTCAAGCTCTTTTTCCCTCATTTTTACTCTCTCAGATTTCTTCACGCCAGTTGTCTCGTTTTCTTATCCATTTTCTGACTAGCCCTAAAACTTTCCCTCTTTCCCACCACTTGCCACTCATGTAATCACCAGTGGCGGAAAACCTGCCTTGGGGTGAAATGAATATAAAAATAATAGTAATAAACATAAAAGAACGCGACAGACTAGAAAAAACTTGTCTCTTGTCGAAAATTGTTCACAGGCAATTTGTTTAACCGACTGTCTATGTGAAGTTCGGGTTTGCGCCGATTTCTTGAGGAGGCTTAATGCCACACTCAAAACTTTCAGTATTCTTCAAAGAGACCGGAATACATTTTTGCGAAATTAAATGAAATTGATTTTTTCAAAAATTGACATCAGTGACGTGTATTTTCAAATACCTGTGAAGGAAGAATGTTCTAAGTTGCTATGCATCAAAACCCATCTTAAGTTATACGAGATAGAACATCTATCGTTCTGGGTAAAGTTGGCGCCGCCAAATTTCCAACAGTTAATATACACTAAGCTGAGCGACCTTGATTTTGCGGTTGCATAATTAGACGATACATTAATGTCAGTCAAAATTTAGAAGAACATTAGGAACATGTTCATAATGTCTCCAAAAATATTCAGGTGTAAGGGTTCAAATTGAAAACATCTAAATGCGACTTTTGATGGAGAAGATTAAATACGTGGGAAACATTACAGAGAAATAGGTCATAAGACCAGTTCCTGAACAGCCTACAGAAAAAAGTGGGCATGCGAACTCCCAAAAATGCCTCTACGATAAAAGTTTCTTAGGATTGGCAAACCTCTATCAGGTGTTTATACCAAATATGCAGAAATTACGTGCTCCGTTAAACGTAATTTTGAATAAAAGACAAGGACAGGGAGTGGACACCTGAATGCGAAGAAGAATTCGTAAAAAAATGGATATCTTGATGTCGGTCATTTTCTTACCCATTATATTCCAAACTTTGAGATTTATAGATGTCAGCGACTCTAGTTCACGTTGGAACACATATTATGCACAAGATACCAAATGGTATCAGGCAAACCAACACAAGAATTGTGAAATGAAGAAACACATTTAAGATATTTTATCTCAATGCGACGAAGTACTGCAATATATTAAGCGATTCTTCATTCCCAATACAATTTAAAAAAGTATTCTGAAGTATTTCCATGTCGACTAACCAGAGAGTACAATGGTACGCACTTATGTATACTGGCCGAACATTCATAATGATAATGAAAACGTCGTAAAATAATGTAAAGACTGTGCTTTAGCACTTAAGGCACCTTAAATCAAATATAGTCCTTAGCACAAAGCGGACCAACCATGGTCTCCAATTCATATACACTTTGCAGTCCTGCTAGACAGATTCTTGTATTTTATAGTAGTAGATAAATTTTCAAAGTGTCCTGAAGTTCATAGACGTAGAAATTTCAATATGGAAGTGACACCAAATTTCCTACTCAAATTATTCACTAGATTTGAAGTAGTCGATTATTTAGTACCATTCAATGAGACACAATTTACGTCCACCGAACTTAAGGATTTTTGTAGGACGTTCCAGATCTGGGATACCTCGATCACTTCATATCACCGAACATCCGACGGACAAGCAATTCGCTGACGCGCTAAAGATAGCTGTAAAAAAAGCTAGTGACACACCCACAGAAAACAAGCCCTACAACATTTCGTTCAGGTGTGCCCAACGTCATCACATCATCATCATTAACTCTAGCCAAGGTAATATTTGCGCGTAAAACAAATTCTGTCAACAAACAAATCCCACCAAAAAACCCGGACGAATAAAGTCGGTACTTACAAATGCTGGCAAACCTGAGGGAAAGTTTTTTTCGGATGTTTTATTATAAAAAAATATTTTTATAAAATGGTTATATTTTAAAAAATTAGTAGGAAATTCGCTCAACATAATTAAAGGATCTTATTTTACTCACAAAATCATTTAAACCAAATCAAGAAACGCGAGCCTGACGATCTTGACAGTAGTCTTGCTCAAGAGAGAGAAGTCCTGGATGACATTTACGATCATTTTGATTTGCCAGTCCGAAAACAGCCCTGTACCATTGCCCTTTAAGAAGAAAACAAATATAATAGAATTTATCGTCGTTAATCTAAAGAGAAAAAAAGTAATAAGACTCCTGCGGAGTTAGTTCTTATGAGTGGATGTTATGTTAATTTACAAATACCCACATGAAATCTTCGAAATATAAGCACCAGTTTCTGCTTTGTGGCAGAAGTCTATTCCAGCAGAATGCTCTGACATCCGGACCAAACAGTCACGCTCGTGACCATCTCTTTCTGTTAATGTTTTGTGCTACTATTCTTTGTTTCATTCTATACATTCTTTATGTCATTATTTCTGTCCCCTTAAAATTCCACAACAGCTTCAAAACTACAATAAATTTAAAACTGCTATGTTTGATTTAATATGTTGCAATTATCTTTATATTCAACATTGACACTGATTATCCAGACAAATTATACACATATATACAGATGTGTGCATGTCTCTGTTAAAATTCAGTTAAGAATATATTTGTAAAAAGACAACAGTATTAAAAATACAAAAAATATTCTATCTTTAACAACGCTTTCTGGGCTCTAATAGACGTTTTCTAGGAAAATATAGGAAGGTTTTTTTTTAAACGTACTTAAAATTAAAAATTAAAAATAAATATTTTCAAAATTTCAAAATTTTGAAATTTAAAAACGACCAGTAATATTCTTAAATGTAACTGGGAAAGAAAAGAAGAATATGGATCTATGATTAATAAATGAAAATCAATAAAACTTGTTGTTCAAACTTTCTATTTTTTAATATATATATATATATATATATATATATATATATATATATATATATATATATTGTCTCATTGTTTTGTATAAATTAATTATTATTTATTATCTTATTTTAATTTACTGTCGGTAATTATTCATCATGAACCAAGGTTTTTAATTAACCGTATTCATTTAATAAGAAAAAAAATTTGGTTAAACATTGGCTTGCAAAAGAATTATTATCTGCCATAATTTTCGTTACATATAAAAGATGACAAATGATGACGTTGGAAAAGCTACGTATTCTCACATGTCAGAAGTGCTGATGGTATATCTGTAATAATCATTATTATTAAAACCTTTGTTAAAAATAACATTGGAATATATTTTATCTCACTTGGCGTGAATCTTTTTATTTAGCTCATTATATCGTCAGTGGAATAGTAATACGGTATTAATAGCGGATAAATGTAACAGATTCACGGCAGAACGCTAAAATAGATATCTATAACTTCCAGATCGTGTGCTATTATTGTTTTAGATAAACATGAACCAAAAATAATGCGTATATTTTATGTATAAAATTAAGGAAATGTATTCCGTAACGAGATAAAGACTTGATTAATGTGCAGGGAAAAAACAACAAATATATTCTATCAAATTGTCCTTATATTTTCTTTCTAAAACAGTTTCACATATCAGATTACTTAGTATGAGTTACTTTCATTTCGATAGAATGCATTTATTGCTGTGTGTTTTTAGTTGGATTAGAATTTGGTAATTGATATTCTGCCTATATATTTGGGAAATGATTAATATTTTCCTCCATCATATCCATGTTGTTGTAACTGCTTTTAAATTCATTTGTGTTGAGGAATTTGATAGTTTGCCACGTTTGAAGAAATGTTTTACAATTGCACTGAAATATACTTTTCTATTTTTGTTTTAATTGTAACATTTTAGGTTTAGAGTAACAAGGATTGTGTTTCTTTTACTGTTATTTTACATGGGTTTGTTTTCGTGCATATATACTTTTTTTGTTAAATAAATGCTGTTTGTTCGTTCTGGTTCGTATATAATTTTACAAGTTGAATATTTTTGGGTTATTATTCTATTGTTTCTCTTTGTGCTTGAATACTATATGTGCATGATTGGAGATTTTAATGTATATTGGGATTTACCTTGTTTTTCAGTGTTTTTATTTCTATTATTACTAAAATAATGTTATATCTAGAAAAATCTAACAAATATCACCATTTATACCTGCATAGACGACATGGGGAAAATATTAAACACACAATCAGAAAAATACCCGAAAATACTAACTACACAAATATCAATTAAAAAATTCAATCTACTAATCTATCTCCAAAAATGCACCAACTTATATTAAAAGACATTCACAAATATTACCTACAACCATGCGTCTAATATACTGTAAGCACATTCATATTTAAAGGTGAATACACACATACACATACACACAAAATACACACACACACACAAACTTTCAACTATCCCCTTAAAGACAAGCGTTCAATACACAACAAAAGAATAAATGACGAAAATCCAGCATAATTATAAATACAGAAAACAATAGTGAATGAAGACAAAGAAAAAAGCCCCCCAAAAAAGAAAGAAAAAACAAATCAATGAAAAGAAAAAATATAGCCAAAATGGCATTTATCAAGCCAAAAAATCAAAGAAAAAATATTAGAAAATGGTATAAAATTATGTCCATGCCTCATGATTGGGTGTATTTTGAGACGTTCACGAATCTTCTAATTCGACATGACGGAAGTGATGACGATAAGATAAGTCACTATTTTATCAATATTAATGGGATATATAGGCTTGTCGAAAAGTATTTGCACAATAAATCATAACATTTTGAGATTACCTATACACATTATTTTTAATAACATACTTTTTACATTGACATTTAAATTTCTTTATATAAAAGAATCCAAAAGGGCTACGATTCACTAAATTCAGTTGCTCAAATTAGTTGCGCATCTTAATTTGCACAGCTTTAAACTCTACCTATCACGCTTTGCCAAAACTTTTCACACGTCTCTTTGTGTAAGTTATTTGAATTCATCTTTTATGTAATTTTTTAAATCACTAAATATTCATAGTTTTCGAATATAAATTTTGATCTTGAGTACTTCACAAAAGAAATTCATTAGTGTCAAGTCAAGAGAACGTGTTGACCAATCTGGCGTGTTCAGACATTGCATTTCTAACAAAATGTTTAATCAAGACGCACATTGACTGTTGTTGAATAAGGTGGAGAGGGTTTATCCTTTTGAAAATACAACGGTTACAGAGAATTATTCACCCTACTTTTGGACAAGCTTATATATATATATATATATATATATAATCTCTTTATATTTAACTTCATTATAGTGAATGTTTCCCGTTTTCAAACTGGACATATCTCCAATTCAAAGCACATATTTTTATTCACAGTTACTTTCCAACCTATGATTTCAACAGTTGAACTATAATGGATATTCCGAGGATTATGTTTTTAATTAATTGAATTTTAATAGCTTATCAGGATGTTACTGTTTGTTTAAAATCAGGGAATAAATGAGAATCTTCGACATAGAGGAAGTAATACTATTTTACTGTTAAAATTCAAATTATTAAACCCTATCTGGCAGGACAAGAGATGAATTCATATATTTCACATATATATTTACGCATATTTCACCGACGGTATGTGTCTTCGCTCTTACACTTCTACAAATGTTTTCATGGTTTCTTCTCCGATGGTCTTTGTAATCCCTGGACCTCTCTCTACAAGAATTTACTCGAACAACCAATCACACACGTTTACAGTCAAAACCAAATGCAGCCGCCATTTCTTCACTGTCAGCTCGTTTTTTTACACTTCTCATCTGTGGATCTCCCTAGCATATACTTGCTTTTTTGGTAGCTACAATCTCCAAGATTTTAATTGAATCGTCACCTGTCAACACTTATCCTCTTGAGTGCCATATTTCTCATATCATTTCCTCAGCAATCTTTGAAACTTCTTCTATTCACACTTCTCTCACGAATCTGTCTTCACACGATCGTTTTCTTCCGCATTATCTGACAACCCCTGTATATGGTTCCTCTGCGGTTCCTCTTTCTATTCGTGCCCTTCATCTGTAACACTTCACTCTCTTCTTATATAGACCTCTGCGACCCAGTGGGAGTACTACCTTACTACGGTTGAAGCAACTAAAAAATGTAGTTTTGTAAACAAACCTAAAACCGATCTATCCCTGCTATTCCAAAACTAAATTACGTTTCCAGGAGGATCATTCAAGAAAGTTTTGATAAGCAGGAGTCTGACGATAAAATCACGAAATGGTTTTACATCCACTTTGTGAGTACCGGAACTAATACCTGTGCAGAATATACCGACAGCCGTGCGCGTTGATTCCTTGCTCATTTATTTGTAAATGTTGGAATAAGAAGCGAGACCAACGATATTGCATTAATTTTCGATATTTTTCTAAGTTAGTGATTATTATATTTCTTAGAATTTTTAAAATGGATGGGGTTATGCGCCAGATATGTTTGCCCGAGTTTTTCATTTTCGATATCTGCAAATTGACATATTTGCCTCTTTTGTTTTGTTAAGTTTCCGGTTTCAAGTGAGAATTCTAAGGAGACGCGACGGAATAACGCACTGCTATAGAGGGAGGATACACCTTTTTAAAGGGAAAAATATATATGGGGATTTGCTCAATGATCATGGCAAAAGTAAGCTAGTAAAAATTCGTTTGTGTGAAGGTGGAAAAGTGACAAAGAGTAAGGCTTGTTAAACTCCGGCTGTGACGGAAGACTGGGTTGGCTTTCTAAGTGAGGTGCTGGATGGGCTGGAGATGGTGCGGTGGAGACAGATGGAATGAAAACTTAGTTTGAAAAACAACACAAAAATTAACTAGACTTACATATATGCATAAAACGTTCTACCCCATCTTATTAATACTGTTATTTATTATGTTAAATATAGTTGTAGACTCGAGTACATAGTTATGACGACGTAGTGTCTGGATGTTACAATTAAACAGCCAGTGCCTGCTAAAAGGCACAATAAATCTTTTTTGTCAGTTGAAACAAATCGAAAAATATATGGGTCTTCTATAGTAGATTATTGGTAAGTAGTCAGAGTTGTACTGCGAATTTTATTGTTAACTGGTTTAATGTTTTGGTCAGAGAACACTCGTTGTAACAATGTGAAGGTGTTGGCCTCGCTGTTAATCTGGTCCAGACGACCCACTTTTTTAAACCCTGTACTGTTGGTTTAGCTGGCTTTGCTAAGTCTGTAAAATTTTAGGGGTAATACATTTTATTTCTTCCCTTTACGTTCATTCATGTAATCTATGACAGATATTCTTTGCATAACGGTTTCTACGCCTTCATTTCAGACAAGAGGGGAAGAAACCAGTGATAGGGTATTTTGCATTTAAAATAATCCATGGACAATTAGAGTAACATGTTTTGTGTCTTCAACGATATATATATATATATATATATATATATATATATATATATATAGTCATCCGCAGGCAGATTTGTTTTGCTGTATTACAGCTCATTAGCGCGGTTAGACTCCGATTGCTTTTTAACCTAGGATTGAAACCCGGCCGAATTGGCGTCAGTCGGTGATTCTAACTCTCTACCTCTGGCTTATGGGCGTTCAGTAGAAGAAGGCAGTTTGTGTGTGTGTATGCATACTTCATCCACATGCAAGCCTGTTAGTTGTATCACAGCTCACCAGTGTGTCTGCATAACTACTAGGTTCGAGCGAGGATTGAAACTCTACCGATTTGATATCAGACGGTGTCGCTATACATATATATACATATATATATATATATATATATATATATATATGTATGTATGTATGTATATGTATATATATATATGTATGCATGTATGTATATTCATATATACATTCATATATATTCATATACATATATATGTTCATATGTATATATATATTCATGTATATATATATATATTCATGTATATATATATATTCATATATATATATATATATATATATATATATATATATATATATATTATCCACTTAATATCCACTTGCCTCTGGACGGGATCAAATACACACACACATATACATATATGTATATATACACACGCACGTGTGTGTGTATTTCTCTGTGTGTGTGTGTGTGTGTGTGTGTGTGTGTGTGTGTGTGTGTGTGTGTGTGTGTGTTGCTCAGATATGTACATTGAGGAGATTACAGGAACTGGTATTTTAAATTCCATGTTTGTTTTAAAATGGCAATCACTCAGAAGTATTTTCAATTTGCCTCCGTCTTCACTCAACTCTGCTAACAATTCCTCTATGGAATTTGCTCGCTCCCTATAATCGTTTTGCAAAATGAATGACAGGCTCTGATTAAATTTATATCACGTACATCAAGAATTCTTCTGGGAGAAATCTTCTTTGTAAACGTTTTTGAAAAAAATAACATTTTCTTTCAGAATGCTGTGTTTTCGACAGAAATCATTCGTGGTGCATACGTGATATGAATAGAGAATGTAACAAAATCATTAGACAACCTCGTAGCCATTTTACATCCTATCGTCTTCAGATCGTTTGAGCCACGTTGCGTATTTCCGAAATATATTCATCAAGAAAACAAGAGGTCAGGAAAAAGAGATCTAGAGGTGGAGATATGTTATATGAGAAGATACATCCCCCGTCATACCACTCGTCCTCCATCTCACCATGAACTCGATCGATTCTCCATTGATATTAACATTGTTGTTACGATCCATGGAGAATTTGTAGGTATTAATAGCAATGCCGATAGCATCTATCGACACGATTTTACGATTAATTCATTTAAGAATATTGAATTTGGATAAAGAAGTGAACCAAGTCCCACGACAAGACTTAAATAGGTTTTTAATTTTTTATAATTGAATTTAAAACATTATAGGATAAATTTTATTACCTATTCATCTCTAAATAAATGTACTGTAAATGAGAACTGATCAAAATAAATAAATCCTTAAATGAATTAAATTAACAAATAATCACGTTGAATGACATTCTGTACAATACAATAAGAATAAAAAATTTAAATCTTAGTAATAATTGCGCAACTCTAATGCCTAACTTTATAATAATAATATATATAAGACTAGTCTGGATGTCCGTTCTGAAGATCTGAGTTGCCGCACTCGTAACGATGCGTATATATATATATATATATATATATATATATTTATCCGAGTGGGTTCAGAACGAAGAATTCTTTCAACGTCCATTCATTCATTTAAATTAGTGCTCGATATATAATATACTAAATAGAACTGTGAATATTTATTATAAATTATACTTTAGAACATGTACATAATTTCTCTATATATAATCGCGCCGAAGTCACGTTCATTTCGGCATTGGCTCCCCAATGCCTCATCAGGCGATATGGAAGGTACTGGAAATCATTTTCCTTTATATGTACTTAGTTTTGCTAGGGGTGAGAGCTGGAGTTTATTGATATTGTGATATTTCGTTGACAGTTGGAACTTTTTGTGGAGAGTGTTTAGTTATATATATATATATATATATATATATATATATATATATATATCAGTCAATTAAGTGCCATACATGATATACGCTTGGGAGATAATGATTCGAATGACACATGACTATTCTTAAGTAGGTAGCTTTAGATTTAATGACAACCCAAACTGGCCTGCTATTTTCCCCATTGATGTGAAAGTAGGAATATAATAAAACCTTTTCTAAATGTATTTACTCTTAAGTGAATTGAAAAAATTAAACTAGAATTCGAAGTCGACTGTCTGATTTCTCTTTGAGCCGATATATATATATATATATATATATATATATATATATAGAGAGAGAGAGAGAGAGAGAGAGAGAGAGAGAGTTTCAGATGTCTGTGTCACATTGCGATACTGTTTATCTTAATATTAAAAGAAGATAAAAAGACAATTCACTTCTTTGGGAAGTAAAGGTACATACACGAGGCCGTACACATATCCCCTCCCATTGCAAGAAGTCACATGCCGTGTGGTCAGAAAGCCTGGGAATTCTTCGCAGGAAAACGGAATCACATTTCTCGGCATATCCGCACCATCTGTTATGCAGTGTGATGTTCACATACTTTCTAACCTTGACATTTCAATGAGGTGATATCCGATCCTATTAAAAAGTAAAAGTTGCAGAATCCACCACATGCAATTTTTTATTCAACCAGCTTTGCAACAGAGCAAGACATATTTCAATATTACCTGTTACTTGTTTTTCGTAGAATAGTCCATATATTCGTTCTTTGACGCTGCAGACAACACGTTTATCTTAGAGAAATCTTGCACAAGATCAAGAGATACACAACGATTCAAAGTTACCGATATGTGTGTATTACTCATGTAAAAATTGCCACTTACGTGGTAAACCGTCTCGCTTAGCCGATAATTCAATCAGTCATTTTGTAACTTCTCTAGCATTTCAGTGCATAATACATGGTGAATAGTTTTATCAGTACACTTCAAACTTTGAAATAATTTACCCTATATAGTATGAAATACAGCTATCTCCAAACAAAATTTCCTCGACTATTTGTTCTGATAGGTTTCTCAGGGCTGAGATAGAAGACTAGCAAAATTTGTTAAACCATAACATCTGAAGGTGAGTGGCGTCTTTTGATCTTTGTCGGAGGCAAAAACCTACCCTCCTTATTTTAAATTCTAATTTTAAAAAAGAAAGTCAATCTCTTGTCTTTTCGGTAAATATTGTTCGAAAGTGCATTGAACGGCTGTCAGTGATTCAGATTGACCGTATTGTAGGACGCAAAATGGTTTGTTTTCTGAATGACAATATTTTCCTTTTTTGTGACGTTTCCCTTCAAGACGTAGGCGATAATGGACTTCCAATTGCCTCTGTCTCTTGTTACTCAATGTTTTCCTCTAAACTTTCTTTCCGTATTTCATGTCCCATGAACATCATTTGTATTTTCCTGAAATTAATTATGAGTTAAATTCTCGTTTGCATCCTTTCCAACACTTCATCATTGCACATGTTCTCAGTCCATGGTAGCCTCAACATTTTTCTGTAAAACCACATTTCTGCTGACTAGATTTTCACCTTCAGACTTGATAAAAACGTCTAACAATCACTTCCATACAGAAGGACATATATCATATTTCATTACAACACTCTTTTCCTGTCTTTCAGTACTCTGGTTACCTTCTGAAATGAGTCTTTGACCATGCCAATGTCACTTTGGGTTACTATATCACACTTTCCATTGTCTGTTAAAATACTTCTCAGGGATTTATTTTTTCTATTTTTATTTTATTTTCTCCGATTTGTAGTTGACTTATTGGTCTCCTCTTTCTGCTGATGAAAATACATTCAGTTTTCTTTAAATTTATACTCAGTTCTTTCTTCTCACTTTCTTTTGATAACTTCTGCAGACGTTCCTGCATTTCCCTTTCCGTAGCATCCGTGTACCATATATCGTTTAGATATGAAAAATGCAGGCAAGGGTTACACTTCTCTCATAAGTGATTCTTTGTACAGGTTGAAAAAATCAGGTTAGAAAACACATAATTTTCTAATCTGCATACCTTCTGAGTTCATTTCCATACCGTACACAAGAAGTTTGCTTCCAATAGAGATTCTTGATTTCCTAAAAAATTTCCGAGGATGTCGAGGATGTCTACCATCTCTATCAAGTCCCTGTATTGTACTTTGTCGAACACCTTTGCGTAGTCTATAAAGCACAATTTAATGTCCTTCTGCATTTGTATTGTCTTTCAGATAGCATTCTGAGCGTAAATATCGCATTTCTCGTTCCGTCATCTTTAACAAAGCCATATTGTTCTTATCCAATCACTGGGCCATTTCTGTTGTGCGATCTGTTCATAAGAATCCAGAGATTTATTATGTGGCTTATTAAACTAATTGTTCGATGGAGCTCACATTCATTTACATCTTGCTTCTAAGGTAGTGTTATGAAGATTCATCTGCTTAGGTTCTCGGATATATTGCTGCTGGTGTAGATTTATCTTATTATTTCTGTTCTGTTATTGTGCCTACACCAAATCATTCCAGGGGCATCAACATTTCTATTACAATCCCGTCTGATACATCTTCTTTGTTTCTCATTAATTTGGCTATTGTCGACTCTACTTCGGTGTTTAATATTTCTGATCCATGTGTAATTTTGTGCATTGATGGTTGGTCTCTCTTGTCGTGGAAGAGGTCTCCGATATTCTCGTCCCATTTTTGAAGTATTTTTTCTTTTTCTAATATTAGTGTGCCATACTTTACATTTATACATCCTGTTGCTGAGCAAGACCTTTGATCTGTTAGTTCTTTATTTTTTATGCATGTCACCATTATTTATTGGGCTCGGTCTATCTACTTTGGCGCATTTGTCGTTGGGCCTTCTATTACTGGATCTTAAAAGAGGAAAAGATGAAAATAAATTTAATAAATTAAATTAACAGAAGGAAAATGACACATTTAGCTTTTAAAAGTTACCTGTTCTGTAACCCTATTTTCAGATGGCTGGTGTTCATTTTTTATTGATTTAAACGATAAGAATTACAAAAACTAAAATTGAATAGAATAAAAGAAATAATTTTACTTTTGTCGGTAAAAGAAAACGAATTTATTGTATATGTATAGGTGGAACGTAGACATAATACTATCGTAGTGTTTTGACGATAGCATGGCCCTAGATCAAATTCGAATATAAGAACGTTCTGTATTCGACCATCTCCAATTTGAGTACGGATATCAAGCAATAGAGAGAGAATAAAATTCTCCTCAGTGGTGAAGAGCCGAAGACTCAAATAATAGAAATATTTAACTGATATTACTTTAATTTTCAGCTAGTAAGTATTATACAGAGAGTGGAAATTGTATTCACGTATCTATCCTTACCACCCCGGTTTTGTTTCTTTTTCTATAAAATCAAGGTATAACACGAAATCTGAAAAATTCAGCCCGGGATTTTGCAGACGTACTTAAGACTGAAATAGGTGCGCTGCTAAAGACAGAAAAACAAACCATCGTTCTCGATAAAAATGACTATGGATAGTGGTATGGTGATACTAAAACACCAGCCAGCTAATTTGTGCGACACCTATGTTATATTTGGAACCCTGAAGAGGCCAAGTGTTGTATGTGTTGGCTCTGACTAAAGAACTAACTCCTTTTGGGAATCATAGACTGTGTTATAATACTATGCTGGCCAGGCCAAGATCAGTTATACACAATATGGGCGGATTGGTCGTGCTTTAGCTATGGTAGGCTCGACTGCGCCCGGGGAATATGTTATAGTTCAATTGTGGTATTTTGATATAAGAATTCTTAGAATATTGCATAGATTTTTGAAACAACACACACACACATACATAGACACACAGAGACACTGACCGAGTGCTTGTGCTTATCTGTTGTTTAACCGTTAAAGGTAATGCTTCACCTCTCAAAACTAAAGACTTCCAGACATTGGCATGTTTCTGAGGCTGGTGACCATTTACTTTAAATGCTACAACCGATTACGTGCCGAAAATTCTTTTGATATTCGCTTGAACTTTCACATCATTATCTTTCGCTATTCTGTTAAATTTTTCTACATATAACTTAAAATGCAATTGCAATTTTTCACACACAATTTAAAAAAAACAAATAATTAATTTATGTTTATATGTTATATAAAATTATCGAAAAATAATTCCCATTTTAAAATACTTATCATTTATACATTAACTATGATTTTACATTAAATGGATATCGGAAAAGCGTCTTAATTGCAATTTTATTTAAAATACGTTATGGGCAACAAGTTTCGCTACCAGATTCTTAAGGCGTTCATGAATTTCCTCAGATGATTTCACCAGGATTCTTCGTTGAGTAGAAGGTATATCTTCACTTATTCACTCTTCATGTTCTGCAGAGTATTGATTTGATGCAATAGTCATGTTTTTTTAACCAGCCCCAAAGAAAAATATAACAGGGTTATATGTTAGGATTCCAGGTTCGTCACCCACATGTATAATAAGGGGTTTATTTTTAATCACCGGCATATGAAAAGCAATGAAGCTTTCAGCTATAATTCGACAACAATTTGTACAAAATTAATTATATAATACAAAGAATGTTGGCAAAAAATAACTCTAAATTTGAAAAGGAATATGATTCAAACCAATATATAATCAAATTTTGCGTCGATTTTGAGGTTTTAGACACAATCTTAACCAGTGAATCTCGAGAGTACATTCAGTGACAAGTCTGCCATTACAGTAAAGTATTCAGTGAAACAGTCAGATATTTCGAAATAAATGATAATGAAGAAATGATACTTACTACGACATAACGTCTTCTTTATGGCTACACTTCACAGAAAAAGCACGATCTGCACTGATATTTTGGTCATAGCTGGAGGAACATACATATATGTTCGTTCCAAAGTTTTACACTCAAAATGTATCATATAGATTAGTCTTGAATTTGCAGTTAGATGTTTTCGGAAATGTATCTACGAAAATAACCATTAAACCACCTATAATAAAGCTCGCACACGCACATTCCCATCTTAGCGGCATTAAAATTCTAGTTGTATTGATAAAAAATTAACATATACATTTATACTTCCTATGAATGTTTAGGGACAAATATCTAGTGTAGCATCGCCTGTTTGCTTGGTATTGTTAAATTTCTATAATTAACCCGTAAAAATGATATCACTGTCACTTGATAGCAATCATAGCAAAGGAAAAACTCTAGTAGTGTGGCGCGTCAAGACTGAATACCTTTATTTCTGACCTCATCTAATTATTTCAATCAAAGTGTGGTAAATAGATTCTGTCTTTCGGAATGTGACTTTATTCTTGCCTTTTACATAATTAAATACCACAAGTCCTAGGAGAAAATTCTTGATAAAGACTTTTTGAACAGATTATTTTTATGTTCAATGTACCTGGCTTAATGTTTGTAAAATTTCACAACTTCTCCAGATGTAGTTTCTAAAGTATCTGTTAGAATTCATTGGTTAGTGCAAGCAGATTCCTCTAAAATCCATAGTATTCTTTAAGAATTATATTGACAGAACATGATATTCTTAAATATTGTCGATCACTTTACAGCATAAATCTCGAACTTGATTACATTACTCAAAAATATATTAGGTGCTACTTCTTACGCAAAATATAAAGCCTTTGTGATATTCATTAGTAATTTTTGGATTTCTTCTGAATTAGAACGAAGGGAAAACTTCAAATCTACATTTAATTCACAATAACTTTTTTTTTTAGTAAAACAATTAAATTTTATCCTTGGAACAATGTACTTAATTAATTGCTAGAGTAGACATTTATTAACAATTATTTAACCATTTTCTAGTGTATTCTGTACGTGTAGACAGACAAACTATCTTTATATGCATCACATTTTTGAAATTATATATATAAATACCCAGACATACCCACCCGCATATATATATATATATATATATATATATATATATACAGAGAGAGAGACAGACGGACAGACAGACAGACAGAGACACAGAGAGAGAGAATGAGAGAGAGTGGTAGGGAAAGCTTTCCTTACTATCACTTGTTTCTTCAACTTCCATCTATTTTTTAAAATAACCTACATATTAAATCATTTATTCACTGCATTTTAATTATATTCATTAGCATTTATTATTTTATTTCGAAGGAAAATAGACCTATCACAGATAAGTGGACGGATAGTTTTAATTGATGAAACAATCAAGAAATGTAACATATTTTTTCGGGGTGCGAATTAATTGCATATTCTTGCAATTTTGTTCGAAAAATCACCTTGAACTTTTAACTCTTAAAAGAAACAATCGGAAGAGGGTAAATATTCAAATTAGTCGACATGAAAATCAAGCGCTTGAAGCTGATAAAATAGGCTAATTAGAAGGTAACATGCTTCCTCAAGAGAATTGTTAATTAGGGGAAAATGGAGATGTACCAGATTCTAGAATGATATAGAGTATAGTTAATCAAATTATGAGGAATATTCTCAGTTAAATGAGAGTCAAATTTGGGATAATGATAATCCATTAATACCAATGTTATAATAAGAAATTTCAAATAGATAAAGAGTGAAAAATGAATGTAAACGCGTTATCTTATGCTAAAGGGCTTAATAATATTCTATGAAATAATGAAAACAGTGATAGAGTGTTGTGTATTTGGATGAATATTATATTTAATGACACAAGACAAACGTGCATTGTTAAGGTACTTAACAATTACTTTCAAATGTAAGAATTAAATATAACCGAATATGTCAAACTTAATAATCCAATTTATTTATGATATGCGGCTCATGTAAGTAAAAATAGTTTGGCAGACGGTTATTAACCTTAGATACATGAAAGAAAATTGATCTTTGTTTATATTTTCAATTCACTCGACAGAAAATTACTTTTTGATAATGAAAGAATACATGCGGTAAAAGGTAAATCAGTTTTTATTTAGGTAACTTTTATTAATATATGCATATTTGTCTTGTGTTATATCTATCAGCATTAGTATTGGTCCTGATCTGGCAGTTCGAAATAATTCACATTTACAGCGCTGTATAGTTACTTCTCAGTATTTTTTTATATAAATACTTTCATATTAAATTTTTGAATGAGTTTTCGAAATGGTAGCTATAACTTTTGAGTTTAAGTGCATTACTGGATTAGTGTCGAGATTGCATCAATTTAGAGTTTCGTTCGTCATATATAAGCGTACATAATATGATAACGCTTTTATTTCTCGCATTTGTCGCTTACGAGACACAATTATGTTTTCATACTGCCAGGCCAACTTTAATCTGCAAAAAGTTATATACAATTTCCATAGATATCTACAGTCCTGTTGATTTCTAAATCCTCTTCCCGCTCATTATTAGTGTTTTTGTTACATTATCTTTCACAAAATACAATCCCTTCTTTTGTAGTAAATATATACTTTTTGTCTGAGTTGCAACCACTTTAAAGTTATCATTTTGTTATTGTACAAGTAAAAGTTATTGCTGAATTCATATATGATAATTTTCTATTTTATTTTAGAAAACTCAATCCATTATCGTAAATATCATTTTTCTTAATTAACTTCTTTTATACTTTTTTTCCATATATATATATACACACAATTTAGACTATGAGGTAGTTAAAATGTGATGAGTAATGAGAATTGAACTCATTAGTATATTTCTCTTGTGAACGATAATGTCTGCAGTATGCTGTATACTTTCTTTTGTTAATTATTTGTATAACATTCTCCACATAAATTATTTTACATGAAAGTCTTCCTTAAGATGAACATTCTTTCGAAATAGTATACAAAAATGACGATTGATGCGACAAATTACTGATGTACAACGATTTTGTCAAATATTTGTATATGTTTTCTCAGTTTATTTAAGATTTTCCTAATTGTGGTAAAACTAAATGTTAAAAACGTGTTCTTCTCTCAATAATATCAATAATAATTAACAAGAAGACAAGCTCCCTAAAAATTAATAAAATCTAATCGTTTATTGTTATTTAGAAAAAGAGTAGCAGCCAGATAAAGATGCACATATTCAAATTATTTAAGTAAAAACTAGGAAAATAATTAACAAATATATCCCATTACTTGAAATATTATAGAAGAAGGAACATATTTCGATCGCATTTAATTTTAGATACTTCTAGTAACATGACATAGAGATGGTATTGTTACAGAAACTTGCACTTAAATCAAGAGATAATTCTTTAAAGAATGTCGATAACTAAACTAACTATAGCAAAACATTAAATAACACATTTTCTTCACATAAAGTTTTTGGCATAGGTGATTATTATTTAGGTTTCTTGTTATTGAGTCCTTTGATATCAGAATAACCCACTGTTTGTTGTTAAAATACTTTAATTGATTTTCATAAAAGTCCAACAGTCTAACCAGGTTTCATTTTCATATTCATTTTTTCTCACTTTACGGTTGGAACAGCTTCAATTTCTATGGGCGTATCTCTCTTGAAATGCGTCAGATGCTGTGTCAATTAGCGTTAATTTCTCGGTATTTACAAAACAAGGAAACAGTGTATCACGAAATTTCCTGTCGATACAAGAATTCCCCATTTAGAGATTTTCAAATATTTCAGGACGCCAAATGTCTTTGATTTCTTTTTCTTTATACATGGGCATTGAATTTTAGCTATTTCTTTAAGAATTAAAAATTCCTTTTTGAGTGCTGTATTCAGTAAATCGGTGGGAATAGTGAGGTTAGTCAAATTGTATTTGGTTGAAATTAATATTGGCAGGATAGACGCTTTGCGTTTTAAAATATTTCAGCATAGTTTATGGAGAATTAGGAAATATTAACAGCAGAACCATTGACATTGGCTTTTCTTATCTGAATACAGATGAGGACAACATTAAGTCGGTCTAAATGATGCGGCAAATAGAAATATCTTACTGTTTCACTCTTCAATCATGTTAATGATTAAACAATCATATATATATATATATATATATATATATATATATATATATATATATATATATATGTATGTAAGTCGGTCTAAATGATGCGGCAAATAGAAATATCTTACTGTTTCACTCTTCAATCATGTTAATGATTAAACAATCATATATATATATATATATATATATATATATATATATATATATATATATATATATATATGTATATATGAATATAACAGAATCAGATAAAGATCATTGAAATTTGGCAATATTAGATAGCATATCATAATTATTTTAATTGAAAGCAAGTAAATATGAACACGTAGATTATTTTGAAATTATATGAATATTGTTGCACGCGTGCAAGTATAAAATTTACCTCGCAAATCAATGCATATTCATCCTTAACAAGAAGATCAGAAACGTATAGAGTCAGGTTTGAACAACCAAAAGTTTGTCCAATGACTTTAAAAGTTGAAAAAATTTGAAACTATTTATTATATTAATGTGTTGCAGAGATGCATGTGTTAATGATTGATTTAAGGTAATATATTAGATTCACACCACCCATAAAAAGAATTGAATAACATTACCCCAATAGTCTTAATAAACATACATCCAGTGGCACCAACATTAAAGTTATAATTGTTTTACTAAGCCGATTTAGAAAGTTGAAATCTTCCCACACTAAAACATCAATTATTGTACAATGACTGTTTTTCTGCTTCTTGTTTTCTTGCATGCTGAAAGTCCTCTTCTGTTATTCTTGTATTTAAGAAACCGGGCGAACACTCGGACCCATCCAACTATCGCCCTATCAGCCTTTTACCAATTTTCAGGAAAGTGTTCGGGGCCATCATTAATGCTAAAATAGTTCAACATCTTCCTGCATATAAACTCTTCTCTGACAGGCAGTATGGATTCCGCTTTACCAGATGGACAGCCGACATGCTAACGACTATTACAGAGTACATGTTCCAGGCTGTTATGGAGTCCGGCGAGGCTCGTGCTGTTGCTCTGGACATCTCTACGGCTTTTGACAGCATTTGCCACGCTGGAATTCCATTCAAGCTACGGCGTTACGGTATTACCAGACGCTCGCTTGATCTGATCCAATCTTTTCTAAATAACCGCATAATGATGGTCATCTTGAATGGGTATGCCTCCACATCCTACTCTACAAACGCTGGTGTCCCTTAGGGCTCTCTCCTAGACCCGACGTTCTTCCTTATTTTCATAAATGATCTGCCAGACGAGATCAAGTGCCAAGTAGGCATCTACGCAGATAACACCACAATTTACTCCAACATCAGTAAGAAACTCAGCGTGGCGGACAAACATAATCTCGCTGCTGATCTTGAGAGGGATCTACATTTTGTGTAGAATTGGTGTAAAATTTGCTTATAAATTTAAATGCGTCTAAGAACAAACTGCTGTCTGTCAATCATCACAGGCAACCTCCCCTGCCTCCCATAAGTATGGACCAAGCTAACCTCCCTGAGAGCAATACCTGGCGTCTCCTCCGCCTTAGCCTCCCTTCCAATCTCAAGTGGAACCACTACATTGAGTCAATAGCTAAATACACTGCAAGAAAGTTTGGGTCACTGTGTCGGGCCAAGATGTTTTTCCCGCCTGAATCCATCCTGTATATATACAAATCAACCATCCGTCCGTGCATGGAGTACTGCTGCTATATATGGTCAAGCGCCCCTGCTGTTCGTTTCAGTCTTCTTGACAGGCTCCAAAGAAGAAGCACTGATGTAATAGGTAGTGACTTGGTGGCTTGACTCCAGTCACTTCCCCAGCGACGAGATGTGGCTTTCCTTTGTCTGTCTTATAAATACTTTCATGGCTTCTGCTCCAACGAACTTATGTCACTAGTACCTCTGCAACAGGTGTTTGCTCGTGCAACCAGACTGTCAACTTGGTCTCACCCATTCACATTTAGATCAATCAAATGCAGACAAAAATTCTACTCCTGCAGTTTCTTTTCTTGCAGTTCCCTCCTGTGGAACCAGCTTCTATATTCTTGCATTCCTGACGGATAGAACCTCCAGAAATTTAAATGCAATCTAAATACTCATCCGTTCACCACTTGATTCTAGTTCTTTCTTCACCATACTTTCCTATCTCTCCACCTTCCCATCCTTCTGTTGCTCCTTTCTAACTGGTTCGTCTTTCTCTTCACTTTCTTTTATCTCATCTTTTTATTCTTATGTAGCCCCCTGCACATTATTGTCGTTACCGCCTTTCTCAATGTGATATATATATATATATATATATCGTGTTAAATTGTTATAATACTTGCTGCAAAAGTTCTTGATTTTTACTGAGACAAACATATTTTTATAAGCAGCTACTTTGCCATAAGGTGTTCAATATCCTTATAGCGATATAGCGTTAACAGGATTAATGTTGAGAAATTTTTCACTTACAGGGCAGTGTAATGGTAATTTCGAATGTTTTGAAGGTACCTTTATTAATTTTTTTACCAGTCAGGAGTGAAATTCACTCTTCGAGATTACGAAGTTTAGCCCTGCTCAGTTAAGTGACAAACATATTAATCATATATATATATATATAATTGGAGTAGACAGATATATCTATCTATCACCCGGTTCACACACCACCCACGTCTATTGAACAGGTTAAGAGGCTCATCCCTTGTTCCCTGTTTAGGATGTGGTTTCCGGCTTTCTATTTACCAATCATTTCACTATTACGTAGCCCCCTGCACATCAGTTGCGTTACCAAATCATCGGAAGAAAATATAGGATACTTTATTTATTAGTTGATCTGTTTGAAATGTGGAATGTTAAGCTTAACTGAGCAGAGCACATCTCGTCCCATCTCATATTGCATATGCGTAAAACGAAGTCAAAGGAAAGACTAAAGCGGTTAGATCCGTCATTACCTATTTACATCATGATAAGTGTACAATATGTATTTTTTGTGGTCCTCACCAGGCAGTTAAGATTTTCACTTTCGATAAAATTCCCCTCATTCGGATTATTACCAACCGACGATAAACACAGGTGTCGAGATATTGGACAATCACCGCCTGAGGGTCATGACAGCTGTATATTTAAAAGCCTCTTTCTTTTCACTTTGATATTCTAAGCGACAAGATGTATGTACTTGCACTGATGGACTGCAGATAGGTAAATGTTTAAAACATATTTGCCGAGATTAGCGTTGAACTCTTCCGAAACTTCTTTCATTCTATATCATTCGGTAGCATGTTTGGTGAATACATTTATTACTTTTTCATACTCTGAATTTTGTTATGATATTTTTATTCCATTTTTTAACGAAAACTCACATATTCTCTCAGATTATAGGTTGTCTGATTTCCAAGACGTAAAAAATCTAATAACGTCTCACCTCAAAATGGTATAAACTAGCGTAATATTTTCCTATATACACTGAGTTTCAAATTATCATAAAGGTAATAATTTTATCATTTTGTCCAAAAACTACCAGAGAATATGCATAAAAGCAGGTTGTATAGCAACTGTATTTAGGTAGAACAAAGATGATATATTAACACTATATTGACTTCTTCATGACTATCGCGCAGTTATGGTTCGCGATTGAGACTTCATATAACATCTGCATTTTCCAAAATAAATCTACATTACAACTATCTAGACAAATTGGAAGATAAATGAACTTCCATTTAACATTGTTTCTTGCTCTCAAAACATTTACTTTTATTATCTTTTCAAAACTCCGCACTGCAATTCATTTGTACTGACCTATCATGTATGTCTCGCGCTGCTTTTTAATGTCTCTTTTTTCCTCTTTCTTCCATCTAGTGGGTATTACATATTCTAGGCTTTTTTCCACATTACGTGTCCCAGGAACATCAGTTGTTTGTTCCTGATATTAAATATGAGGTTTATTCTTGTTTGCTTCCTCTCAAATACCTCATCATTTCTCACTTGCTCCACCCATGGTATCCTCAGCATTCTTCTGTAAAATCACAGTTCTAGTGCCTGAAGCCTCTCCTTCATCCTCGAAGAGATCATCCAACATTTACTTGCTTGCAGAAAGACAGATATCGCATGGCAATCCATCAGTATTTTCTTTGTTTCCAATGAGCTTTTCCTGCCTCCCAATACTCTAGTTACTTTCTGAACTATGGTGTTTCATCCTCTGTGAGAACACTTTCTAGGAATTTAAATTTATTTTAGTTTTTCCGACTTGTAATTGGCATATTGGGCACTTCTTTTACTTAGTCTACATTCAGTTTTCTTTAAGTTTATACTCTATTTTTTCTCTCGTTTTCTTTTGTTACCTTCTGTAAAAGAAAACATGAAGGTCGATTTCTCGAAAGTATTTTCACAGAAAAAAATTGTGCAATATTTGATGGCTTTGACGGCTCGAACAAAAGTTACGTGTTAAATTGACGAAATCGTGATCAATACTTTACACTCCATTGACAAGGAGGGTGTATTATTACTTGGCTTGGTATTCTGGTCCTTGCAAAGTACCTAATAGTACGAAAATTGCTGAAGATGATCGAAAGTTATTTTCACAGACGCTTTCTCGAAGAGCACCTATAGTCTTGGCTAAAAATAAAACAAAATTCAACTTCGGATAATAATGCTTGTATTTTTGGTATATGATCTAGCAATATTAATTTTCAGCTGACAGTATTCCCAATTGAAGAGATATATTTTTTTTTTGCTACAATTACCACTAGTCATTACTACAAAACACGGACCTTCCCTACTTCTGCCATAATAACAAAACGTAAAAACAACTCTTTTCTATATATAGAAAGTCGTCGGTCATTAAGAGGTCCGAGACGTTCACAATCAATTGAAACCTGCATGTATTTCAGTGTATATCTTAGATGAAGCTATTTAGTTATACACATTATTGTAAGCCTATGTTGAGATATTTGGTATTAATTTTCTATGATCTTCAAAATGAGTAGAGATTTCTCTAAAATTAGAGAATACAATTATTTTTGTCGGCTAAAATAGACAAAATGTTAACAAGTAGAAGTTACCTATTCAGATTAAAATGAATGCAAAATCATTTTTTCTTCTGAGAAGGAAGCAAATTTACCAAAATTAATTAGTCAAATATTTTCAGTGGATTTTGATGATATGTGACCCTAGATAACTTAAGAATTTCCTGTGTACTGATTATCAAGCCAGTTGATAAAGCAGGCAAAAATAACAGGGAGTGGGTTTTTCCTCCTTCCCCTGAAAATTGAAATGTTACATAATATTGTTTACATGTGAAGAGAGTATATAATATATATATAGTGAGGTTGGAATAGAAAACCCATACCCAACTTTACCACCCTGGTCTGATTGCTTGTGTAATAAAACAAAAGTGAAAACGATTTATTTTCAGTTCGCGACCTGTGTTTGGAATGAGAACGTAGTGAGAAATATGAGTGATGCCTGAGAGATATTGCAAGAGACGGTCAGTTCTAATTAAATCAACTGAAAAACCATACAACTGATATTTATTCTTTCGTCACATACATTGACGTGTTTGCTATTTTGTAATCATTCGATATATATGTGAAAATATGTTAAAATCTAGACCGTGTCATTGCGTGTTCCATATATACCAATCCCTTGAGTGTCTTGGCCAGCTTCGTAAATTGACTGCAAGCAGTCTTGCTTTGGATGATCCGAAATGAACAACACAACGTGGGCGGAATCGATCAAAGCTCAGAAGGTTGGCCAAACTCAGCCAGATGTCATGCCCTATTATGATTTACGGTGATTAAATGTAATATTGTGTTCTCTATCGGCATCATAGAAGGATTGAACTTTTTTTTCATGCTCATATTTCGTTGTTCCATATATAGTGGCTTTGCCAACTTACGCGAACGGATCGGAGGGATTATAGTCCTGAATTATTTTATCAATCATCATCTGAAATAGACGAACAACATTGGTGACGCCGAATTTGACACGTTTAAACTGGTACATTTGCTCCTGCGCTTCAAAAACTATATTTTTTTATGTTTTCTTTTGTGATATGAATATTCCATTGTCAAGATATATTTGTTCAGGGCAAGATTGTTTGTCATATGTGTAATAATGTGCATTGGATATGCATTCAATTCAGTGTAGAGATTTATTGTATTGCTGTAGTGGACTACTAAACTTTCCATGTGATCCTCATCCCAAACAACCAAGATCTGATCTCGCCATGGAGAAATAGATGTTTCAATAAATCCCTCTCTGAGTAAGTTACATTCTTACTTACAATTCCGTGTTAGGCTAGCAAATAACACCTGTATTTAGTGGCATTAGGTTTGATACTGCTGTTTACATAAAAAAAAACGTTATAAAGCAACAGGTATAGGAGGGAAAGTTTAATTGGATTTAAATGCTCCAACCATCAATTCATCTTCAGATTCATTGACTTTAATGTTACTTTCTTGTATTTCTGAAAATCAACTTTCTTAATGACAACACCAAAAACCGGGAGTTCAATACTTCTATTACCATACTTGTATAAAGATTTAGAATCTAAAGGCAAATTTACAACCATTTTACCATTTAGTTTTGCCTCGCAAATTGGATAAGCCAGAAAAATATTTTTGATCTCGGTAAAACAATCAAATTTAAGTTTTTCTGCAACGTACTTGTTGATAAATATCAAACAGTTGCCTGAATTAATTAATTAAAGCTTTGATAAGAAAAATTGGGTATTCTACAAGAAAAAATTGTCATATCAGGACCACCTAGATATGCACTATTTGGGAAAAATATTCTCTGAACTTGCAATACCTTCCATCCTTTTTCCTCAGCGCACATTTGCCCAATGACCTTTCGCGTTGCTTTTGTAACAAGTAGAGTTTTTACTTGACACAAATGTCTGGCATGCTTTCGTTTGCTGCCGAAGTAATATTTGGGGAAATTTTAGGGATTCTTGAAAATGGTAGCAGCAAAATAATAGCTAGATGAATAGTCTTAAATTGTGGTTATGCTATAGTTGTCATATGAAGTTGTTTGCTCTGGATCTGTTCAAGTGCACTGGCTTTCTGACAAGCATCTGTCGATCACATTTCTCGGGTTTAAGAAAACTTTGACTGATGTATGCAGAACTGATACCATATAAAATTTATCACTTCTATAATGTTATTTATTCAACAGCTTCACACTTACAGACTTGTGATTATTTTCAATCTGTGCATGTAGGAATACATAGATTGTATTTGCTCTTGATTATGATGATTAGAAACAGCCTATTGTAAATAATGTGTATTTGCTTTATAAATGTTTCATCTAATTTTTGCATTAGATTTTTATTTTTTTATTTTTTTGCCTCACATATAAGCGCGAGCAGGTTTGCAGAAACACTATTCTTGTGAGCATGACGCTTCTTTCTGTCTAGCGAGGAAGGACCATCCCTGTCTGGTTTAGAACATTCCAGATAATTCTCAAACATTTTCTCCCAGTGATTGTATTTCCTTTCCGCATTGAGAGTATTTTATTTCAGTATCAAACCTCTCATTAACTTGACCATATTTGAATAGAAATTGTGGCAAAACCTGATGGCTGGGATAAAATTTAGCAATATTAATTGTCAGGTGGAATGAGATTTAACAATACGCTTTGTAGCAGTTATGCAGACTTTTGTTGCAAAAACAACATATTATATGATTGTATTACTTATACAAAAGAAATATGCTATTCCAGTCTGAGTAACAGATTAGTAATGTAAGATTAATTTACATAATAATAGAACAATGCGTCTTCGAATTCAGCGCGTAAATTTACGGAGTACTAACCAAAATTAGGATTCTGTGAAGATCGGAAGATAAACTGGCTGGTCAATTCTCCAGAAATAAACCACATTGAAAACGTGAGGAACAATGTGATGCCACGAGTGTAAGTTGAATTGATAAACTGATATGTTTGGTAAACCAGCGCCTTTTCGTTGTCATTAAAAAAAAGGATGTCATATCTCATTTTAACTTATTCCACTGGGATCTAATCACAACGTGGGACAGTAGTCCTTTGTTGCAAAAGACGTACTGTAGTCCAGCTTTTGTGGCGACATCATCGGACGCGATCGCCGCAGCCTGGTGGCAGTGTCACAACTGGGATCGTCACAACCGTCATTGAGAACGGGCGTCACATTTGACAGACGGCCAGCCAGTCTGAGGCGTCACATCTGGTGCTGTTTCGACCAGGATCTGGCTTGAGGGCAGCAGTCCGGCCTGCGGTAGTATCGCATTTGGTCATTAATTCATTTATTTTGTTTAATAAATTAGCTTTATTTAAGTGTGTGAAATGATAAATTTTTTAAAATGTATTCGCTGCAGCTATTTATTATTTCTGTTGTGGAGTCTCCCCTATTTCCATGATAATAAACTCGTCTAGAGTATACATATACTCCTATATAGAAGCCCGTTGTCAGATAAAAGAGACATTGTCAGACACAGAGAGATCTGCGAGATAAGGTAAGATACCGAAATAGACCGAAAAGTACTGCGTCAGTAGTCCATAGTAGTTCTCAGCTCCACTCAGCAGATTATTGTTATACAGCAACAGTCAGCTTCCGACGTGGACATACTAACACTACTACGACTTCACTTCAGAGACATTGTATATATCCGTCTTGCTAACTGTATTCCTTCATTACTAACGTGTATTCTTTACCTTTGATATACCTATTTTTCTATCCCAAATTCTGTTTGTTGTTCCTTTAATTTTTGCGGTTCGCACACCCGGGATCCACAACAATTTCATTATGATATTTGGTTTGTCGCGAGTATGTCCCAGGTAATAATTGTTTTTTTGTGCTATTTAAATATAAGACCTATTCAAAGGATATAGTAATAGTTATGTATATATCATTATTAAAGTAATTTTATGATTATCGGAATATTCATTTATTTTTGGTTAAACAAAATAATATTTGACAGTACCGTCAGAACGGATGCTAGCTTTTTCAATCATACGTTGGCTCATGCAATGACACTTAAGTTGTTTTTTCCATTTATTTCTGGTAGGTTGTTGTTGATATTGAAGTTACTCCTATTTTGCAGAATGAACTTCTTTTATTCAATAACATACTGTTATATAGGGACATATATTTGTCTTGACGAAATTATAACTAAAAATAACATTGTTTTAAGATAATGTAGAAAAACGGTTAAAATATTTAAATTTATGAAGACGCTTATTTTTGATTGTAAGATTCGTCAGTGAAAATTTTGTACAGGCTATTGTTAAGATCAAAGTTAATGTGATGGATATTGATCGCTTTGCTTTAGTGTTGGTATTGACTTTTAGTTCATAATCTTCAAACATATCTTGTTAACAGAACTTTATACAAGAAACAAGCCGTAATTCCACAAAGATTACTCACCACCATTGAGTCCTAGAAAATATTCATAAATCAATCCAACTTAAGTTACCTTCTATCTCAGGTAACATTGTAGTTTTTGATAACAGTAAAATCAAATAGATTTGCGCCCTAGTTAAACGTAAACTCAATGTAAGATTAGAATACTGTGGCAAAAGTAATGTCGACATACATATATCGAAGTCACGCACACCTAACACACCTTTTTTTCATTAGGTAAAAAATAACATCGGAAATATTTCATATTTTGTTAGAGAATATTTGCTTCATTTCATTGATATAAACATTTAATATAATTATGGATAATTCTGAACATTTAATATTATTTATGTCTATTACTGTTAATATGCTAACTGAAAACTAATTATAGCCTGTGTATGACGATGAATTCTATCTGATATGAAGGACTCTGATCAGGATACTGGAAGACTTGGAATCACATTTTAATTATTATTGTTCCAATGTCTAGCATGACGCTGGGTGGTTGCATATTTTATGCTCCAAGTTATGGGAAAATAATACAGAATGAATGAATGTACAACATATCATTACCGTAAAAATAACAGTAATCTATTTCTATTGACATCTAAAACACTTTTAAATCATACACATATATTTTATAGTAAAACTGCCCTCAATACCAATTTAAATTAGATTTCCCATGTATACATTTTATCTGTACTAGAAGACATACAATATCGCTCGAAATACTTAGGTTTCTACATTAAATAACACATATGATATACCTTTACAGAAAATCATCCAACGACTCGTTAATTAAAGCTGAAATTAAGAGAATCAGTAATATTCTTAGGCGATTTCTTTGCTGTGATCTTATTTCTAGCATTGACTGAAGTTTCTTCAAATTGATGTTAACTTTCCCGTGCAAAAGCGACTGTACATTATATCATTATTGCTATTGACAAGAGCAACCCTATTTTGTTGCCTTTTGACGTGTTTAAATGATATTCTTTTGATAGTTGATAATAAACTTTTGATTAGGCAGCGCCAAACAAGAATTTAAGATAAATCAAATGATTCCTTATCTCACAAAGAAATTATATTCTTGAAGCCAGTATTACCAATAGATAATACACTTTTGTATTCAGATTATTTTAATTCTTTCTAAACGAGACTTTTAAATTTTAATATATATTGTAAATTAACATCCTTGTATTTTATATTATTACAGTGAAGGATTTTGAGCGTTCAGTAAATCCGTATAATGAGCCTTTTGTCATATTTAGAAATTAAAGAATCCACAAACATAATTTTTACGATGTATCCTATTGTAACCCTATTTCCATGCCGGTATATTTTGTTTTTGGTTTAATACAAAGGAGTGAGAGAAATTGATATCAGTGGTATTGTTGTGTTTTATTGTAATCTGCGATGTAAACTTAAGAAAACAAATTTAATAATATTATGTACTTGTAAATCCGAAGAATAGAGAAAGTGGCTGATAAGTGGTAGAAAAGAGAAAAATATAGTTTTTCTTCTTTTTTCGCGTTTGAAACAAATTATTTTTGGCCAGTTAAAAGATGAAAAATGAACGTAGCCATAACAAAATATCAGGAGGTCTTTGATGAGATCAGGTCGCGTAAAATCCTCAAAAATTATTCCTGGGAACAGATTCTAAAATCGAAAAAACAGATGATGTATTTGAAAGAAAAGAAAGACAGAAAGACATTACGTTATGTGAGCGGTTGATATTTCATTCGTCGAGCCATGGCTCCCATTAAATCGTGTGGGTGGAAAACAATCTCATTGGTCAAAAGCTTTGAGTCGGATAGATCTCTCAAGAGGATTGGGGATGGCTATATAAATTGGAACTCAACGAGAAAAATAAGATTTTGGGAGAGATTTTCAGACGACAAAGCCCCAACGACGCCCACCCACCGTCCGCCGCCACGTCGCCCTGTTATTCGGTTGTCTGTGTAAAGTTTGATAAAGGCCGAAGAAAGGCCGTGTTTTTTATCGGGAGAATTGACAGCCTGTTTATTTTTAAGAATTGAAAGCTCTGATAATTTTAATGGAATTTAGAATGGACTTATTTTCATTTGAAGGTTGAAAGCTCTGATATTTTAAGCGATTCCTCTCTCCGTTATAAACCTGAATTTCGATTATTGTATTTTCTGCTTTTGTAATTAATCATTTTGTTTATTATTATGAAGACATTCTTTCATAAATTATGCAGGCGTCTTCGAACTCATTCAGTTATTCATATTTTGGTGCCGTAATTATTTTATTTTAACCAAAAGTGTACACAAGTGTCCGGTCTTGATATAATAGAAAAACGGATACCAGGTTTGCACAACGTGACTTTCTGAGATCTAAAAACAGCATGGGCAGTAAGTTCGTTTTTGTAATAGACGTCTTGAGGACCAGCTAATATGACGATATCATTACGACTAGCGGCCGCAAAAGCGTCGAGGTAATTGGTGCCGTTTCGATATCATCATCGCAACAGGATCCGTTCCCGAATCAACTAACAACCAGCTGAGACGAGTGTCACAATATACTCGTTTGCGACTTCCATTAACATTATAGATTTTATTTTCTGTTTCCTTAATTTTATTTCCTTTCGTGATAATCTTTCCTATGCAATCTTTCAGCAGTTTATGAGGAAGTCATTTGGTTGCGTTAGTATGGATATTGTAACACTAGCGAAAGACAGTATGGTTTTACATCTTTTTGCCATAAGTCAGAGACAGATATTGTAGAATTGATTGTAGGAGGCAGCAATAGGAAGAATTTCAAGGGAGTCCATGATCATTTCCCCTTAGCTTAACGTTTTACTTGTACGAACATAATCTATTTATCATATTTCTTTCTAAGTAGCGTACTTCCGCTTATAATTTAGTGTGGCGTTATTGCGTCTTACGTTGTTTGCATCTTATGAAAACAAAAGAGAAGTCGTCACTGTCAAACTGACACTTGCTCATGGTGTTATGAGAAACTGCTATTTTGACCCAGTTTCTTCGTTCACTAGCACATCGAATGCCAGATTTTTTCTTGAGGAACCTAGAATTAATGTGGGGATATATTACTCATACATTTTTGGTGAAACAGGTTTTTATCCACATAATTTAAAACACACATAAATGCAAGTACAATAAACAAACAACATTCTTTATGCAATTTTAATCATATTTGCTAGGGAGTATTTGCATTACTATATATGTTAGGTCTGATCGATGTTTCAATACTTTAAGAAAACTATTACATTGCATACTTTGTCTTTTTTCAAATTATAACTTCATCGGTAAATCTGTGAAGAACTGGTCTATAGAATACTTACTTTGCCGAAAATATTATTGCTGAACCTTCAACCTGGAATCCTATTAGTGAAACTTCTGAAAAAATATCATTTCTTCAATGGCACTTGAAATGAATGCAGGCGGTTCGAAGAAATAAGAACAGCTTACATGGTAAAAGCATATATCACAAAAATTCATTATAAGCATTAATGAAATTAAGAAAATATTTTTGAATAAAAGAAAAGAATGACAGGTGGCACATTGATTGGATTACGCTCTTTACTGTGATAATAACAGTATTCTAATTCAGTACGTATTGAAAAGTGTTCAAAATGAACATTTAACCGTTGTCGCAATATCCAGAGCGAATTAGCACACATACGCAAATCTCAACAAATAATAATAGATAATATGAAAAACGTAGCCCGCAGAAACACATGAACACACACATACATATACACAATTTGTGCGCTTGCGCACAAACACAAAATAAGCGTGTGAAATCTGGAACAGAAAGTTCCTCTTGAGAAGCGTTTTTCTCTGAACGTTAATTTTTCTCGGATTTCGACACGGAAAATATAGTGTATTGCAAGAAATTATTATCATTTTGACCAAAGCTTAAAAGTTTATTATCTGCGATATAAATATAAATTAGACATTAAATTATGATGATCATCATTTTTTATCATATGCTATGAAATGCTCTTTTAGAATTGTTTTAGGTTCTTCTATTGTCGATTTTGTACTAGAATCAAATATCAAATTTAGATTAATTCCCTAATGAGATTTCAGGAAATTGCATGAAATTACTAAACAGTGTTTCGATCTTTGCGCTCGAAAATTTTAGATCATGATTATATATTTCTTCTTGACAAGAACAAATAATTGAATGGAATATGAGTAATATTTTTAGAGAAAAACTATCATTTATTATAAAGCAGTATAATGATTTTGACCTTTGGGGAAACAGTGAATGATGTCAAATATTTTATGATCGATTAATGCTTACTACTTTTTATGGTTGCGATTTTCCTGCATCATATTTTTAAAAGAGAGATAATAAAAATAAAACAATATTCAAATTTTTAATATTTATAGTTAATCAAATAAATATTATAGACAATTGCTTGCATACTAATATCATGGCTGTAATTTAACATTACATCGTAAATTGCAAAAAACGGAAGAAGCTAAAACATGATGAAAAATGCGAAATAAAGCTAAAAAAGTGGGAAAGAGGGGAACAATCAAAATTATGTGAGAAAGAAACTAATAAAGAAATCATTTCTAAAATATTCTTATTATTCTATGACAAATAGAAAATAAGATTTTACTTGTCACTACGATCCAGCTTTACAATTTTACGTTTCCTTAAAAACAAATATGAT
The DNA here is from genome assembly GCA_037127315.1 of Ascarosepion bandense. NCBI lineage: Eukaryota > Metazoa > Mollusca > Cephalopoda > Sepiida > Sepiidae > Ascarosepion > Ascarosepion bandense. The sequence continues at coordinate 1,906,787 of JBBBDQ010000253.1, forward strand.
TTGCAATAACAGAAACATTCATAATTATTTAAAATAAAGACATGATTTCAAAAATAATATGAAATTTTATCTGTGATTACTTATTTAATGTCAAATTGACACTTATTATTTCTCCTTAATTTTTTTTATACATTATGGGTATTCTCATGTATTTTAGGTTAAAATTAATTGTGTAATAATTAAACATGTAAATATTAGTTTGTCTATTCTTTTAGTTTAATTATTGTACGTCTGGTAATTGAGGTTGGCAAGTCAATTTTAGATTTATTCGTTATAAGTCTTGGAAATCTTAAACTCAAACTTGGGTGCCAACTTGTCTGAATGGAAAATACATTGGAGAACACAGTTAGAAAATTCCACAGATAAATATAAAATCTTGAAAGGACATAATCACCTACTCTCTGACGGAATATTGAATTAAATTACATTGTAAACGTTAAATGTAATTATTAGTTTAACTGACGAGTTCATTTTTTCAATTAATGATTAGTGTATTTTTACAATACCTCTACTTGTGAAACATTTAGATGTATATTTTCTGAATATTTGTGAATCTTATAACGTAGACAGAATTTTAGAAATCCGCGTTATTAAAACTTTCGTCATGGGAGCATAAAATAATTCATCATCCCAACCGATTTTTTAAAGAAATAAACTGAGGCAAACGCTTATCAGTCAAGAGCTTTCTACATTATTTACTTTGATTACCATATTAAACATTTTCTTCGTAACTTTAACAATGACAACCAAAAACAGGCAGACAAAAACAACACTAATACAACGCGTTTTTACGAAAATCAAATTCAAAATACCATCCAAGATTATGCAACACACTTTTAAAAAATGTCCTATTATATAAATTTCAAAACTGTTAAACTCATTATAAATAATAATAATTAACCTGCAAAATCTAAACTGCAGAGAACCTGTGTCGATTACGAGCTTACATATTCTTTGAAGAAGTGTGTTCCTCAGCTATCCAATATTCGTAAACAATTACATTGAATATACCACAGCAAAATTAACGAGGAACTTGATTACATCTTTACCAGAATTGTTCCATCCGATTTTATTTAACCACACATCGAATCTTCCAGGATCTATTCGTAATATCCTCGTTGATAAAACATACATAATAACTTCATCCACGTGCAAAAGAAGATGAAGAGTAATGGAGGCATTACTAATAAAAATGAGAAATCCTATAGTTATTAACATTAAGGATGAACACTTTAACAATGGGCTTACTGTGTTCGGTAACTAACATACACAAGAGATTCTATGCATAAGATTTTCATATGTTTTTTTATAAGTAAAACCAAATAAATTCTTAATAGTGGCTAAATGTGTAGCCAAAAGAGATCAAAAGATCAAAATCTTTGGATAATTCTTAATAATTTGATTTCCAGAAAGAAAAAAATACACAAACTCATGAAAAATTTCGGAAAAGCTTAATGAAAATGTGTTTTTTTAATAAATCATTTATAAAATGAGAGATTGTTGCCCAAATACCATATATATAGATACATAGATAGATACATACATAGATAGATACTCCGCAAATTTCATGTTTCGTGTAATAATTTCTGCGAAGTATTTTAGCTTCGTATGTGATCTTTTTATTTTATTATTGGTATATTCGACATGATTTTCATACACATAAAATGAAGAAAATGAAAGAACAAAAGAGAGAGGAGTTACAAAATTAAATATTATGTTAGCATACAAGCGTCAGAATGCCGTTACAGAGAGTATGTAAGATAAAGGGAAATTATAGAGAAATTATAGAGAAAACAAAATGTATTCAAACCCGATCAATTTAAAGAATATGTGAAGATAACATATGCGTTAAGAAATAAAAAAAATTAGCGTATCACTGGAAGGTGACACTCTTTAATTTTATTATTTTTGCCTTGAGGAAAACCTAAGCAAAAATATCAGTGATATATCTCAGCACAGAAATGTAATTTGGTGTCAGCACTGCAACAGGCTCCCGCCAATTTTAGAATACTGGCAAAGTGAAAAATGATCGGTAAAGTGTTCCTCATGAATTCAAGGAAAATCAAAATTTAGCCGTTTTGAAGAGTGTTCGATGCTCTTTCTGTGTATCTCCCTTTCCTGACCAAATATTCATTTGTAAATAAAATTGAATAATTTTTGAAAACCATAAAGAAACATTCCTGTGGCTTGATCGTGATGAATCCGCAAACATTGCCGAAAGCAAAGTTTTCATCAGCAAAAGAATATGGTGTCTGTCTAAGAGACTGCAATTGGTGTTTGTCTTATGAAGATTTCTAGAATCAAGTCAGAGTTTTAATCTAGAGGTTTACTGCAATCAGCTCGCCGAAATGCATACATGTCTACAAGCGACAGGATGTGCATTGTTGAATCGACTTGCTCTCATTCTGCGCAACGATAATGCGACGCTACATGTTGCAAAAATGACGTTGCAAAACCTCACAGACTCGGGATACGACAGTTTAGTATACTCCTAATGTTCGTATGATATTTTACTCACTGATTATCATTTTTAAGCACATAAACACCTTTTCAAATCGTAACATTTTTAGGTCTAAACAAGGGGTGGATTAAGATGGGTACATTTGTGAAGAGCTACATTCCTTATTTTCACGAGTTTAAAACTTTCCTTTTAGGAAGTTCTATGACAATCATACAGGTTAGACACACTTCATTCTTTTCGTATTGAATTTTGAAAAAAAAACGATCAAAGTCAGCTTCATCACAAAATTGCATCTCTTGCACAAAACTGAAATCATCATCCCTATCTCTAAAATATCTCTAAAAATTATATTACGGCATTAAATGACTCATAAATGTTGATATGCTGAGATGCAAAATAAATAAATAAACAAAACATCGAGAGATACATACAGCTACAGATTAAATAATGATTTATTGAAAATACCACTTAAGTTTCCTCGATTTTACAGACACCAGAACAAGAGCGGTGGGCTAAAAAGACGCAAATATATGATAACACTATCAAGAATATAATTATTTTCCGAATGTAATTTGATGTCATGTTAGATAAAATACTTTAATAGAAGAAAATACAGAAAAATGGTAAGTTTTACCGTAAAAACACAAATGAAAACACTTCATTAGATGAATAGTAGTTAGTATTTAAACAAAATACATAAATAGAATTCGTTACATTAATTTACGTGTAAATACCTTTGGGGAAGGTATTAATCTGTCTTTTTCCTCCAGTTATGGGTTAAGTAACAGGATATATTGTGTTCTAAAGGCTTGGGTGTCAACCAGTCTAGCGTAGTAAGTAATGGCAACTTACTGCGTGATAATCTTCTTCCAAGTCAGTCATGTCTCTTTCGAGACATGATCGCCCAAACGTGTATCACGAAAAAGACTTGACTGACTGACTGACATATGTAGCAAATTGTTTTATTTTGACAGTATATTAAAAAGTATATTAATTCATGACAGTAAATATATTATTTTACGAAGAATTACTGAACATCATCAAAATATTTTTCAAGAATATATATATATATATATATATATATATATATATATCAAATTAATGAAACATTACTACCCTATTATTTAGTTCAGTTTCACATTAAATTTATGTCTAGCCGAAAATTCTATACATAAATCAATCAATTACTTCGAATCATTTTTGATAATTGTATAACGTTTGAAGTTATAAACAGTTCTAAGTTATTAGAGGAATAAAAACCAAGTACTGTTGATATTTATATCATCTATAAATTTGCAAGAAATGTTTCACTTTAGCGCTGAAGAGTTATATAGAAATATTTTATTCTAATGCAGTTCTTTTTCAGATTTTATATAAAAACTGTCATCATCTGAAGTATAAACAGAAAATGGCTCTAGGCTTTAAGCCAAGAACCAACGTGTGTTTAGTTTCAAATAGGATGCATCACTCCACCCTGCACAAAGATAAATAAAAGGTCTTTTCGGAGATACAGTGTTGCATTAAATAAACCAGAGGATTCCTAGTAAAATAATCAATATTTTCATGATCATTTTCCAATACTAAGATTTGTTAACATTAACTTTGGATCATTCTATAAGAAAAAAAAGGTAATTTAGTATGTGTCAAATACATTCGACATAAAGAATGACATTGGAATAACACAAGGCAAACGATAAATCAAACTGACTTCATATATCTTCGAAAAATTATTTTTATTAATGATGTATATAGCATAAACAAAGTTATCTCCATAAAACAGAGTGAGAATAATGTGTTTCGGCTATATAGAAAACAACATGTTGAGTCCTAGATCTAAAGATTAAAATATGGTCAGACTCACATATATATATATTAGAATAGGAAATAGGGTTGTTCCAACGAGAGAAATTGGTATAGAATAAAAGGTGTGAGAAGCCGTGAACGTTTTATTTAAAGTGTATATTTATTGTTGTTTAAAAATATTATATATGTTATGATTTTAAGTGTCCATAACGATACTTGTGACGCTGCACGCGTTACGTGTTTAAGATTGAATCTCTTTAGGCGAATCGATTTGTGGTTTTATATATCGGGTTCCTTTTGTTTTTGAGGTCATGATCTTGTTTATATAGTTAAGTTGACAAGCAAACTATAATGTGTTTTCTTTCTTCACGAGCGCGCTAATAACGGCAAAGGCATTTACGAAATATATATATATATATATATATATATATATATATATATATATGATGGGTCTGTTTCTACTACAATGAGAACTTTTTTATTAATAAATCAATAAATAAGTGAACAGGGAATAGTAATATTATCCATAAATGTTCACTCGTAGGTATATTTATTAACTCACGAAACAATATATATATATATATATATATATATATATATATTTGTGTGTGTGTGTGTGTGTCTGTGTTTATATATAATTTTGATTTTAAATTCTGCTTTTAACAAAATTCTTTGAATCTTGAATAGATTTTTTATTTTTCTGCAATTTTCTTTTTTCTTCAAACGTTTACATTGACTAACCTGTGTTCCATTTTTGTATATTTTGTTTAATATAACTTATATTTTCTATCTCCGTATCTGCTTTTGTTATTTATTATTTTGTGTGCTTTATCAACAAGAATCTACACACTTTTCATTAAATCTCTTATATAAAGATATTATGTCTCTGTCACGCATACGGGATTTTTGCAGATAATATTTACCTGAAAATATAACTATGCTTTATTTTTAATTTACTCAGATTTTACGTTGTGTGTGTTTGTGTGTGTGTCTGTGTCTGTGTTTATATATAATTTTGATTTTAAATTCTGCTTTTAACAAAATTCTTTGAATCTTGAATAGATTTTTATTTTTCTGCAATTTTCTTTTTTCTTCAAATGTTTAATTCAATTCGGATGAAACTGTTTCATGCTCAGCTTTGTGTTGACACGTTGATTCTCTTTAAAATATCTTTATGGCCTTTGAATAATGACATGACACGTCATCATGCCTATATATTGTGCATTATTAAATGTGGCTATTAATATACATTTTTTTCTGCAGTACTTCCCCAAACATTGCGCAATTTATCGCGGCTCCTAAGGGTAATACCTACAATCTAGCTTTTCCAGTGTGAACATGACACCGCAACTCATCTTTATTTGTGGCTACTTCAAGACTAAAATATTTTGTACTTTTTGTTGGGGATCATCCCTTTTTGCGTATAGAAATGGACTCGCCTGGTGTGTACATATAATCCTGCCTATAGAGAGTACGGCAGGGGTTGAGAGGTTGTGGTAGAGAGTTAGTAAGGAGTCAGTTGCTCAGTAAGGATATAGACTCATTACCCGACATACTTCCCTACAAGTCGTAATATATTGATTTTTACTAATAGTATTCATAGTATCCTACATTGACTAACCTGTGTTCCATTTTTGTATATTTTGTTTAATATAACTTATATTTTCTATCTACGTATCTGCTTTTGTTATTTATTATTTTGTGTGCTTTATCAACAAGAATCTACACACTTTTCATTAAATCTCTTATATAAAGATATTATGTCTCTGTGACGCATACGGGATTTTTGCAGATAATATTTACCTGAAAATATAACTATGCTTTATTTTTAATTTACTCAGGTTTTACGTTGCAGTATGATTGTATTTTTGTGGACTGAGAAAGGATTAAATAATTTCAATCTATTCACAAATCCTCAATGATATGAAAACTTCATATAAGTGATATGTGTAACACTGTGATGCCATGAAATAAGAGTGCTTTTTCAGATACTTGCTGGTGATTTTTTAACAATGTGTTTCATAAGATAGCCTATGACTGTATCATTAGTTATTCATTAGACAATTACATCTTGTACAAGTCATTCGTGAATTTGGGAAATGCACAACAGCAGTTAGAAAATCCTCTTTGTGTCAAGTTACATTTCTACTAATTCACCGATCAGAATAGATTTTATTACGTAGAACCACATTTTCAACAATTAATATATGTAAAAAAATGACTTTTGCCTGCATACTAACCTCTAATCCTTACACATGTACTGTACCAATGACTACTTATTTTCCGATTACAAAACTGTATTTACCATAAATCATCAGCATACAACATCTGATTCAATAACAAAAATCTATTGGATCATTCTATACGAATGACCCTCAAATATTATATGTTAAATGATTGACATTAGATCAAAAATAGGCAAAGTATAGAATAAATAAAATTCATAATATCACAGAAAACTGTTTGCTATTATTGATGTAACGGCATAAACATTCGTAACTTCATTAAATTGAGAGAGAATAAACCTGTTTCGGCTACGTGGAACGTAGTATGTTGAATCCTAGATATAAAAGCTTTATCTAGCAGAGATAAATAAATAGAGATTCTCTGTATGCTGTTCATGAAAATCGTGACAGATTAGAAAAAGTATTAATGCAATTTTAAAAAGTTATTCATTAGTAAAAAATCTCTTCGTCTCTAAAAGCATAAAACGGTATCTTGCAAGATATAATTTGATTTGGAATTTGCAATAAACGAAATTGTTCTAAGAATTACAACTCTTCCTATTCAGTTTAAAACAAACATTTTTAATTTCATTATGAAATATAAAACAGTTATCTCTATTTGTTGAATATCAAACAGAAAATAAGTTTATCATGTATGTACAAGCTAAACATCTAGAATAACTGTATAAACAAATGAAAATATCAGTGTCAATGAAGAAACACTCACAACTTATAGATTATGAAATTAAAAAAGAGGAAAAATGTAGAAACAAAGTGCAGAATTAGGCAACCTAATAAATTATTCAACTCGTTAAATGAAAAGAAAAAAATAAGAAGTAAAAGAATATATCAGCACTGAAGAGTTCAGATAATCTTTGGTCAATTCAACAATGCAATTTGCGTTCATAAATGAACAAAAATACAAATTTCCTAAAATATAGTTATTTTTTTAAATTGTATCACGCGAGCTATGCGGTAATGCCACTGGTGTGCAGGGGGCTATATAAGAGTAAAAAAAATAGATGGAAGGAGAGTAAAAAGAAATACCTACCAAGTAAGGATGGGACTATAGATGTGATGACAAGCACAATGGTGGAAAGAAAGGAAAATATATGCAAGGTGGTGTAGAAAGAACTAGAGTCAAATGGTTAAGAGATGGGTATGGACCTCGCATTTAAATTTCATGCGTTTGTAACCGTCAAAAAAGCAAAAATATGGAAGCGAGTTTCACGGGTACAGAGAAGTATGAGAAAAGAAGCTACAGGTGTAGAATTGTCGTCTGCATTTGGTTGATCTAACTGTGAATGGGTGAGACCAATTGCCAGTCTGGTTGTACGAGTAAGCATCTGTTGCAGGAGAACCAGTTACTTAAGTTCGGTGGAGCAGAAGTCATGAAAGTATTTATAGAACAGACAGAGGGAAGCCAGATCCAGTTAGTTGGAAAGTGGCTTGAGTCGAGACGCCAAGTCCGTATCTATCACATTACTGATTCTCTTTTGGAGCCTGTCAAGAACATTGAGATGAACAGCGGTTGCGCCTGAACATATATGACAGCAGTATTCATTGCACGGACGCATGGTTGATTTGTATATATGCAGGATGAATTCAGGCGGGAAAAATGTACTGGTCCGACACAGTGACTCAACCATTTTAAACAGTGGGTTTAGCTATTGGCTCAATTTAATAGTTCCACTTGAGATCGAAAGAGAAGGTAAAGCCGATGAAGCGCAGTGTATTGCTCTAAGGGCGACTGGCTTGGTCCAGGCAGGAGAGGTTTCCTGTAATGATTGATGGAGAGCAGCTTGGACGCATTCAAAACATTATTGAATTAACGGAGTCATAATGAGCATACTAAATGTCTTGTAATAACAGATAATTATATATGCATTCAATGCAGAATCTAAAAGTATTTTCGAGCTATATGTTATTATTGCTTGAAGATATGTAAAGCTGATGATATTTTTTTATAATCCTTTCACTTCAAACAAGAAAATACTGCTACTGGTGCACGGGGGTTTACAATGATACGAAACGAATGAGAAAAACATATTAGACGATGTTGTAGAAATGCTAGAATAGAGTGGAAGTAGTCAAAGAGAGAGAAGATCGCAATGGAGGTTGTATTTAATTTTTTCGAGACTGGAGTTAATAGGGAAGTAAGCATGGGAAAGGGAATTCCACATGTGGTATGTGCGAGGACAGAAATTACTTTAAAAAATGTCGGTTACATTTGCCTATTATGATATATCTATTGATTTAATATGTTTATTACATTGAGATCGGCTGAAAGAGCGAAGCCGAAGAGGCACAGTGTTTTACGTTGGGATAGACTAGTGCGATCCATATTAATGGAGGGTAGGAAAGCTTCCATGTGCTGTTTAAGCAGCTTCGTTTAGGAAGCTTTGGAATTTACAAGCCATTCCTTATTTCAGTTCATCACAGAATGGAGATCAATTCCTTGAGCAGCCTCTAAATCTACTTTGTCAACTATGCCAAATTTCTTATTGAGAATTAAATGGAGTAGATGGTGATGCCAACTGGGAAACTAACTGCATCATGAAGATTGTTGATGAATATTAGGGAAAGCGTATGTCCTAGGATATAGCCTTGAGGGACACCCGCGTTAACATGGAAGGGTTAAGAAATATGTCTATTTAGAACGTCCATCATTTCAGATTTGACAAGAACAATTGGATTATCAAACAATCCTTCAATTATACTATAGCCATGTAGTTTGCGCAGAAGGCAAGCATGCCAAATTCTATCGAATGGCTTCGAGATATACATGACAACTGTCTTGGTTTTGCATTTCATACCAAGTACCTGATATATGTACACGGTGAATGTTGTTAGCACATCAGCATTTGACTTGGCGAAACGCAAGCCTTACTTTTTCTCCGAAAATAATTTGTCGGATATGAGATACTGAAACATTTCAGCATTGATAATAACCTCGAAGTCTTTGTAAAAATCGATAAAAGGCGCATAGGTCTATTGTTAGGTTAGGAGTGTTTTCCACTAGTTTTAAAGACAGGAACTACAAGTATTTAAGCAAAAGGAAACAATATAAAATACAGAGTTTGGAGAGGAGATGATAGTGTTCAGTGGTACATTTCATATGGATGGCAACTGAAATACTATAATATCGAATTGGTTTGTGAATGTCAAGCTTAGAAATAATGTTAGAGACCATGGAGGCAATTTCGAGTGAAGCAATCAAATTTGTAAGTTGTAGATGTGAGAACATCAAAATTATTTTGTAGTGGAAATATCGAAGATTTGCTGTTGTTTCAAACACTTTAACAGAGCCATCAATTGCCCTTGGAATCAAAATTTCGGAAAGCACTACGATGCTTCATTCTCTTAGTAAATAACAGCTTAGCATCATTTAGGACTAACTTGCATCTATTGCGAGCAGAGACAAAAAGCCGACTCTCATGATCATTCACATCACTCCTGTAAAGATGTGGTTTCTCTGGGCAGTAGCAACAGAACATGCAGGAAAAAAACAAGGGAAAGAATGAGATTTGAGTCAGAACTTACTGGTGGGATTATATGACCAATGCCGGCTTTCGTTCAAGAGTAGACTTCAAATGCACAGTTTTCAGCAGAGAGATTCAAACCTTCGTTACAAACTTTTGATGGCAGTAAAATATTCTCCTGGAAAAAGGTTTCTAGAAGGAGTGAAGTTGAAAGAAATATTAACAGAGAACACAACATGATCATAGTTATCCAGAGTCCAATGAGGATATGACACTTTAAATTTTTTTGACATCCTCAGAATATTTCCATAAAATTTGACAAGATATGTTATGACTGTTGATGTAAAATAAGGTGTTTATGAAAATCCCACGCAAGCATTAATAATTGCACATTATAGATCGAATTATTAAATAATGTCTATAACACATAAATGCATTATAATTACTTGCTGTATGGAAAGATAATTGAGGGCATCACTGACACACCATTATGCAATAGATATTTAACAACTGTACTATGCCGTTCTGTAAGTCTCTTTGACTACTGACAGTTCTGATAATAGCGAAGATATCGTGAATCCTCGGATAGTGGTTGTCAGGACGATGGGAATCCACGTTAAGAAAATGTAAAAGTTTGATTTAAGGTGTGATCTTGTTCAAGAACATATGATAGAAGACACAATAAAGAATTTTGGATTACTCGTTTTTAATGATGAGGGCGAGGGGTGCCTTGTTAAAACCCATAGCTACAATAAGTTGAATTAATTATACATTCAATTCCGCATATAAAAAATACAGATCTATAGGACATGTCATCACTTTATAGTGACCATGGGTCTGTGGATGCAGAAATCCAGCTGCCAGTTTAACCATGACAAATAGACAACATTTATTTCACGTCAACTAAATTCTGGAAAAATTGTGATTGTACCCGGGATGCCTAACCATTTTTACAATTGTATAATGATTTATGTTAGAAGATCATTTGAAGGTAGATTTTGGATATGACGCAGAAACCATAAAATCATAAACTATCACCAATTCCAATTTTCTTTCAAAAAGTGTATTGAATATGTTTACGCAATATCATTATTGATGTTACTCTTCCTCGGACTAAAGTGGGTGCTTAATGACAACGAGTTATTATCCATTAATATCAGTAACGACTTTGTATAATTATGATTATTATAAATAGTCAGAGTTTAGGAGCTTTTCAAATATAAAAGACACTTGAGAATAGTAAGTTCTCTATGAATCGCTAAGATGCTGCACAAGGCCGAAAGGATTGGCCAACCAGTGAGGATCGAACTCACATTTAACAGGTCCTAGAGAGACAAGCTTGTTAACCATTACACTACAACGTGTTGCTAAATATTCATAAGAATAAACAAGTATTCGAAATTGGTATCTAGCGAGTAATTATCTAGAATCAATTATTAAAATGATCTTAAAATATATTACAAACCAAGAGTTTAGTTTCATTTTCTATGGAAATACATTAGAATCTGTAGAATGTGAAAATTTGAAGTCGTATATTAAGGGAATATTCATAATATCTATTAAGATAAACACTAATGCAATAATTAATTTAAGCATCAGCAGAGATAAAAGGAAATATTGGATAGAATTTAAGGAACGAAAATATTCTTTCGCCAAGATAATTTACGGGAAATGTTGAATGAATGTACTAGATAACTAACTAGAAATGCATGTGTATAAAATTAAGCGTATATGATATATATGATTTATATGTGTCTAATGACAGGATAATTTAATAAATTACAAAGATATGGTAAATCATTAAATTATTTAAATGACCTATGATTTACTGATGCCAGAAAAAACATATTGGGCTTACGGCCTATCACGTTGAATACACCGGTTATCGCTCGATCACCGAAGTTAAGCAACGTTGAGCCTGGTCAGTACTTAGATGGGTGACCGCTTGGGAATACCAGGTGCTGTAAGCGTATAGTGACGGATGTGCGTTGTTGTGCAGTGGATATCGGCTCGGAAAGAGAAATCGGTGAGCCGAGTTCGAATTCCAGTTGAATGCCCTGCATTCACTTAAGCACTGGTACCCTTGGGAAAGGTATTAACCCGTCCATTCCCTCCAGTTATGGGTTAAATAACAAGGGTAGGACTTGGGGACCCTGCTCTTAAAAAACAAATCCCAATGAATCGTGAAAAAAAAAACGTTGTAAAAATAAAATAACCTTACCCAAAATCACTGGTTATGACCTTAAAATGATCCCATAAGGATCGATGGGTCTTAAAGCCTCAAAAACAAACAAACAAAAAAAACATATTAATTACAAGAAATATTAAATTAACTATATATTCATACACTCAATGTAAGTTTGAAAATTAATAGAAACCAATCAAACACAATTTTCATTTCTTACCGTATCTCAAAAACATCATAAAATACATGAAACAAATTAAAGATAGCAAAGAAAATATATAGCTCATTACAGGTAAAAATGTCTAGAAATCACAATATGTTTAAGAAATTAACCACACTATATTTCCAATAAAAAGCATTTTGTTATTATGCCTAAAATGGAGACTATATTCAATGCCAATTATGTCATACACGTATAAAGGATGTGAATTTAAAAAATCCTTCAGAAATATACAGAGACATGGAAAAAGATCAATAAAATTATCAAATAACTAAAAAAAAGATTTAAAAAAATGTTCAAATCAAAGAAGCGAAGATAAAAGAAAAAGCAGGATTGATTAAATGACACAAATCATATTGGGCGTGATTCATAGCAGAAAGAAATGTGACAGAATAAAAAAATATTCTTTTCTTTTGAACAATTGTTAGCAAATTTATGGAGAAAAACGAAAATTTGAAACCAAAAATAAAAGCATTTCGGGATAGAAATCACAGAAAATCAGGGCCATGAGTGAAGGAGATTTCAATCAATCAATCAATCAATCAATCAATCAATAAATCAATCAATCTATCTATCTATTTATCTATCTATCTATATATATATATATATATATATATATAGAGAGAGAGAGAGAGAGAGTAGTTTTGGAAGAAAACATTTCGGAAATATAACAATAAATCATTATTCATCAAAATCTTTTAATACGAAGTAGAGCAAATAATATTTATTTAGAAATTATGACATTAATATGTTATAATATGACTACCTATTTTGTTTCGAGACTAACCATGACATATAAAATTATGATGTTGAACTCAAATTAAATCATCAGTTGATAAGACGCGGTTAGTGTCGGAATAAATTGACTCATTTGTAGTAATAAAATGTGTGCTATATTTTTAAAAACATGTCAGTCTACATCGTATTAAGAATATTTTAAGGGTAGTGTTTATATATATATATATATATATATATATATATATATATATGCAAGTACAAGTTAGCTATGGACGGAATAAGATTCCTTATCCAAATTAAACACATTATTCTTAATATATATATATATATATATATATATATATATATATATATATATGTGTGTGTGTGTGTGTGTGTGTGTGTGTGTGCGTGTCTCTGTGTGTGTGTGTTTCTATGTCTGTTTGTGTGTGTAATTATTTATTTGATTTTTGTTCACAATAAAATAGACTAGAACAAAGTTTTATTTAAATCTGTTCAATACAATTATATACTACAAATTTTGAATAACTCGTTTACAAATACTAACATATATTATATGTACCCGTCATTTTGCTCAACTTCAGAAATTTTGGAGTATAATTGAACAAAATATCATATATCACTTGGATTACCTATTTGTCAAGCAATTTGATATATGAACTACTATGCTTGAATACGCTGGACGAAAAATTAATATAATTAATTTTAAATTATACATTATATTGAAATTCGTCACATTAAGAAAATCTTCACATATAACGGAAATTTTAGAAATATTTAATCAATAAATTTTTTAAGTGAACTCGCTTCCTACCCATATATTTCTGTTTGTCATTAGCAATTATAGATAGTTCGGAAATATGAGAAGAAATCCATAGGTACATATGTGAATTATTATGAGCTTGAGTTATAAAAAAATGAGGAATGTATTTTCTTATCGCAACGATCAGAATTAGTTTTCAGTGTTTCAGTAATTTTGTAATCACAGAGAGATACATCAAAATTCTTCCAAATCTTCTGCACTTTCTTCAGTGGGACACCAACACATTCTAAATGTTTTGTATTGATGATTCCGGCGGGAATGACAAGCACGACATCAAATGTTGTTTCCAAATTTCTGCTGAAGTGAATTTTTCTTGTCAGCGACGTTGCCCAAATGATTCTACAAACGAGTGCAGTCGACAAAATCAAAAATAAACCAAGCGTAAAAGCGAAATCAAAATATGAATTTGCAACTATTTATCCGACGCATCCTGTGTGTGTGTGTGTGTGTGTGTGTGTGTGTGTGGTTTTATGTGTGTATATTTGTGTGTGTCGAACTTAAATATTTTTAAATATTTACAAAAGGTGATTAACGTCGTTATATCTTTGGATATATTTTATATATACTTGTCAATGATGTGCAGTTGTAGCCATGGAGTTTAGCCGACTTAAAAAAAATTGAGAAGTGATATCGATAATGCTAAAGCTTGTTGCATACATTTCAAGTGTTTAATGAACAGGTCTTGAATTAGGATAGCCATTTCTATATTTTGCCTTTAATACGCGCGCACATATATTTCAAGAGAGTCACAGTATTTGACCTCTTTTAAAAGGTAGGGAAACACAGGCTTCTTACCGTCTCAGATGAACACAATATTTGAAAAGTGTTTCTCCAGAAAAATGCTGATAATGCAATAGACTAATCACGTCTTAGGAATTATGTACATTTAAAGAAAATAGGAACATATTTAGAATAAAAATACACAGTTGCTATATCAATGGCGCATAGTAATGAAAGGCAACGATGGAAATTTAAAACACGTCATGTCATGGCATCTGGAATAAATGAAATTTCCGAATAGACTACGTAAGAAATTTATGCAACTGGTTAGCAAAATAGGAGTTAGGATAGATTTTTGGAGCGACAAAAACTGGAAGGTGTGAAAATAAAGAGAAACAGAACAGACAAGAGAAAGTTGTCGACCCATGCTGTGAAATTTAAAATCAATGGATGAAAAAAATGGAAATTTATATTTCACCAGTATAATTTAAAGTTAAAATATATACTGTAGTAGAAATGTAAACATGAGTCCAACAATAACTTCAGTTGTAGTTGGATAACAAGGTTTGATTGGAAATGTTTTTGATAGAATCAATGAAGTTATCGCTGTTCAGTCATGCCTGATGGATATAAAAGTAATTGTAATCGCAATTGCAGCTAACATCTTACGAAGAAAATTATCTGTCTAAAAATCGTGTGATGCTAGGTTTTATTTTTATTATTTAATAAAAATGAAAAGTTGAAAATATCACGATGCCATTTCTGACACTATGTCTCTTGATGTGACCAGGATCTAACGGAATACACAAAAGAAATATCAATAAATAATAATAATAATAATAATAATAATAATAATAATAATAATAATAATAATAAAAAAGAAGGCAGTAAATTCAAACAAGATTTACAGTTAGTAGATTCTGTAGAAAAGCAGAACGGAAATCAAGAGCCGACTATTGCGGCAAAGAATATGAAAATGAAAGCCAAAGATAAAGCTCTTGAAAAGATGAAACAGCGCTGGCAAGACAAACCTCTGCATGGCCAATATCCAGTACGTGCCAATAAATCCAATGTTGACAAAGTTAATACTCATCGATGGCTACGTGCATCTGGATTAAAGTCTGAAACTGAAGGATTTATACTTGCAGCACAAGACCAAAGTCTTTTCACGAGAAACTTTCAGGAAAATATTATGCATAATAATATGGATCCAAAATGCAGGTTTTGTGATAAACACCAAGAAACAATAGACCACCGAATCTCAGGCTGTTCTGTGCTTGCCCCAAACGAATATAAAAAATCGCCACGATAGAGTTGGGCAATATTTACATTGGGCTATGTGCAAACATTATGGAAAAGCTGTAAACAAACACTGGTATGAACATCATCCAGCACCGGTTACAGAAATAGAAGATGTAACCATTCTATGGGATTACACCATCTACACAGATAGAAAAATTGAAGCAAACAGGCCAGACATTATTGTTAAAAACCAGAAGGAGAAAACTTGTCTATTAATTGATATGGCTTGTCCAGCGGATTGTAACATAGCAATCAAGGAATTTGAAAAACTGTCAAAATATAAAGACCTGGAAATTGAAATAGAAAAAATGTGGAAATTGAAAACAAGAGTTGTGCCAGTGATAGTAGGTGCACTTGGAATGATAAAAAATGGAACAAAACAACACATTGAAAGAATCCCTGGAAACCCCAGCTTAAGAGATATACAAAAAATTGTCTTATTAAGTACAGCCCACACACTAAGGAAAACTTTATCTATGTAATGCTGGAGATGATAGGGAAGATAGAAAAACATGAAATGGAGCCATAACAACACGCCACTACCTGCCTTAGGTCTCCCCGCAGACTTGGTTGGTAGTGAGACCAAAGCAGAAATCGAAATATGATGAAAAATGACAACATAATAATAATAATAATAATGGAATACTACTACACTGTAAAGAAAAATCTTAGTTGTGCCTGGATTGATTATCGTAAGGCATTCGATATTGTACCACATTCCTGTATCTTCAAGACTTTAAATATATTCAAGGTATCACCAGCCATATACAATTTCATCAATGTATGTCGATATAGAAAACCACCCTTACCTCAGTCATAAAAATGGAAACTATAAGTCTTGTGAAATAAACATCAAAAGAGAAAATATTCGAGGTAAATCTTTGTCTCCCTTACTAGTTTGCATATCATTGATAACATTAAACAGCCAACTTAACAAGTCAGAATGTGGTTATAAAATAGCTCAAAAGAAAATAATCCATCTCTTTTACATTGATGTGTTAAAGTTGTATGCTAAGAATGATAATGAGCAGTAAGGTCTTCTGCAAACTGTAAAATTTTTAATGAAGAGATTGGAATGAAATTCAGTTTGAATAAAGCTGCTAAAGCTACAGTTTTACGATGGTCGCTACAACAATCATCCTCAATTAGCTTATAGCCTGCTGTGGTAATAAAAGATTTAGAATCAGAAGAAGCGTATAAATACATAGGTATAAATGAGTATGAAAAGATTCACCATAAAAATGAAAGAAATAATGCGTAAAGAGTACTATAAAAGGCTACGACTGATATTAAAAACTGAATTGAATTCGCAGAACAGCATTATGGCCATTGATAACCTTGCCATGCCAGTGGTTCAATATAGTTTCAACCACTTGAACGTGGCGCTAAACGACATCAGAAGAATGGAGAATAAACAAGAAAGTTTCTTTCTAAGCGTAAGATGAGTCATACAAAGGCTGATGTAGACTATCTATACATACCCAGTAAGAAGGTGGAAGAGGTCTTATTCGGCTAGAATTGTCATAGAAGTCAACAGCTATTGGCTTACTAACATACATATAGAAACAACAAAGGACTGGATGATACAATTAGTGAAACAAGATGAATCAGAAAGAAAAAATATTCAATTATGAAAGAAGGCAGTAAATACAAACAATATTTACAGTTAGTAGATTCTGTAGAAAAGCAAAACAGAAGCCATGAACAAACTATTTCAGCAAAAAATATGAAACAAAAAACCAAGGATAAATCTCTTGAACAGATGAAACAACGCTAGCAAGACAAACCTCTGCATGGCCAATATCCAGAACGGGCCAATAAATCCAATATCGATAAAGTTAATCCTATCGATTGTTACGTAAATCTGGATTAAAGTCTGAAACTGAAGGCTTTATTCTTGCAACGTATGACCAAATCTTTTTCACTCGGAACTTTCAGGCAAGCATTACACCTAATAATGTGGATCAAAAATGCAGGTTCTGTGATAAATACCAAGTCACCATTCTATGAGATTACTCCACCTACACGGACAGAAAAGTTGAAGCAAATAGGCCGGACATTACTGTTAAAACCAGAAAGAAAAACACTTACTTATTAATTGATATGGCTTGTCCAGGAGATTGTAACATGATAACCAAGTAATTCGAAAAACTGTCAAAATATAAAGACCTGGAAATTGAAATAGAAAAATGTAGAAATTGAAAACAAGAGTTGTGCCAGTGATAGTAGGTGCACTTTGAATGATAAAAAAATGGAACCAAACAACACATTGAAAGAATCCCTGCAAACCCCAGATTAAGAGATAACAAAAAACTTTTCTTGTTAAATACACCCCACACACTATGGAGACTTTGTAAGGCTAGAGATGTAAGAGGAGATAGAAAAAACATGAAATAGAGCCACAACAACACACCACAACCTGCCTTATGTCTTCCCGCATTCTTGATCAGAAGTGCGAACAGAGTAGGTATCAAACTATGATGAAAAATGACAACATAAGAACAAAACTTATCGACAAACAGTTCACGGAATTTCTCTTTTTAATTTTCTCTATTATTAGATAATTATTTTTCTATATAATTATATATAATTATATTTTCAAGTAACATTCTATATCTTTAGGTTTCCAATACGTGAGCATTTTACAGGGTTATACCACTGAATTCAATGAATGCATAAATGAATTTCGGTGATGTTTTTTGCTTGAAGATGTTAAATATTTTAGTATTTACGCACACACACACACACACACACACACACACACACACACACACACACACATATATATATATATATATATATATATATATTGTAAGAAAGTTATAAATCACGAAGATTTAAACCTACTTTTCATGCGTTTACTTTTATAATGAGTGCTCGATACAGGGTAGAGCTTTGTATTGTGAAAGTTGTTGTCCGTAAATAATTACATTTGATATACTACCAACCATTTGAAGAGAAAACTCCGGTTAAAATCTCTGATCAAATTTCAATTCGATCTCAATTAAACACCCAGGGAAACATACCAAATTCTGTCCGCATAAAATAGGTTGAAAATAATAGAATTATTCATGAAAAGACAAATCTTATTATTAATAATAAAAACTACGAACACAACATTAATGTTTTTACCGTGTTCAGAATAGAATCATACGCGTAACAATGAATAAACACTAAGGATATTCAGTTTCAACAAAAAAAATTCATCCTTGATAATAGATAACATTATAGACAAAATTGTTTAAAAAAAAAACAGTTGTCAAATATTTATATAATTTTATGTTCTGAAAAGAAAAGGGTTTATGTGATCACATAAAAACAAAACATAAAATTTTAAACATAACACATTGTTTCTCATTTGTAATGACACCTGATTTGAAGAGATTGCTGCCCAAATACACATTATATATATATATATATATATATATATATATAACAAAACAAAATTTCGTTGTTTAAATGCGTTGGATAGCCATTTCTACAAGGATTTCCTTGTTTGCTCAGCAACGTTCGAAACAAAAAAAATTATTTAATTACATTCAATGACAAAAGATTTTATACCGGTAGAAATCCAAAGAAGTTTCTGTTGATAGCAAAATAAAATGGGGTGGGATTAATAATAATAATAATAATAATAATAATATATATATATATATATATATATATATATATATATATATATATATTAAGATGGTAAATTCGAACTCCACTACCAAATACCCATCCAAGCCTTATAGATACCTTCCTTCTTCATTTTTCTATCTAAATATCTACTTTTTAACATGTGAGAATCAGTAAACTCAATTTTATTCGTAATGTTTTCCTGCACTTTTATATATTTTTTGTTTATTTGACGATTGTTATTTTCATTTTGTTGTTCATAACCGCATTACTCATATAACTTCCCTGCGCCTAGTTATATATATATATATATATATATATATATATATATATATATATATATATACATTAATGCTAAATGTATATACCTTTTACACATAAAATTAGGTTTGGTTAAATTTTAGATGAGCACTTACTATAAAAATATAATAATTTCGTTCCTTTGGTACTAAGCCGCCTTTAATTTAGATTCTTAATATTTGAAATTAATTAAAATTAATTTTAGCCTGTGAAGTGCAAATATACTTTAGTATTTTAAGAAAATTATGTTCGGGATTGTGTATTTGTGTGTATATGAGTGTGTGGAGGGTGTATATCTATGTGATCGCGTATATGTGTTTGTGTATTTGTGTGTGTATACTAGTAGTAATGGATTCTTTTGAGATCTACTTTTAAAATTAATATTTTTAATTTAAAATTTAAAATTTAAGATTTATATTTAAAGTTGTATGTCAAAATTTTTTCTATAAAATTCGTACTGGTCAATATTTTTTTAAACTATAATCTATTTGGTTAATTTTTCATTGTTTTTTCAACACTGATGGTAGCAGTTGTTTTTAGTTTTTATGTTTTAGTTTAACTCCCCTTCCCTCTTTTTTTCTTTTTTTCTTTCTCCTTTCGTTCCACCTACCTGACTTGGCTAAATTTTAACATTTATACTCTCAACTCAGATAAGAGGGAAGGGATATCATCTAATATGAGACATAGGTGTCTGTCTGCTTCCCTGCTTATTCTTTAAAACCAAAAATTATTAATCCCACACTATTTTATTTTCCTGTGGATGGATGTACTTTTTTGCATTCTACCGGTATAAAATCTTTTGTCATTTGAACTTGATTAAATAAAAAGTTTTCGTTTCGACCGTTGCTGACAAAACGAGGAAGTCTGCGTAAAAATGGCTATTCCACTAATTTAAACCTTGAAATTTTGTTTTGTTTAACTTTTTATATTTGGTTCTGTTACTAAAATATGATATTGCATTGAGCCCTCCACATTGATCAATTCTAATATTAATGAAATTAAAATTAATTAGGATCGGGCTTTTGGAATTTACCTACCTGAGTATCTTTTTGAATTAAAACTATATATATCTATCTATATATTTTTTTTCATTTTCGCTTTGTATATATAATTATTCACTTCTGTGTATATTTCTTTAGAATTATATGTTTTTATGTGTATGTGCATGTATCGAGCGCCCATACCTCAGATGTAGAATTGCAGACTGATGTCAATTCGTTTGGGTTTCAAGCCTGGCTAGACGTAACTGTATATGTAACCGTACAGATGAGCTGGGTTACATTGAAACAGATCTGCCTGCAGTTGACTATATATATATATATATATATATATATATATATATATATATATTCTTCAATTGTCAGTACATTACTTCGCTAATATCATATATGTACTGATATAATGAAACCTCTTTAAAGAATTTATAATCTACGTTATAATTATAAATAACTTTCGGATTTGGTATACCAGTTAATTTTTCTGTGTTAGATGTTTTCCTTATTTTATTTATAGATTGTACATATTTTAATTATGTTTTTATGTATACCCCTACGAGTGTAATAATTCTTTTTTCCGTGCTTCCAGTTTATTCCCATGATAGCTTTTAAAGTAAATTCATTCAGTGGTCAGACCATATTATTTAAAAATCAAATCTGTAAATATTTTAACAAAGGAAAATATTATGTCCTGTTATCTATTTTATTTAATACTCCTTTCTTTTTATTCTTTTTTCTTTTTATGAATCTGCCCTTTTTCTTTCTGCTCTCCTTGGCTAACAATTTTCAAGGTTGCTTATCCAAATATGTTTCTTCTTTTCATCACGTTTTCATTTCTGTATTTCCCCCCATCTCTCTTATAGCATCTCCATGATTCCCTTTTATCGTTTTTCTTTTTTCCCCTCATTTCCTGTTTCTCGTTTCCCCTCTTGCGTCTATGCGACAGATTTATTTTTGATTTCTTTACACACATATATGTTTAAATGTCGTTTTTAAAGAACAAGATTGATTCCATTTTGCCATTTCTTTATTTTCCTGTATCAACATCTAAAATATTATCTTTTAACATAATCGACTCTCTCTTTTTAAAACCCCCTCCCAATATTTATATTATTTCTTTCCTTCTTCATTTTTAAGTGAATTTCTAGTGTAAAAATTTTTTTCCAATTTTCTATAATTAACTATCGCTGACGTAGCGAGTCTACCTCGCAGAAATCATCACAAGACACATTAGATATTCAAAGTAATATTTGAACATATATATATTTTTGTTTTTCTACCGGCCAATAAATTTGGCCGATTGAAATCTAATTTTACTTCTTGTACAACTTATGCCATCAACATTATAAACATATCGATGATAATTTTTCTGACTTCCTGCTTTTTGAATATTCTGATACAATTCAAACATTTTTATTTGTGGATGAATGAGACGGTTACGGGAAAATTAACTGACGAAATAAATTAATATCTTCAGAAATATTTTACTGCATAGGTGAGTTAAAATGTATATAATATTCAAGAGAATATGCAAACGTGCCCAAAATGAATTAACTTCTGTAGACTTTTTACTAATTTTTTAATAATGGAATAAATGGTAAAGTTTATAACGTAAATTGGATGAGCAACAATTTAAGATGAATAATAAAATATAAATTATAATATAAATTGAATATAAGAAAACGGTTTTAGTTAAAAAAACAAAAATATTAAACTTTTCGGTTATACAAAAACTTCATACGTGCAACATATGAATACAATTGTTTCCACCGGACCCATATTTATAGTTTGTTAATATAACAATTTTGGTTTAATATATACATTTTTTAACTCATTTCAATTCTTAAAAGAAAACTCATTCTGATTTGTTGTTATTTTAAAAATAGAAATAATTATGTGACTTGTATTGAAAATTTCCCAATTATTTATTAATTAATTTAATGAAATCAATATTGAAATTAAAGAATCAATAGAAAACCATTTCGTTATATAAAAAAAATAAAACGTGATTTATATATATATATATATATGAGGGGAACCACATTAAATTTATTCAACCGTGTATCATTTGCTGATAAAGAGCACGGCCCTTTGTGGTATATGTTATTTTAATTCTGTTATATTTCTGAAAATAAATTCTATTTATTTCAAAGCATATTAAACAGTTCTCACTAATTAAATTTTATAGCAAAATCGCAACAGGAAATCAAAAGCAATCATCCTTATTTCTCATATTATATATATATATATATATATATATATATATATATATATATATGAGCACAAAATTTAAATAATATATTATAGCCTGAAACAAATTAACTGAATGCATTAGACTAACGAGCGGAATGATTTGTGGGTCACCGTTGAAAATAATAAAAAGAATTAGCTAGAAATATCTGTTAGTGATTTGCGTGTCAACAGAGATTAAGTTAGTGTAGACGTTATCGGAGCAAAATATAAGTTTAAGGTTTTTGGCGATAACATTGCATTTTCTTTTTCAAAAATTAAAATTGAATTTTAAAAATCCACCTCATCTATCACAAGATATGGAATGTTAATACCAAGAAAATTTATAGTGTCTGTATTTGTTTGGCGGCACCGAATCTGGAAAGATCATTGAAATAACGACAAAATTTTAATATCCCCAAGTAAAGTATTATGAATTGAGCAAATGGCATTGATAACAAACTAAACAGTAATATATCATTATTTCCAATATAGGAGATTGAAGACTGAAGAATCTGATCTTAGATATAAATGGAATTTCGGGCAACAGAAAAAAGATATTGGTAATACGCTAAAATAAACACGCGAGTAACTACGAAGTTTTAGGGAACATCAAAAAATGAATACGTAACATAAGAGAAAAGTAGTTGGACATGTTAGTTTACATAATGAGAACAGTGATCGTTAATAAATGGAGATCCAGTGTATAGTTAATATATTAAGAATTAGAAAATATATCAGCTCATAAATTATCTAATGTGCTTGTACAGATATTTAATTCGATAAAAGATTAAGAGATTTTCTCCGAGTTAAAGACTAGGATACACATGATAAGTCATAACGTAAAGGGCAAGTAAAATAAAAGAGGATTAGTTCGAATGTATCTATATCGTTAGAGGTACACTCTTCATCGCCGAGGACATTATCCAGCATCTATTCTATCCATTAGTACTTTGTTTATCTCTTAGAAGAAGTCTTTCGCTATTTCGATCTGCTTCGAGTAAATATGACAAATTTTCCTGTGATTACGATACGAGCATACATAAATTGTGTCTGTCATTTTGGAGATTGTCATTTATATCGATTTTTAGAATCAATAATTACGCCTTTCCAATAATATGTGCCGGCAGTCTTGTAGCTGACCATGATTCTCCGCAACTTTCTATCTCGCATGACTATTTTCTAATGATCCTGCTCTTTTTTTAGACATACCTTCACACAAGCCCTTCAGGTAATTTACTCACTAACATCCCTTGTATCTCTTTAGCATTTCTAACCCCCTTCTTGCTCATTATTCTGTGTATAAGTTTTCTTTCGTTTGCAAGTTTTTCAGAATTCCCTTTCTCTTACTTTGATTTAAGAATTTGTCTAGGAAAGGGCATATGAGAAAGATGTGTTTTCTCAGCGGATCTATTTAATATATACAGCAAAACGTTTTTGGAGGAGATATAATCCTTGTCAAGATTTGTCGTTGGCGGCCACAATCTCAACAATAACAGACACGGAAAAGAAAATGCATTAAATTCTACAGAAGGTAGCAAAGGAAAGCGATAAAAATGGACTAAGCATTAATTCAAGTAATTGAATATAGTCATCAGCAAAAAGAAGACCCCGAAATGCTAACTACAGGTCGGATAAATTAAAATAAAGCAATTAAAGTAGTGTGAATACTTGGGAAATGTTTTTACAGAGGATGGAATGTACAATACAGAGATCCGAACTTGCCTTTCAAAAACAAACCAAAGTTCTGAGAAACAGTAAAATCTCATTGAAACATATAAAAGAGCGCCAGAATGTTATGTGATACCTGTCTTTCTTTATGGCAACGAAAGTTAGACGATATCTTCAAGGAGGAAGGAGAGACTCGATGTAGAAGAAATGTCGTTCTAAAAAAGGATTCTGGGGATATAATGGACCGAGAACGAGAGAAACGACGAGTTGTTAGAATGCATAATAACGAGAATAAAACTCAATTCACATCAGGAATTGAGAACTGATTTAATGGGACACGTAATTAGGGAGGAGGTTCTGGAAAATCTGATAATCGCAGGCTATATATAGGGAAAGTTAGGTAGTGGAAATTAGTTATATTTGATGTGATTTGAGAAAATGAATGATGGAACGATGTTGGGGAGAAAAACTTAGTGGTAAAAATTTATGATCGTCATGGGACAGGTCTATATACAACTCCATGATTGCCTTCGTCTCAAATGGACACGGCACATGAAGAAAAACTTTCGGTATCTGCACATACCACCGCACGAAGTGAGGTTATATCTCATTTATCTGAGGTATCCGTCTATCCTCAATGCATACACCTGATTAAGCAGTAAGTAATGGTAAGGTTATATTGTGTTTATTTGAGGCATCCATTTGTCCTCCCTCGAGAAATCAGGAACCAGTTGAACATGTTAAATTTATCTACTTTTATTCATATGTGATAATCGTGTATCACCCAGCCTAGCAGACAGGAATCATTTGAATTTTGTATGGTTGTCTGTTTCTAGTCACGAGAATCATTTGTGCCTCTTTTCCCCAAAGCGTTGAGAAATCTAATTCTTTTTCGTGTTGAATCAATTGAATTTGAACATTTTCCAGTTTTTGCAAATTAACTCGAAATTTTAAATTCCTAATGATTTGACAATTTACTATCATATCTTTCTGCATTTCTGACATTCTACGCTATTTTACTAAATATGGAGATTGCTTTCAATAAGTAGTTTCTTCCGTACGGGAATCTTTGTTTCTGTAATTTTCTTCGTGTTTGCATATAAGTTTATACTTAGAAAAGTCTCGTTAAAATCTCCCAACTTCATACGCTGTCTAACAAATCATCATATACATTACATATTTTGAAAATTCTTACACGAGCACGGATATGAACAGAAGAATACATAACTGATGCATATGCAACGACTACTGCTTAGAAAGCGTAGCATTGAATACATTCGACTGCTTAAATATCCGAAAGTCCTCCTCATTATTTAGGACACGAATAACTGGCAATATCTTCCAAAGTCACATTTTCTGTGTTTGCCTAATTTCATATTGTGAATAATTCACCAATTAACGCCGATGGTTCTCTCGAATTCTTCTGCTTTGATAAACATATCATTCGCGTAAAACACTTTAAACGCTATTCTTACGGGCCCAGGATCTTTTCACACAACTGGTCCGGGATAACAATGCAACGCTGACGCCAAGTAATGTATGGACCAGCAAATATTGATTGGCAACAACACTAAACATATCGAACTTTCGTTGACAGAACACACTTCTAGATTTTTAAGCAAAGCAAAAGGAGAATTTGGGGATCGAACAGGAAAATAAAATAAATACTGTAACTTGAATATTCATCACCTTAAAAATATACGAACGTCAATATTGTAATGCTATTGTCATCAAAATGTTCAAATGAAATGTTTTCGACCAGTGTATATGAGACGGATAAATATAACAATTTCATTATATCCAATTGAATGCTAAAAGTGGTTCTCTGACAGTCAATACATGTCCATAGGATAATAGCACAGAATAAACACACACACACACAAACAGCTTTCTGAAATGATTCTTCTATATAAATACATTAATTAGAAACTAAATTAATCCATAAATACATCGGTATTTATTTATTTTCAAAGCCATAAAGATTTCTATTATTAAATAATAATAATAATAATAATAATAATAATAATAATAATAATAATATTATTATTATTATTTTATAACGTTGGTATTTCTCATTGGTTATTTTTAGTGTAATTATCTGTCATATGATCTGTCGCGCTCAATTTTCTCTAGCAGTTTGCAATTTTCTTGCGAATATTTTCTGTTTTTCATTGTTCCCTCATATAAAAATTATATCTGTTATGAAGTGGAGGACAAAAATTAATTAATACATCAAGAAAGAAAGAAAGAAAGAAAGAGACCCAAAATCCCGTTAAAGATTTATATCATTTAATTTACTATTTTTTTATTAGTTAACTAAATTTATTATTGTAGTTTATATCAATTATTGCTATCATGATTATTAATATTATTATAATGTTGTCATTTTTCATCATATATCGATTTTTGCTCTGGTTGCACTACCAACCAAGTCTGCAGGAAAACATAAGGCAGGTCGTGGTGTGTTGTTATGGTTCCATTTCATGTTTTTATGTCTCCCTTATCATCCCTAGCTTTACATAGACAAATTCTGCTTAGTTTGTGGGCTGTACATAACAAGACACTAATTTGTATATCTCTTAAGCTGGGGTTTCCAGGGATTCTTTCAATGTGTTGTTTTGTTCCATTTTTATCATTGCAAGTGTACCTACTATCAATGGCACGATTCTTGTTTTAAATTTTCACTTGTTTTCATTTCAATTTCCAGGTCTTTATATTTTGACAGTTTTTCGAATTCCTTACTTGCTATGTTACAATTTGCTAGAGAAGACATATCAATTAAGAAGCAAGGTTGTTCTTTCTGGTTTTTAACAATAATGGGTGGCCTATTTGCTTCAATTTTTCGGTCTGTGTAGATGGTGTAATACGATAGAATTGTGACATCTTCTATTTCTGTAACCGAAGCTGGGCGATGTTCATACCAGTGTTTGTTTACGTATTTTCTATAGTTTTTGCACATTGCCCAATGTAAATATTGCCCCACTTTATTGTGACGATTTTTGTATTCATTTGGGTCAAGTAGAGAACATCCTGAGATAAGATGGTCTATTGTTTCTTGGTATTTATCACAGAACCTGCATTTTGGATCCACATTATTATGTATAATATTTGACTGAATGTTCCTAGTGAAAGAATTTTAGACATGCGCTGCGAGGATAAAGCCTTCAGTTTCAGACTTTAATCCAGATCCATGTAACCATCGATGAATATTAACTTTATCAACATTGGATATATTGGCACGTTCCGGATATTGGCCATGCAGAGTTTTGTCTTGCCGGCGTTATATCATCTGTTCAAGAGCTTTATTCTTGGCTTTCATTTTCATATATTTTGCCGCAATAATTGGCTTTCATTTTCGTATATTTTGCTGTAATAATTGGTTCTTGCCTTCTGTTTTGCTTTTCTCCAGAACCTAGTAAATGTAAATCTTGTTTGTATTTACTGCCTTCTTTTATTATTGAATATTTTTTCTGTGTTCATGTTGTTTGACTAATTGTATCATCCAGTCCTCTGTTGTTTCTATGTCTGTTAATAAGCCAATAGTTGTTGTCTTGTATGACATCTCTAGCTGAATAAGACCTCTTCCACCTTCTTTACCGGGTATGTATAGAAGGTCTACATCAGTCTTTGGATGATGCATGTTATGCTTAGAAATGCTTTCTTGTTTTTGAACCCATTCGCCTGATATCGTTTATATTCCAGTTTAAAATGTTGAAACTATGTTGGACAACTGGGATGACAAGGCTGTTAATGGACATAATTCTATTCTTAAAATTCAATTCAGTTTTTAATATCAGCTGTAGCCTTCTATAGTACTCTCTACGCACTATTTCATTTATTTTTGTTTTTGTTCTTTTTTCACTCTCATTTACACTTAGGTATTTATAAGCTTCCTCTGGCTGTAAAACTTTTATTGGTACAGCAGGGTCTAAGCTAATTGAGGATGTTTGTTGTAGCGAACCACGTAAAATTGTAGCTTTATTCATATTGAATTTCATTCCAATGTCCTCATTGTAGCATTGTACAGTTTTCAGAAGACCTTCCAGCACATTATTATTCTTAGCATACAACTTTAAGTCATTCATGTAAAATAGATTGTTTATTTTCTTTTAGATTATTTTCCAACCACATACTGTCTTGTTAAGTTGACTGGTTAGTGCTATGAATAATATGCAGAACAGTAAGGTGGTAAAGAGTTACCTTAAAATATACATCTTTTGATGTTTATTTCACCAGAATTATAGGTACCATATATATGATTGAAGTAAAGGATTTTTTTCCATACCGACATACATTGTTTGATGAAATTGATGAGACGGGTGATATCTTGTATATATTTAATGTCTTTAATACTGGAATGTGGTGCACTATCGAATGCCTTACGATACTCTATACAGACAGTACTAAGTTTTTTCTTTGAATTGTAGCAGTTTTGCAGGAACATTCTGTTAATAAATAATTGGACTTTACATCCGTAATAGCCACGTTTGCCCCCTTTTTGTTCAAGTGGTATTATGCCATATATCTGTTTTGTTAAAATAGATGTTAATAATTTATATGTTGTCGGAAGGCATGTAATTGGTCTGTAGTTTTCTGGTTGTTTGTGTCAATGTTCTTGGGCAGAAGAAATATAATTCATTTGGTCATCCATGCAGGAATTTTAGTAGGATCGTTAAATATTTCTTGAAGTTTTTTGGCTATTTATATGCTGCATTTGAATAATATAGCCAAAAATTAGGAATTTTGTCTATTCCTGGAAATTTCCAACTGTGTACTTTTTTCAGTGAACATTTAACATCCACTTCTGTGTTCTGGTTTATTTTTCATTCGTTCTATCTCTTGCGCAATCCAATCTTCTTCTTTGTTATATTCTTTAGGGCAACCATATCATATTTTTCCCAGAAATGTATAACATCTTTCATTTTGTTGGGAACCGTCACTTCACTTCCTTTTCTATATGTCTACTTGTAAAAATTCTTTGCATCTGTTTTAAAAATCTTGTTTTTTCTGTAGAATCTTTATCTTTTCTCATAGAGTCTTATTCTTTGAGCCTTCAGTTGTATTGTTTGCTTTATTTTTCTTTAGTTGATAGGACTTCATTGTCATTTTTAATGTTGCATTTTCTTTCGACTCTTCTGACTTTTCTGGTTCTTACATTTATTCCTCTTGTCAGTTTATCGAATACTGAGAGTTCACTTCGATTTCTTTTTCTATTTTTCTTTTCCAAGGTGGATCTTCAGGTCTGCTAGTTTGCCTTGTTTTTAATTAGATGTTCACTATTTTGTTACTGCTATTGCTGATGCATATATTGCTACATTGAGATTTATATAAATGTCTTCTTCATCCAAAATAATTTTGCAAGCTGCATAGTAGGGCTTAATAGTTTGGAGGTTACGCGTTGTGAGTTGTTATTTTGTGAGCTGTTCTCGTTCCTCCATTAAAATATTTTCTATCTGACGTATATGTCTCTAGATTTCTTCCTAGGCTTCATGTATACTCTTCTTGTTTTCCTCCGTAAAATAATTCTTTTCTTCTTCTTCTTCTTCTTCTTCTTCTTCTTCTTCTTCTTTTTATTATTATTATTATTATTATTATTATTATTATTACTAATAAGTGTTATGAAATAGTAACATTGTTATCTATAAAATAACAATTATCACTTTGCCCAGTTTTAGTTTTATTTATTGTTAATCCCTTCAAAACTTTTCCGTCAATCCTTTCAAATCATTTGAAATAATATTATTCGTATCGTTAAGAATAGTAATTAGCAGATAACCCCGTTTTTTGTAACATGTTTATCATATACGACAAAAATATTATTGTCATATTAAAACCGATAGAAAATTAGTACGTACAAAAAATAAAGATATTATTATTATTACCGTTAGAATTAATAGAAAAGGCTGAAAATTCAATTCTTCTATAGGAAATAGGACCCCTAAATACACGTGCTCCTAGTTCAGTGTCGGTAAATCAAAGACTTTCAATTCAAGCAATTCAAACGATTTGTCTTTGCAAAATGTCGGAAATGTAAAGAAATTTCAACCGTTTGACTACTGACAATGAATGCTGATCTTAACTATTGCTGACACGGGTTCTTATATAGTTTAGACTAACTAAAAAACATTTTAATCATACATATTCAGGTTCTGTATATTTTTTTTACATATATTATCTTTCAGAAGGGCTTTATTGTTTTTACTTTGTCTCAAGTTACTAAAAGAATAGTTTTACCATGAATCTTTTCTTCTCTCTTTTAAATGTTAAACATATTAATAGGTTTCTTGTCTCTCCTCCCTCTTCCGTTAACCCAAAAAAAAAAAACACGTTCTACCATCCCTTGTTACGTGTCGTCAAATTAAAGATTTTCTAGAGATAGCCAAAGACATTCAAAATATCTATTTGATTGCTGGTAACGAATGCTGATCTTAACTATTGCGGACAGAGGTTCATATTTATTTTGACTAGCTAAAATAAAATTATCTTCGACTTATCCATGTTCATGTTTTGTATTTTTTTTATATATAATTTATTTCAGATTGATTATATGTATGTTTTCTTTCTCTAAAATTTAAAAGAAATTGTTTACATTGAAATTAAAATGCAATTTTATTCTTCTCTTTTATTAATGTAAAAGTTTTATAGCGTTTTTGTCACACCTTCCCCTTCGGTTACCACAAAAAACCAAAACATGTTCTACCATCTCTAGTTCCGTGTTGGTAAATTAAATATTTTGTGGAGTTAGCCAAACAAGTAAAAAGATTTGTCTTTGGAAAATGTTGAAAATCCATGGATATTTCCAACAATTGACTGCTGCTAAAGAATGCAGGACTTACATATTGCTGACACAGTTCTTTAACTAGTTTAGATTAACAAAAAACAATCTTCAACTAATCCATGTTCATGTTTTGTAATTTTTTACATATATTTTTTTCAACATGACTTTATTGTTTATTCTTTGTCTCAAGTTTAATTTGTTTAATTGGAGTAGATAGTTCCTAATATCGCCCGGTCTCACACACCACCCACTTCTTTTGAATGAGTTTAGAGGTGATCGCCTTGTTTCTTGATTAGGAAGGGGTTCTCGGTTCATCCCCTTTCTCCGATCTTAGTGTTAGTTCAGCTGGAAGGTCTTTGCAGTTACGGAGTATGGTGGCAACGTCTTTGCAATCTGAGTGTACCTGGTTGGCAGTTTCCTGGTTGTTGCTTCCGACTGGTAGTAAGGAGCCCGAACTCTTGCGTAGCGTCTTGAGAGGCTGCTCTAATCAACAGTTGAATAATTCTAGTTCTTGTAGTGCCATATCGCGCATGGACGGGCGTCCCTGCATGAACGTTCGGTGGGCAACCCCGAGGCCACATTATGTTGTAGGCCGCGCCAGTCTCCATCCTTCACAAGTTGCAAATGATTGACCGACTGATTCTATTCTAAGACCTCTCCTTAACTGAATAACTATGGAAAAAAGCAAACATAATAGCAAAACTAAACCAGCTCATTTGAAAACGCCCAAACTTATCTGCATCTCTTTCACTAACATACGCGGCATCCGCACCAACTTCCCCAGCGTAGATTCTTTCCTCCATAATAACTCACCTGATATATTAGCCCTATGTGAAACTAATCTTAACCCTTCTATCCCCTCATCTGAGTTCTACATTCCTGGCTACCTTCCCCTCTTCAGGAAGGACTCCAATGTTCATATGCATGGTCTTGGTGTCTATGTCAGCGAACACCTTCCCTTAGCTAGGGTGTCATCTTTTGAATCCCCAGATCATTCTTTCATGTGCTTCCGCCTCTCACTTCTCAGCTCGATTAGCTATCTCTTCTTTCTCTACCGCTCTCCTTCCTCCCATGACTGTTCGTTACTTGACATCATTTCTGACAATATTGACAAAGCCATTTCTTCCCATCCCTCGGCCCATGTATTCGTGTTTGGTGACTTTAACGCCCACCACACCAAGTGGCTGAAGAACGCTGTCACTGACCCTGCTGGTGTCCACACCATGAACTTTTCAATCACCCAATCCCTTACACAAGTAGTGGACTTCTACCACGCGTTTCTCCGACAACCCTAACGGAAGGGACTCACTTCTAGATCTCTGCTTCACTTCCATCCCAGACTCTTGCACTACCAGACAACTCTGCCCACTCGGAAACTCTGACCACACTGTAGTGTCCGTCAATATTTCACTCCACTCCCGCCCGACCCATGAAACCCAGACAAGTAGAATATTCTACTGCTATCAAAGAGCAGACGGGGATTCGTTCCGAGACTTCCTCTGTGACATCTCTTGGAACAACGTCTTTAGTCTTCCCATCGAAGAATGTGCATCCGAGGTCTCCTCCTGGGTTAAGGCTGGCATCGATGCCTTCATCCCTCCTAGGAAATTCCAGCTTAAATCTCATTCGTCTCCATGGTTCTCACCCGCTTACTCGGCTGCCATTGCCCACCGGAATCATTTCTTCCGACTCTATCGTAACTACGCGTCGGACCAAAAACAGGCGCCTTTTCACTTCAGCTCGTAATAAATGTAAAAGGATACTTAACGAAGCTAAGATGTTGTTTGCTGCCAGAATGAAGCAACGCATAGCATGCTCTAAATTCGGCTCTAAAGACTACTGGCGACTCTGTAAAAGAGTACATAACAAGAGCAAGTCCACAATACCCCGCTAATCAACAAATTTGAGGTCCTCACCTCCTCAGCAGATAAGGCTGAATGCTTTGCCCGCAGATTCTCGAACAATTCGAGTCTGGACTCGTCTGGAGTTTTGACACCCGACTTCTCACCTAGAACCGAGGCACAACTGAATGATGTCCACATTACACCTTCGCTTGTCTCTAAGATAATCTTAAAACTTGACCCTCATAAAGCGATCGGTAGTGACGAAATCCCAACCATAGTCTTAAAGAAATGTGCTCCTGAATTCTCCTCTGTCCTTTCTAAGCTCTACAACCTCTACCTATCTGCTTCCTGCTTTCCTGTCTGTTGGAAATTTTCCTCTGTAGTTCCTATATTTAAAAACCTTGGGGAATCCTCGGACCCCGCAAATTACCGACCTATCAGCCTTCTTCCGATATTTGGCAAAGTGTTCGAAGCCATTATCAACGCCGAGGTGGTTCAGCATCTCACAGCACACAGGCTCCTCTCGGACAAGCAA
This sequence comes from Ascarosepion bandense, assembly GCA_037127315.1. Lineage (NCBI taxonomy): Eukaryota > Metazoa > Mollusca > Cephalopoda > Sepiida > Sepiidae > Ascarosepion > Ascarosepion bandense. Next base: position 1,940,719 of record JBBBDQ010000253.1, read on the forward strand.
TATGGTTTCCACTTCACCAGGTCTACTGCTGATATGCTAACCACCATCACCGAGTACATATACCAGGCACTCGACAGGAATGGCGAAGCCCGAAACGTTGCATTGGATATATCTAAGGCGTTCGACAGAGTTTGACATGCTGACCTTCTATGTAAACTGCGGAGCTATGGTATAACTGGACATTTGTTTGAACTAATCCAGTCATTCCTCTCTAACCGCACAGTGAAGGTGGTATTAAACGGACATGCCTTTCAGAACTACCATACAAACGCAGGTGTCCCCCAAGGCCCCATCTTAGGTCCTACACTATTCCTGATATACATTAATGATCTCCCTGATTCCATAAAAGCCCAAATAGGCTTGTACGCCGATGACACCACAGTTTATTCTCGCCTCCTAATAAAATCTGGTGTAGGCGTCAAAGCTAACCTCGCAGCCGAGATTGAAAAAGACCTCCAATCCATATTAGACTGGGGTAAGAAATGGTTAGTAAATTTTAATGCTTCTAAAACGAAGCTGCTCTCAATTAACCATACCTACCTCCATTAGCATGGAGTAGGCTTGCCTCCCAGAGAGTAAAACACAGCGCCTCCTTGGTCTCACACTTTCAGCGGACCTCAAATGGAATGACTGTATCGAATCCATTGCTAAATCCGCTGCTATGAAAGTCGGTTCTCTGTGTAGGGCCCGGAAGTTTTTTTCCGTCTGAATCTATCCTGCACATTTATAAATCTACCATCCGCCCGTGCATTGAATACTGCTGCCATATCTGGTCGGGTGCCCCTGCTATTCTCCTCGGGCTTCTCGATAAGGTTCAGAGGAGGGTCTGTAATGTGATAGATACTGACTTGGCACACCGCCTGCAGTCTCTCTCCCACCGGCGCGACGTGGCTTCCCTGTGTCTCTTCCATAAATACTTTCACGGCTTCTGCTCCGATGAACTTAGATCACTAGTGCCCCCTAAATACGTATTTGAACGAGATACTAGATTAGCAACTAGATCCCACCCTTTTACAGTGAAGCCGATAAAATGCAGCCGTAACTTCTACTCCAACAATTTCTTTCCTCGCACTTCCCGAATGTGGAATTCTCTTCCAAACGATTGCTTCCCCGACGGCTACAATCTCCAGGAGTTCAAATGTAAGGTCAATAGAAACCTCCTAACACACTAACTTGCTCCCGTTCTATCAAACACTCTTCCCATCTGCCCAACCCTCTTCCTCGGTATCCTTACTCATCTGTCACCTTCCTCCTGACATTCCCTATGTCTAATCACTCCTTCTCTTTACCTTCCCCTATGTAGCCCCATGCGCAATAGTGGCAGTGGAATTCCTTGCTTGGGGTGAGATGATTAAAAAAAAAGTTTCTAAAAGAATAGGTTTACATTGAATTTAATATGTAAATTATTCTCGTCTCTCTTCTTTAATGTAAAAATATTCAAAGCGTTCTTGTCTTAAACTTTCACTAGAAACAAAGAAGAGATTACTGTGATGTCAGTTCTTGAATACTGCAATGAATGTTGGACAATATCAACAAAGATTAAAGAAAATTTGAAGAAGCTGAAAGGTGGTTCTACAGAAGGTTGCTGCGGATGAACCGAGCATGTGAGCATTGACGAGGTTTTGGAAATGATAGAAACGAAACGGAAATTAATATTGAGCATCAGGAAGGGACGAATGAAGTTCCTGGGACATGCAATGATGAAGGATGGCTTGGAGACACTGATACTAACAGGCCAGATAGAGGGAAAAAGAGACAGAGGAATGCAGCGGATAACAGATTTAATGGCTTTGAACAGGTGGATGACACAACGGGGGCTGAGAGACGTTACAGGAGAAGCGTTCTCAGAGCCACCAGAGATAGGGAGACGTGCAAGTCCATGACTGCTTAGGTCCTGAAATGACAAGGTACATAAAAGAAGAAATTTACTGTCATGTACTTGAGAAATGCAAACTGAAAATTCAGGCCAAGGTCACCTTATTGCTTGTGATAATAGTACAAATTCCAGTAATATCTAATACTGTAAATCTAACCCTCTCATTCCGGTTTCTATTTATTTATATATTTATTCATTTATTTATTTAATATTTTGTCAAACCATAATTCTTTTTTCTGAATAGCTCTAACTCTATCCATTGCTGAGAGGATTTGGTCTGAAAAGGGGTCTGTAAGAGCTCCGCGAGATAAGCTAATACTAATAGATTTATAAAATCATCAAATTTGTTTTCATTATAATACTCTGTTTAATTCTAACATCTCGTTGGATTTAAAACCCCTGTGGAATTAACCTTACCATGTATCAAGGATGATAGTATATATATATATATATAGCGTGCTCCAATTCATTTTTAATGAATGAGCGATATATATATATATATATATATATATATATATATATATCGCTCATTCATTAAAAATGAATTGGAGCACGCTGGCGGCTGGGCGCGTAATATGATATGCGCTAAAAAAAAACTGCCTTCTTCCACCGAACGCCCCGTGGCTCAGGGGTAGCTTTGCCGACTGACGCCAATTCAGTCGGGTTTCGAGCCTTGGTTATGGAGCAATCGGAGTCTAACCGTACTGATGAGCTGTGATACAGCAAAACAGATCTCTCTGCAGATGACAATATATATATATATATATATATATATATATATATATATATATAACTTATTATTATGTCTTATTATTATATATAATAGAAAACGTATCATTATAGTAAAAATATTAACATTTATTCGATGTTTTTTTAACTAATGAGCCGTGGAAATATTTTTAATTCATAGGACACTCATTAATAAAAAATGAACTAAAGTTTAAACTTTATGCCACCTGTATTGTATTCTTTTCCATGCATGGACATTGTAAGTTGCCATGATTGATTATTAAATTAATATTGGAATGGTCCCTCAAAACCATCACCATGGTGATTTTACTGAGATACCAATTCTAGATAGTTGGCTTCCGCTAATCAAGAAATCTGACGTGATTTTATGTCTAATTTTTCACCCTGCATGGTGGTATATCGCCCAGCGCTCTCCCAATATGTTAAAACGGGAATACCGTTGCAGTCATTGACAATCCGTAAATAGGAGTGATGCTGAGAAGTCCGAAATTTCTTATTGCTGCAAAGTACAGAATTGTTGGAATATGCAGGATCAATAATGTGATGAAGGGACAAGAATAATTAAATAATAATAATCAGAAGAAGAAGAAGAATACGGAGAAGAATAAGAATAATAAGAAGGAAAGTACAATATGAAGAAGAACTTCGGAATGTATATATTTAAAAAAAGAATTATGCACTGAATAATGCTATCAGTCGCCGACTGAGGAAGTGACGACGTCCCGGTCATATGCAAACTAAGCGTGAAACTCCAAAGACTAAAGAAGCCCAGCACATCGCCAAGGCTATAATACGACATGCTAGAGAAAGACCTCACCTTGCAGAAAGAATACAATAACAGCGTGAGAAAGAAATATGAAGAACGAATTGGAAAAGTGCACTCAAAATGGGATTCATTAAAAGAAGCGATGGTGACATCAGCGAATAACATAGCCCCAAAGGAAATCAAACGCAGAAGAAAAATCGAGTAGATGACCGAAAAGATCCTCCACATGATGCAAAGGAGACAAGAAATAACGCTAAGACATGGAGCAGAGTACAAGAGACTTCAAAAGGAGATAAGAAACAAATGCAGACAAGACAAAGAGGAATGGCTCAACAAAAAATGCGCAGAAGTAGAGAGACTGAGCAGGACCAACACAGCAGAGATGCATACAGAGATGCATAAAGAGATAAGTGAACAGACAGGACAAAAATCCTGCTCCTCAACAGGATGCATAAAATCCAAGGATGGAACAACCATATTAGATAAAGAGGAAATACTCCAGAGATGGGAAGAATATATAAATGATCTTTTTTGCGACAAGAGAGAACAACCGAGAATACACAAGGAGATGGATGGACCGGAAATAATAAAGTCCGAAGTGGAAGCTGCAATGGCCAAAATGAACAGAAACAAAGCAGCTGATCCAGACGGCATAGTGATAGAGCTGCTGATAACTTTAGAAGAATATGGCATAGAAAAAATTACCGACATAATAAACAAAATTTATAGCAGCGGAATAATACCAGACAACCTATGAAAGTCGATATTTATAGCACTGCCGAAGAAATCAGGTCCAAACGAGTGTGAACTACACAGAACTGTCAGCTTAATGAGTCACATTACAAAACTGATTGTCAGAATCCTGATGAATAGAGCGAGAAGCAGAATCAGGCCATAGATAGGGCAGGAACTGTGCGGATTCGTCAAAGACACTGGAACAAGGAACGCCATATTCATGATTAGGACGCTCTCCGAAAGGGCAATACAAATGAAGAACTTGTACTTATGCTTCATTGACTATGCGAAGGCACTCGACAAGATACGACACAAAGAATTGATGGAGATGCTCGGCAGCCTCGATATTTTCAGGAAAGACATGAGAGTAATCAAGTATCTCTACTGGCAGCAAACGGCCTGCATACGGACAGGTAACGATCTCAGTAGATTTACAAAGACAGAAATAGGCGTAAGACAAGGTTGTGTTTTTCACCGGATTTTTTCAACCTGTACACCGAAAATATTTTCAGGACCCTAGATGACACGACATGATGTGTTATTGGAGGCCACAACTTGACCAACATAAGATATGCAGGCGATACAGTGCTGATTGCGGACACGGAAAGGAAACTACAAGACCTCATGCGGAAGGTAGTGGTGGAGAGTGAAAAAAAGGGACTTCAAATAAAAGTTAAGTAAACTGAGTGATCAGCAAAAGATACAACCCAAAATGCAAATATAGGTGGGGGATACCAGAATCAACCAAGTACAAAATTCTAAATACCTAGGAAGTGTTCTCACAGGAAAGTGGGATACAGAGATCCGAAGGCGAATTGTCATAGCAAAGGACGCGTTCCAGAAGCTGAGCAAAGCACTAACACACGGGAAAATCTCACTATAAACAAAGAAAAGAGTGCTGGACTGCTACGTGATGTCAGTTCTTCAATACGGCAGTGAATGCTGGACTCTATCATCGAAAATGAGGACAAAACTGGAAGCAGCGGAAATGTGGTTCTACAGAATGATGCTGCGGATATCGTGGACTGAGCATGCGAACAACGATGAGGTGTTGGAATGAATGGCCACAAAATGAAAATTGATACTGATCATCAGGAAGAGACAACTGAAGTTGCTAGGATACGCAATCAGACAGGAGAGCCTGGAGAACCTGATACTGACTGGTCAGATAGAAGGAAAGAGAGAGAGAGAGAGGAAGGCAGTGAATAACATATTTGCATGGCCTGATCAGGTGGTTGACGGAACGGGGTTGATTGACAGGAGTAACAGGAACAAACATACTAAGAGCCACAAGGGATAGGGAGACGTGCAGAACCATGATAACCTACGTTCTGATGGGAAAAACAGAATGCTATCAATTCCCAAGTAAGAAATAATTTTTTTCTTTCCTTGAGCTGCCATCATCACTTACCATATTTAGGCATGGCCAAAATGGTTTTAGACAAAAAATTTAAAGAATTGTACATTTTGATTGGTATCATATATTTTTCCAGAAGTACGAATTCCTAAAAAATGTCCCCGCTTCGTTAATCCAATTACGAACTTTGAAAGCTGGGGACTTGGATTGAGACCGTATTTTGAATGTGTATATAAAATCTATGAAAATAGTCAATATTATACGGGTTACGCAAAATTAATTAACAACTGACATTGTTCTATATAATTTCAGTGTAACGAGTTAATTAATTACTTTCTGGAATTGGATTAACTTTTATACACAGGGTTTTTAGAAAGATAGTTCTGTAGAGAAACACATTTCACATCTAACGCTTTTCTGGTTTGTGGAAGGTAATGTTCCTAAAAGCATTCAATGAAAATAATAGAATATTGTACGCTGAATAGAATGAATAATGACACAAAATCGAAAATCTCTGTGCGTATATTTTAAAAAGAGAAAAAATATACATTTTCCTGATATGATAGACATCTTTGTATAAAGTCCAAGAAAAAATATAACCAAATGCACACTTGCATTTAACGACACTTTTAGAATCGAAATTTTAAAAAAGTAAAAGAATAAAATAAATCGTGAAACAATATAATAAAAAATAAATTAAAAACCTGAAAGATATTTCAGAACATCTTCGGTTAGCAAAGAGGAAAAGAAAATTGTTGCAACTAAATCAAGCAGACAATAAGGAGGATAGGCGGCAAGGGGAATAGGCATGCTAATGTAGTGATTGATCGAGGCTGCTTTTTCAAAAAGAGAAACGTGCTGCCTGTCACCAACACATGGCCTAAAGGTCCAAAAATCTCACAATACAGACAAAACTGAACAATGGAGCATGTCATGATAGAAGGTTTTGTTTTCTTTCCAGTGTGGCGAACTTGACGTTTCAGGCCAAAGACTTGATACACGTTTATAAATTTTCTAGAGTTCGCATCTCAAGACACGTAAGTTTACATATAAATCACACGAACAAAAACAAACATAAATGGATATTTCCACCTGATGTAAAAGCAAGTTAATTTCGGTACATCAATGACGATTTAGTAAAAGATTCTATCCTTACTTAGAAATCTAGAGTTGCGGAATTCTCTCACATGTTAACTGATTTTATACATATGTATTTGATAAGATATATTCTTAATATAGGCTATAATTATAAATGAAATTAATCAATATCAAAGACAGAGTTTAAATAATTGGTTTTCCTATATATATATATATATATATATATATATATATATATATATATATATTGTATCGAGGCAGAACATAGTTTTCTAAGCATATACTGTTAAATATAAGAGACAATTAATGTTTATTATGTTTAATCACGAGCCGTTCTAAACGTCATATTTTGGCATTAATTTCAATTGAAAATAACGACAAAAATTCTCCAACATTTGGATAATTTTTATTAATTTGGTTCTAAGCTTTCGGCTCACGTGAGCCATCTTCAGAAAGGTTATTAAGACGGTAACACAATAATGGTTACTGTGTTACCATTATTGGGTTACCGATGGTGTATTTTATTGTATTACAGTCTTAATAACCTCTCTGAAGATGGCTCATGTGAGCCGAAAGCTTAGAACCAAATTAATATGCATTGTCTCTTATTTTTCTTTGTCTCTTATATTTAAGAGTATATGTTTAGAAATTATATATATATATATATGTGGGGGGTGTTTGAATGTGTATCTGAGTATACATCAAGATGCTAATGTTTCTAGATTTATCACTTGTGAAATAGCTCAGAGTTTGGTGTTTTACTTCCCTTTAACCCTACCGGATTCTAATTTTGGATGTTTGATGCAAGGTAATGTTTAATGTAAAAAATCCTTACATAACATTTTGTGACATGTAAAACTAAACGATATTCTCTCTCTCTTTCTCTATCTCTCTCTCTCCATATATATATATATATATATATATATATATATATATATATATATATATGTAGTTGGTACAAATAGAAAAATATGATACCTGAGAAAAGGGTCTGTTTTTGGAAGACAAATACTTTCTTTTAAATAAAATTTAAACCATAAAAGTTTAAAAATATCAGTTCAAAATAATTCTTTTTCAACATCTTTTGTGTCATGCACAGTGAGTGTGCTGATTCAGCACAATTATTTGATAAGACACAAGAAGCTTTGGAACGAAATTTATACTTTCTAGCGAATGTTATATAATACATATGTCATAACTTATAAATAAATTATATATATATATATAATGCTCTCTTTTGATTGAGCATTCTAGTGAGGGAAATGTGAAAAAAAAAACAGTTACCACTTTGGTGACATATCTGTAACGCTTTAGCAATGAATGGTATTATTTCTAAGAATGGCATGTCTATACGCCGCAATCGGTCGAGTTTCGGTCCCGGCCGGAAACAAGTGGATATCTAGCCACACTAATGACCTGTATGTTGATGACATGTGTATATATATATATATATATAAAAACCAGGACACACATTAGAAAACTGAAAATGTTTACTAATAGATTCTGATTTTAGTTCTATATACTCACGCAGTAGGAAAGATAAATACTCGATTTTAAAATTAAATACATACAGGCTCGGTTTAAATAGGGACTTAGGTGTTTTGAATCATTATAAATATTTCAATAGTTAAACATTTCTTAGTTACACTTAAAAATATTTCTTAAAAATAACATTTATGCGTATTATTAAAGATAGGTCTACGTTTACAAATATTTTTTAAAATCTGTCGCTTTCTGTGTCACGTGATGTAAACTATCTCTTCACGAACGCGAAAACGCGTCTAATTTAAATTTCAAAATCATTTGTTTCTGATGGAAGGCCGAGGACGGTCTGAAATATCAACTATAATAAGCGAAATAAATAAATACTCTCAACAAAATATAAAAATACATTTTTATACTTACAATTTTTAGTAGTTTTTCATATATATATATATATATATATATATATATATATATATATATATATATATATATATATTCGCAGACATTTAGAAAGAGGAGTATATTAACTCTGCAATGTTCCGATACTGTGCAACTATAGCCAAAAGCATATAGTCTCGAATAAGCCCAGGGATTTTAGTGTTTAGGGTTTTATTTTTTACTCATGCCTACAACTGGTGCTCATGTTGACATTCATTCCAGTGTTAATAATGTCTGATTCACTAATTCAAACAATATTTTCATCATTGTTCTATGGTTTAATTTTGGATAAATAATACTTTATAATAAACATATTTCTAGATACATTTACTGCTCTTGATTCGAATGCTTAAAAGTTTAAATGAATTCACACATTTAACAAGTGCATTTGCTTATGAGAAAATCTAAATTAAGCTAACGATGAAGATTATAAGATATTGATTCATTCTATCAAATTCTGTTGTAATTGAGCATTCTGACAATACTTGTGCATATAATCATCTCCTTCAACATCTTTCTCTCCATTGTAAGTCTTAATATATTTTTCTTTCTATTTATCCCAACCTCTCCTCGGTTATCAATTTGCTTAAGAAAATACATTATGTCACCCTTCGTTTTTCCCTTTCTCACATCCTATTTATCGGGACTGTGAATATTAGATTCTCCAAGCCATATTCCTCTTTATGTTTCCCATAAAATATAGCTGATATTAATCATACGTTTACTTTATCTCCAAAATCTCATCGTTGCTCCTATGTTATGTCCATGTTATTCTGAGCTTTCTTCCGGAGCACTACATTTCTCTTGCTTCAATTTTCAAAAGACTGTCCAACATTCGATGCTATAATAAAAATATTAATCTCAGAATTATTTTTCTATGTGTCTATTCTTAATCTTGTTCTTCTTTTAATGAATAGGAATCTCAAAATGGGTAATATTTGCTCATAGAGTCCACAAGCCTCTTTTATATCTTGTTGATGATAGCTTTATTTCAGTTATTCAGTATTAATTTCAGAAATGGCCGTATTCGACTGGCATCAAAATGCCTGCAAATTTTTGGACGTTCAATTATTTCGTATTTCACTTTTCAAAGCTGATGCATATTTGAAAGTTAAAAGATTGGTAGGAAATATTTAAATAGCTATAAATTCTCTTTTTCAATCTATCGTCTGTGCTTATCTTGAATTATCAATATTTGATCGATATTAGAAAACATGTTATACACTGACTAAATAATTGGCACGGTTTACAATAGCATACATTTGAATAAACAAAAGCAGTAATGAAGTTAAAAACAAATGTAATGCATAATAATACTCAGTATTTACATGGATTTTAACTGATTGTTATAACGAGTGAAATCCTCATTATTATTTCACAGCAATAATTAATTAGAACAGATTGAATATTTCTTTTTTAATTCGTATTATATTTTAATATCACATCTTGCATAGAATTAGAGTCGGCATTTCACTTTCCAATTAAGGATTTCAGGTACCTACATGTGGTGTTATTTAATATTTCAATTGTTTGATTAAATATTTAGAAAAAACAAATTTTCTAATTACTCTAGTTTGTTAGCCGCTCATTGCTGATTAAGTATTCGGTGATCAGTCATTTTTGCAACATTCGACAAAATAATTCCGTTATATATTTATTCCAGGTTAGAAAGGAAAATAATAAGAAAAAATCATTTCATACCATGGATTTGCTTTTGCAAATAAGATTTCATTTCTCTGAATCTATTTAGAAGTGTAAAACGTGAGAAAATTGTAAAAATGCAAAACACCGTTAGTAGACATGTAATACATATGCGGTTAATGTATCAAAATAAAAAAAAATCACAGTAAAAGTTAACGGGATTAAAATTGGCAAAATCTAAATCGATATAGAAACATGATTATATATGAACATAATTTGTCTTAATAATCAAGGCAATAAAGTTTCTGTCTGATCAATTGAATTTAAAGTTATCGATCGCAAAGAGTTTCGTGAAGACTTAAAATTTCACAAAACCTTTCCACCTTCAAATGCATTGTGTTAGAAGTACTTAATTAATTGTGCACCACGTTAATATATATATATATATATATATATATATATATATATATATATATATATATATATATATGGTAAGACAAAAGGTAAATACATAACAGTTTTAAGTTTCTGTAATATTAAATATTCAGTTACGTGCATTGTTATTTCAGAATGTAGTCGATCATTATTCTCAAAAACATCTCGTCATTGTGAAACATTGTTTGGCCATCAAAGGAGATTAGTGTCCAAGTTAAGGTCAAATTACATAATTGTATTGCTTCCTCAACTGATTTTTATGCTTTTGAATCTTAGGAACCCACGACAAATATCAAAAATTTAATATAACTTTCATTTAAGATGTATTCGACAAATCATAAAAGTTCGGTTTTCTGTAGATACGTTCTGTCTTCTTAGTGTTAAGAGTTAATTCTTGCTTCTTGATATTGAGATTAACCAGGTAATGTTTTCTTCAGAAGAACAAAAGCATTTCACAAGAGTTATGTTCATACGTTATGTTCCACTCCCGATAAGTACTTTCATGGCTTCTGCTTAGATGAACTTAGGTCACTGGTACCTACTTAACAGGTGTTTACTCGTGCAACAAGAATGGCAACTGGGTCCCACCCATTCACAGTTAGGTTAGCCAAATGCAGACGACAATTCTACTCCCGCAGCTTTTCTCGCACTTCCCGCCTGTGGAACTCGCCCCCATATTCTTGCTTTCCTGACGGCTACAACCTCCAGAAATTTAAATGCAATGTCAATACTCATCTACTAACCACTTGATTCTAGCCCTTCCCCCACTTCGTATATCCTTCCCTTTCTCTTCCCCCTTGCAAATGTCATCACACCTGCATTTTCATCTTTCTATTGCTTCTTTCTAATTGGTTTGTAATACTCTTCTCCCTCCTCTAAATAATTTTCTTTCAGTTATGTAGACCCCGCACATCACTGGCTTTTACGCCTTGCCCGGGGTGAAATGATTAAAAAATAAATAAATAAATAAATCCTCGAGATTGGTGATCATTTAGGATAGCCTCGGTCTATATTTAAATGCTGTGAGACGGATTTCTCTTCTGTATTACTTTCGCTATTTTTGTATTGTGCGAAACATTATATATCTACATACACGCTGTTATTTCCCAGTAAAATATTTGGAGAACTTTAATATCTTTCACCAATAAATCAATGTTTCTCCGTATCGTATTTTCTTTTTTCATGTAATTTATCAAATAGTTATGTGAAATATATGAAACATACACAAACGCACAGACGTGCGCGCAAATTCCCACACGCACATAACTCAATGTGTGTTTCATGAATAACAAAACATTTTTGATAAAGTAAGTATAAAGTTATAATCATTTAGGTGTACATGAGTATGTGCTTGTTAGTGGTAGTAGCACGCATTCAGTAGTTTGTGTGTTTGATTTTCAAAATTCTTACCTCTGTTATCTTAACATTTTGCTCATAATTGTAGCATGTCTTGTTCCAGTATCTGGGGAAAAAGATGTAACCTTATTTTCTTTCTAATAATCTTCCGAACTCTCTTCTTTAGTTTGATGAGTTTGACTTGAGTTCTTCAACTGATTATCTTAAATTTATTTCCCCGATTATTATATATATATATATATATATATATATATACAGTATGCGTGTGTGTGTGTATTCTGTGGTTTTCCCGAATTTTACGGTTGTTTCACATTCCATTTTACATTTCAGTAAAACGTATCGATTCTGACGTAAAGCAGGCCATAGTCTTATAACCAAATATTTCAAACAATTTTTAGTCAATTTTCCTTTTCATATCAACTAAGATTTCAGTGCAAAACGTTTTTTTGTACATTACCTTACATTCTTAATTTGTGTCGTTATCGTTACAGAGTTTCTTCTGGTATCTCTTGAGGACATTTTTTGCATGCTTGACAACCCGGTGAGCCCGTTATGAAATACAGACTGAACCTTTTATTTGCACTTCTTTCAACCCTTCTTTCTCATTCAGCTGCTATTGCCTAGTTATATAGTAAGTAATGACAGTGTCGAAATAATTGATAATATGCACAACGAGACGAGTACACTTTATATTTGTTGTTTAAGTAAGAAGTCATTCATGATGATTTCACTCGTTGTCTTATACATATCTTCTATGGTTTTACTTAACAGGATATAAAAAATTAAGATACTTTTTTGCAACTTGTATTCTCGTGTAATCTGGAGAGTTGAATTTAGATTTTCATTTTCGTTTCATTCAATTCCATAATTTTAATTTTATTTTTGTCATACGAATTAGTGATTATATTTTGAATCTTCATAAATGCTTCTATTCGAGGACATCTGCATATTCAAAAATAATTATTTTGCCCAGGTTTTTCAAGAGACTCGAGCCTATATATTTGTTGCATGTCTCTCTTTATCTCACTCACATTCTCTCTCCACACACACACACGCATATATACATATATACATTTTTTCCATCTAAACAAAATCTGTTATATGTATTATATGTGTAAAATCTCAAGGAAGAACTTGTTAAAACAAATATTATATCTAATTCGGCCAGATTGCACAATGTAAAAAAAGTATCTATTTAACGAGCCAATTTTCTGTGTATATTTTGTTTCAATAAAATGTTACAAGTTACATGCGTCGGATGATCATTTCTGCTAAATACATTCACTTCCACAAGCGATCTTCCTTTTATGGAAAAATGTTAAAGTTTTCATACGCCGGAAGTAAAAAAACGAGTAGGAAGTATATTAGAAGGCAGACGACCAAAAACTGTTTCGGACTGTAGGATTAGAGAGGGGGAAGACTAAGATTGATATGAAAATAAATTCAACTTGATTAGTGAAACAGAAAATTAAAAAGATGTATATATGTCTGTAAAGAAATGACAAAAAAACATGCATCTCTATACATTGTAGTATATATATATATATATATATATATATATATATATATACTCATTTTGCAACATATAAATGCATGTATGAATTCATTGTAGAACATGTAATTGTAGATATCTTTCATATTTCAGTCGTAAATTTATATTTATTTTACAGCATATATATATATATATATATATATATATATATATATACATATATATATCCGGTTATTTATACATTTGTCTGAAAATTTACAAAGAACTTCTCAAAAATTTCCTTTCATTGATGAAATCATCGCAAAATATTTAATGAATAGAACTGCCAGCACGTACATTTTAATTGCCCAGATTAATGAAATGATAATTCTTGCATTTCTATATTATATGCAGAATAATTACATATGTCAAATTTAGCATATTATATATCTTAGAGATTACATAGAACTAATTGTATATCTTCGTTTTACACTCATTCCAGATTGTACATAGTCGTCGATTCTCAAATTGTTCAACTATGTCATAGTTTCTCCATCTAACGTATTTCCTAAACTATTCCGAACATTTGATTTTTTCACCATCAAATGTTACAGATCGGCCTGATAGTTTTCTGCCTTTCAATATTAAATATCTATTATCTTATTGATTATTCGGCTCGTAGATTTTCATAGCGGCGGTTATCATATATTTGAAAAATATTGATTTTTCGAGTGTAATAATCTTTCTTTAATTTACGCAATTATAACGTGAACACTCGAGATCAATTTTCAAAGAAGGATATGTAGAATCAATCTATATTTATATACATTTATATTTATCTATGCCTGCAAAATATCAACGTTGCAAAATATTTGAAAATAATTAACATTTTTATGTAACTTTTATTTGATTATTTTACTTCGTATTTTACTGATATTTTTCACAATATTAATTTACTTCTTATTGTATGTTTAAATCGGCATGAACATCTACATACATAATAGTTTTAAAACATTTTTATTAATAAAATATCCTGATCGATCATAAGATATAACAAAATAACTCCAAGAACAACGAGTTTGTCATCTTCGTACCACCATTGAATATAGAAAAATATGTATCAGATAAAAGTATATTATACAACAATAATAATATATATTATCTATTAAATATTTGGAACATTATCTTGAATATAGTTTTATAACAGGTTTTTTTATTTATTTGTAGTATTATATTCAGTGCTGGTTTTCTTTTTTTCCATTTTGTCATTCCGTTGGTGGTTAATACTAAAAACTCCCTTTGAAATTTAGTTGCGAAATATCATGCATACATCAACATGAAAATATGATGTCATGATTTTTCTGAGAACTACACTCTATATAAAAATTACTTCATATGCTATGATTAATAGTAATTTGTCTTTAATATAATGTATTGAACGTAATCTTATTAAGATATTATTCATACAATTACGAACCTGAATATCAAGAAACTATTTATATATTTTTTTTCTTTTAAAAACTGCAAGCCTCACTAGTCGCTTATGTTCTTACCGTCTGAGTGATGTTTGATAAATTCATTTACAAGATAATAGAATAAACAGTTATTCATATTTGACAGACCGTCGCTATCTTCAACAGATATGACAGAAATTACGAATCATTTATTCCCATTTAAATCTAATCTAAATTCGCAACCATTAATATATATATACACAATATTTCAATATTTTTTTAATCGACATCGCTTGGACATCTCCTATATCTTTCATCATTCTCTCACTGTAACCCACTGCATGCCAGTAGCATTTCTATATTGTTTTGTGTGAAAACATTATAAACAAAAATATTGCACATTATACGCAATACTTTTATTCTAGGAACGGAATGATTTGGACCTTTTCACAGCTTATTAACATTTTGCCGTTCATTTAATTTCCGAAAAAATGGAATGTAATATTCTTTGGTCATATTACTGCGTTACTAATACAAGTTATATCAATTAACATAAAGCTGGTGTGAGAAGAGGCGGATTCATTGCTCATTCCCAGGTTATTTGCACGTAAAAGAATATGACGAAGCCAAATGGAATTAGAATTATTTCTGACGATTTCGAATTCTCAATCGCAAAAATGAAAATATAAAAATCAACAATTTACAATGTGAATACTATGGTGAAATCGGCTGCATTAAATCGACCGAATTATTTTTTTGTTTTATAGTCGGTTCACCCCAAGTAAGTTAGGACTGCCACTAGTGCGCAGGGGGTTTCAGTGAGACCAAAAAAAAATACACAGAATATCGCAGTAGAGATAAAATAAATATGGGAATCAAATAAGTAGACATTTTCAATTGACATTACATTTGAAATTTTACCGATTGCAGCTATCAGAGAAGCGAGTAAATTGAAGGGTGTTTTACAGGATGGAAGTGCGAGAAAATAAACTGATGGAGTAGACGTGGAGATTACATTTGACTGTTGACTTTAAATTTATCTAGTACCAATTTAGTTGTACCAGTAAATTTTTGTGGCCGTAGTACCAGGAAGAGAATCTCTTCAGAGGAGAAATTGTTAAAATATTTGTAGGAAAGAAAGTTTTTCATCTTCAGTACATCCTATCTAAAATCGCGCTGATAAATCTGGAAAGATTAGGTTGCAGATGTTTTAGATTTTGCAGAAATGAATAGCGGGATCACCTTATATTTCATTAATACTCATTGCACTGGCGATAGGTAAATTAATAAGAAGGATTCTGACGAGAAAATCTTTCTGGTCCGTCACAGTGACACGACCTTCGTAGCAGTAGATGTAGCTTTTGAGGTCAGTTGAGAAGGTGATGTTAACGAGGCGCAGTGCATTGCTTTCTTGGAGGCTAGTCATCTAATCTGATGAATAGCAGGAAATTGTATTTGTCGTGGTTAATGGAGAGGAGTTTTGTTTAAGAAGCAGTGAAGTTTACATGGCATTTCTTAATTCAATTCAACACAGAATGAGGTTTTTCCAAGGAGTCAGAAGATTAAATTTATCAGCAATGGCACATTTGTATTGATACAGGCGAAAATAGTGCTCTCATCTTCATAGCTTGGAAATTGATTACATCAGGAAGATCATTGGTGCAAATCATGTAAACAAACCTAGGACCTAAGAAATAGATTTGGAGGAGGTCCACATTTGTAAGAATGGATCTAGAACAATGCACGTTCAAAATTTTCTTCATTTTACAATTATATAGGAATTATTTTTTCAAACCGAACAGTTACACAGAGATACAATTGACGTGTACCTTGCGTAGAAGGCAAGCATGACAAATCCTGTCAAATATTTTAGATGACAACGGCAACAGAACGAGCTTCGCCGTTCTTATCAATAGCATGATATATGTATATATACCGTGCACAAGTATTAGGACAAGAAAAATTCTATATTTTATGAGGCATCAAAATCAAATTTATACTGGTGATTTTTCCTAAAATCCTCACTGAAATTATAATATAGGGTAAAAATTCAAGTAAATTGCTAATAAATATGGATTATTTAAAACTAGTGTAAAAGAAATGTATTAAATAGACATTATATTTAGTTTTTCCTATTTTCTATTAAACAAGTTATTTTGAAACTACTCATTATTCCATTATCCTTGAATAATAGTATAATGAGTATTTATTTTATGACCCTTCTCGAATGGATAAATCTAATGTTACTTCGCAAGACACACTTTGGGAACAAATAAAAGTTGCTTGGCAGGAGATGTGATGTCAATGCCTGACAGTGTGAAGGCTGTGATCAAAGCAAAAAGGTATTATACGAAATATTAAATTTATTTTGTAACAAGAATTTTTTCTTCCAAAAGCATTTGATGAGTAAATCAAATAAATTACTTTAAATTGTTTATTTTCTGTCAATATGCTTCATAAAAGATAAAATAGTTCTTGTCCTTTGCACAGTACTCTATATATATAATGTACAGTGATGGCCGTTAGCACATCAGCTTTACACGAAAGCTATTCAGCTTGTAACAGAGGAAGTTGTGGAATATCATATGAATTATTTGAACCTCGAACAACCTGATGAAAATCGTTAAGTCGATGATATGGCGAGTATTAGAAGGGTTAGAGGGCTGTCGAGAGAACTACAGAAGAGATCTTTCAGTAAGAATGAAAACAGGATGCAGCGAGACAGAAATTGTACCTTGGGAGTGTTTGGGGAACATTTCTTCACAACTATGTTAGGTGTCAAGCAGAGAAATGATGTTTTACCCTGAATTTTTATTTACAGTCACTACCATATGTTACGCCATGGTTTTGACAATCTACACGAAGTATTCTTTGATTTCTTTATGTTGCATTGCCCTCCTGTAATATTTCTGGATTTTGTCATTGGATATCTATTGATTATTTGACGTGCTTTGTATGTTTTAAGTATGAACATTATGTAGCCATGCATCACTGCTTTCTTAGATGAGGAATGCTATACTACTCATAGAAATATAGCACACGGTTATATGCAATGCATTTCATCACAAATGGAGAAGCTATTTATATTTTATATCATATTCATTTATACATATAGCGCAAACACGATATCTGCTTCTCTTACGAGCGTTACCCGCCTGTAATATATGGGCTGTATAATTTAGAATATATTAATATTTGTCACACAGACACACAGACACACACACACACACAAATATATATATATATATATATATATATATATATATATATATATATTAATATCTGATTAATTATTATTAAATGGATAATAAAATATGTTAGCATTCCCAATAAATGATTAATAGTTTTAAAAAAGTTACAAATATTGAATTTTTTTTATATCGACAATCGATCTCTGGGAAGATGTTCACTATTTGCCAGCGTATAGCCTGATATTTTCACCTACTTATTCATACGTATTATACAATTTGAATTCAACTGCCTCTCTAATCCTCATTATAACGAATAATTGATTTACCCACGGACCGGTGTGAGTGAATTCTACTTTAAATGCGTTCGATCCATTTACGTAAGGGAGAATAAATCTACCCGATTTCACACTGCTCTAAACTTTCACAATGAGTTTCATGTGTCTATAATTGGATGTTCGGAGAATAGAGAAATGTATCCAGCCGTCTCCTTCTTTGTCAATACAATAGATAAAGCCATGCCTGCCTTCGTCAATTGTGTTTCACTTCCATAGATCATATTACATCTAAAATTTCCAGAAGCAATTTTAGAGTTGAATAGGAGACATTTGTCACCGAGGAATCAAAATAAATCTAGCATCGCAGTCTTTTATTATTCCAGTCAAATGCAAATCAACAGTTATGAGATACGTAACTGGAGAACGTCAAGCACTAGCAAGTAGAATTATTCGGTTGCCTCAGGCCTCTAAGATATTGCTGGAATCTTTCGATTAATATTTTGTTTTCTAGTACATACAAAGCTATTTTTAAGTTTATCTTGTTTTTATTTGTGCATGTTTAGAAAATATTTTTTGAGATATATTTAAAATTCTACCTTAAAAATGCATCCAAATTTTATCATCAAATAATTGTAATTAATAATTTGGTAAATAAACAGTATTTTCCTAACTGACTTTCTGTCTTTGATTTCCACCGTCGTATATTTGCTTCCCAGTGCCCATATTGTCTGGATTAACTCTTCTACATAGGAAGTAGATTTTATATAATGTAACCTCATTTTTATCATAGCAATAAGATCAGGTAAAATTACAAGTAAATTCTGTAGTTGTAACCGTAATTTTTATATATATATATTCTTTTTTAATCATTTCACCCCGAGCAAGGCGGAAACGCCACTGATGTGCAGGGGGCTACATAAATGTAAAAAGATTAATTAGAAAAGAGTGAGGAGTACAAACTAGTTAAAAAGGAACAATAAAAAGCTGAGAAAGCAGGTGCGATGACAGATACATAGGTGGAGAGAAAGGGAAGGTTACACGGGGGTGGGGAGAGAGCTAAAGTCCAGTGGTTACTAGATGAGTATTGACTTTGCATTTAAATTTCTGGAGGTTGTAGCCGTCAGGAAAGCAAGAATATGGGAGCGAGTTCCACAGGCGGGAAGTGCGAGAGAAGAAGCTGCAGGAGTAGAATTGTCGTCTGCATTTAGTTAACCTGATGCGAAAATATTACTTTCTAGCCATTTTCGCTTTGGGAACTGTCTTCCAAAACCAATGGTTTCCGGTCAACTTTAATCATCAAGAATTTAAATACAATGTCAATCGATATCTACTAAAATCCACATTATATTTCGATTATTTTCGATCCTTCATTATATATTCTGCTTTCTAAATCTCACATTAAATAACCGCTTGTGACTTATTGGACAAACTAAAAGTTTTCGATTCACAACTTTTGTTTCAATAACATTTCACTTTTATGGTTTTTTAAAAAAATTGTATTTCTGTTTCTTACTTTTTAATACTACAGCAAATACATAGTGGAAGATATATAAGTCGGATGAGGATGACAGGATTTCATTATTGTCAAAAGGTGAGTATTACAATACATTTCATTTACTTACACAATTGTAAAGACTTAATAATCAAGTAACACACATATGTCAATTTTGATTATCAAAAGATAAAATTTGAGATATTGCTTAGGAGCTCTCCCAAATAAGTAACATATTTTCAGATGACTTCGATATATCTATTAACTTTTCTCATAATGGATATTTTCAAGCTTTTCACTTATCTATGCTTAATTAAATTAATGACACCTGCAATAAAGCAATAATTTATAATATTTTTATGTAACAATAGGCAGTACGATAATGTAGAATAGTGATATTATCTTCCTTGTAATAATAAACAGCGGGATTTGTTGGTGCAATCCTTTCTCTGGTGGAACAATATATTTTCATATTCAGGTTCAAGATGGTCGGAATTATCTTCAATAAACCTACCGAGGACATAATTCTCGATTGTGAAAACAGTAAGACGTTTGTGTTTTTAACATGAGGCGTGCGAATCAGATATATTTCCCTTATTTTGTGAGGATGTATTCCAAGTAAAAACACACCATCAGCAAGTGAGTTGAACATTTGGCAATTCACCCAGACGAGGTAGATTTAGCTTCCGAAAGTGAAAAGGCTGATTTAGCCCCAGCCAATTATAATATATCGCTTGGCTTAACTTATGGAAGTAACTTTAAGAGATATCCCTTAGCGTGCAACACGTGACTCTATTATCTCAAAATAATGGATATTGTTGCCATTTGTGTCACTAAAAATCTATTTGTATCTAATCAATTAGAAATCAGTCCTGTACGCACGCTATTTTAATCATAGAAAAATACCTATTCATTTTATCTTGTATTGCATATATAATCTACCTATTACAATAATTTAATATACTTATAAAATTAATGGTAGAAAAAGCATTCTAACTGTTACTGAACGTAGATTATCCAAATTGAATTACATTTAGATCATTAAAAACCCACCAAAATCTAATATCATAAGAATTAATTACAAACGGAAATAAAAAAAATGGACCGATGTCTATTTTTGGAATCAAAATTTGAAAGACACTGTTTACATCTTGACACATTCTAAGTTTGTTATATGTTTACATTTGGACACCGTTATGAGGATGGCATGTAAGCCAAAAGTGTAAGCAGAAAACCTTAATAACAACCTAACATGTATGAAAAAGAGTTTGGACCACTATTAAAATAATTATTGTCACAAATAAGTTTAAAATTAGTACATAGGAAAGGTAAATGTGGCCATTGTTTTTATTGGAGGTAAATAATTTTTTATAATCATTTTATTTATTTTCAGTTTATTGCAATTATGACCTATGAGCTTATATTTGTAATTAAATAGCCCTAAAATTTGTCATAAGTCATCATAGAAACAATTCAATCCACAAATCCAAGAAACGTTAAAATTTATCTATTTGTGTTTCTTTATTAATTATTTTATTGGAGGGATTTCCTACCTAACGTTCCAGATTATACCCTTCATCAGGTAAGTCAACAAATGTTATCTCCTCCTTGCCATCTCACCATGATTGATAGAAAAGCGTATTACTAATTACTAATTAATGAGATAACATAATCTAGCAAAACTATCAATCGTTAATAAATTAATTATATGTACGAAGGATGTCCGAAATGAAAGTTAGTAATATTGACTAATCTAAAGTTATCATTACTAAAAAAGTAAAAAATATGTGTGTATGGCATCAGGGGTACGATTTTACGGACCAATGAATTACCGTCTAGATATAATCACATGGCCTTCATGAACTTTTCGAAGAACAGCCGATTAAAACACAGGTGAAATTATTAATTTCATGTCTGCATAATTATAAGTTAGGCTGAACGCTGGGGATAGGTTCTTCTAGATAATCAAATCAATATTTAAATACTATATGACGTATGTATATCCATTCGTTATAATTTATAGCAGAATGCGCATTAAAGCCTCCCTAAATTATTGAAAGCTTGAAAATGATGCATGTGTGCAGAAAAACTTTCTCTTCATCGGTTTATTTGCGTTCTAATAAAATGACACATCCAATATTCTAACGTATAGTGCAACAATTAATGTGATCTTCACCCTTTGAAGAAAAATATCAGACTTACATTAACAAAATCTGCCTGCAGAATATAGCAACGCCCAAAATCATCGTTGATGCTCCTAGAATGATTCAATAGTGAGCCTCCTAGAATATCGGAGGTGACCGACGTTCGCCGGTGGCGCCCATTAGAGTACATTTTCTACTACGGTGTTTTATGTTTAGAACTTATTTAAAAAGAAAAATTAAAATCCTTCATATGAAACGACGGCTTTTTTGCCTTCAGATTATATGCACAATTTAACGTTTCTTTTGTTGATATAGACAAACTAAAATGTCCTTGAAACTTCTATTACCCAATACGGTATATCATTAAGAGCTAAATTTTCATTATAGATTTAAGTAAAATTCCTGTTGAATTTTTGGCAATGCGATGAAAACTTTGTTACGCCTCACGTCCCTATGTTCTTTCATTGTTTTAAGGTACTTAACAATATATATATATATATATATATATATATATATATATATATATATATAATGTGTCTATAAATATAGTAACATTACCTAAGCATTACTTTAATATTAATGTGTTTTCCTTATTTTTAGAGGAGAATTTCATTCTTCCTCGTGAGCTATGTTTACACTGCTTAAAATAATTTAATTCCCTGCAAGTTTTGCCACTGTCTATCCTACTTTTTGGAAATCCATAACATCCGGCCATTTATCTGTTTATATATCTGTCTAAACAGATACGAAGGAAAATGTCCTCGTGGGAAAACTGTGCAGTCGCTTCAATATTCACTGTTTAAAATCTATTCAGCCGACATTACATTCTGTTTTCTGATTTCATTTTGGAACCCCGTCGGTCCTAAATCTGAATAGCAAATGAAATTAGTTTTGTCTCAATCAATAGAAAAATCAATGGAGTCAGTAAATCCATGCAAAGTTTCAATAGAATGACATTAAACAATAGAAACAAATTATCTCTATTCTATCAATGACAAACGATATTTTTCAGCGACATTTTCTTTCAGTCTCTCTTTATCCTAACTAGTTTATCAAGGCAAGTGTTCTTCAGGCAAATTGCCAGTCATGTAATTATGTTTAGAGGAATGATTTTCTTAACGTCATAGTTTTTGCAACTGAATTTCGCTACAAAAAAGTAAAGTGAATTTATTTTGTTGCATAACTTTCTGCAATAAAATTCTTTTACTCATCCTAATCTAATTTATGTTCCTAATCTTTTGGTGAGTTTTCATCGGTGCTGATTCATTGTCTAGAACTGATATCAGGACAACAACGCAATGTCCTTCCTTCAGATGTCACAAAATCTCAGTCAGGCCAAGGAATATGCTGCAAAATTAAATTATCCGTCTAAATGATTTAAGGTTGTATTACTTTAGTTTTTCCTATCGTTTATATTCTTACCATTAGCCAGTTTAGTATATGCTAAGTTTTAACAGCTTCTGGTGATGATGTATACTTACTTGAAGACAAACAAGCATATATTTAAAACGTAATGTAGACTAGATTTTATCTTGTGAATGATGTCTAGGAGAGATAGCGAAAAATATAAAAATTCTTCAAATCTACAACCTGAAGTAATTCTATTAAGCCATGATCAATAATGCCCGCAATGGGTATAGCATATAAGGGAATAAGAAGATCGACTGGGCAATGTACTTTTATTATGAATAGGAAAATGTAAGAAAAAATAAGAAAATTACTATTTTGAAAATGGAAATTTATTAAAAATATCTATGTTGAAATGTTCACTAAATAATGGTGAACAAGTTAATTTCTGTTGTGCTGGAATTGATTTGGCTGTATAGAATAACTTGAAATATTTGTCATCATTGCTTCATTGTGAAAATGAGGATTGTTCTGCTGAATGATATTTGATGTCCTCAGAGAAATATTTTATTATAACAGGGTGTAACTATTCTTAATCTTTGCTACTGTAAGAAGGTTAAGAAAATTTTACATCTATGGCAAGAAAAAATCCTTTTTCAAGAAAATAGTGTTTAAATCAACATACTGCCAAAAACTATATCTTGTTTTTGCAGAGTAGAAACTGCCTAATTATTCTCAGTCGCGCCGGTGAGACAGAGTCTACAGGCGGTCTGCTAAGTCGGTAACGATCACATTACAGACCCTCCACTGTACCTTGTCTAGAAGCCCAAGGAGAATAGCAGGGGCACTCGACCAGATATGGCCACAGTATTCAATGCACGGGCGGATGATAGATTTATAAATGTGCAGGATAGATTCAGACGGAAAAAACCTCCGGGCCCTGCAGATAGAACCGACTTTCATAGCAGCGGATTTACCAATGGTCATTCCACTTGAGGTCCGCTGAAAGTGTGAGACAAAGGAGGCGTATTGTTTTACTCTCTGGGAGGCAAGCCTGGTCCATGCTAATAGGAGGTAAGTGCGATTGTCTATGATGATTAATTGATAGTAGCTTCGTTTTCGAAGCATTAAAATTTACGAGCCATTTCTTACCCCAGTCCACTACGGATTGGAGTTCCTTTCCAAGCTCGGCTGCAAGGTTAGCTTTGTCGCCCACACCAGATTTTTGGTCGAGGCGAGAATAAACCTGTGGTGTCATCGGCGTACATACCTACTTGGGATCTTATGGTATCAGGGAAATCATTAATGTAGATCAGAAAGAGTGTAGGACCTCGCATAGAGCCTTGAGAGACACCCGCGTTTGAATGGTAACTCTGGGAGGCATGTCCGTTTAATACAACTTTCAATGTTAGGTTAGATAGGAATGACTGGATAAGTTCAAACAATTGTCCAGCTATACCATAGCTCCGCATTTGCATAGAAGGGCAGCATGCCAAACTCTGTCGAACGCTTTAGAGATATCCAAGGCAACGTTTCGGGCTTCACCATTCCTATCGAGTGCCTGATATATGTACTCGGTGATGGTCGTTAGCATATCAGCAGTAGACCTGGTGAAGCGGAAGACATACTGTTTGTCTGAGAGAAGCCCGTGGGCCGTGAGATGCTGAACGACCTCGGCGTTGATAATGGCTTCGAACACTTTGCCAAAGATCGGAAGAAGGCTGATAGGTCGGTAATTTGCAGGGTCCGAGGATCCGAGCACATAAGTAAGGAGGGCAGTATGCAAGTGAAATCCCTGAGAAGAACGCTACGAAATGGTGCACATTCTCTGCTGATGAACCCATATTAAATTAAATGTAAATTTGAGAGGAATGTATTAAAATCATTTCAATGAAATTTTATGCCGTAGATAGGCTAGCTGGAAATGTCGTTGGTATGAAGACCAATACACATTCAGTTCTCTTCAGATGAGTTACAATTACTTTCCATTAATTCCCTTCATCGGTATGAAATGCTTGACAATTTGTGATCTGCCCTGAAATATGCACTTATATATTTATCTTACTTTCTCGCGATTACGGTGTCATAAGACATTCTGTTTAAGCTCAATCTTTTTTTTATTCTACAAAAATTCTATGTCATTCATATGTTCATGCATAACATCTTTCTAGGTAGTATACACGGGATTATGGATAAACTATCGCCAGGTTATATATTCGAATTTTTTTGTGTTTACTACGCAAAAGTACAGTCAACAAATATCTGTGAGAAAATAGGGCATCATGATGTAATTTACTCCGCAAGAAATTTAGAAACGGCATGCTGTTCTACGTGGTAATCGATCCGGAATCTCTCTCTCTCTCTCTCTCTCTCTCTCTCTATATATATATATATATATATATATATATATATATATATATATATATATAAAGGCTATCGCCACTAAATTATTTCCACCTCTGATAAAAGGAATAGGTAGTTCGGCTAACATCGTTCTTCTGATTTAAACTTGTTGAAGTTTTGTAAATACGTTTGAAATTATATTTGAAATTATACATATAAAGCACTCACACAAACAAAAAACACACACAAACTATATATATATATATATATATATATATATATATATATATATATATATATATTTACACTAGATTCATTTCCATAATCATCCCAATGTGCAATAAAATAACTTCAACGTTTGGTGCAGAGAAAGCATATACAGAAAATTATAACACACACTTCTCTCACAAAATTTTTATTGAAGCATGACCCACACTATTTTCGTTTGGTGCTGACTTATGCGTTCATCTTATTGTCACATAATACTCTATCTCTGATACTGAGTGGTTTTACTCCTAAAGAAACAATATTTGGAAACAAGTCCATATAATCATGTTATTACCTCCCTGAAAAATTGTTTATCAATCAAATCGATTCCTACGTTTTATTTACCATTTAATAACTAGAAAATATTTTCAGATTGTAATAATTTATTGATATGTAGATAATAATATTTAATGATATATACGTCATACTAATTAATTCATACCTTACGGAGTAGAATTTAATTCATATTTTTCTCTAAATGAATTTCAATCTACCAAAAATGACGAACTAAATTGAAATTGGAATAGGAACCTTCGATTAGCAATTCCATGTCTTTGCCTCATTTTCCTTATCCTAGCTTACAAGAAGAGGTATTTAGAAGCGGTTACCCATCTAGATACTGACCAGTTACGACTTTGTTTAAGTCCGATGATTATACGGGATCCGGTTTTTCAAACGTGATGTGCCCGTATGCCCTTACAGATTGGCCATACTAATGTTCAGACACAAGTATCATGGTAAGAAAGAAAACTATGTGACCTTCCAAACACTTGCTCATGAAGAAACAGGAATAAATTCCCATTGAATCTGTATAACTGTGCATATGTAGCGTAATTGTGCAGTGGCACTAACAGCTATTTTGTGATTCTTGATTTCTGTCTAGCAGGGAAATGACTTATCGGTGTTTAATCTATTGTTTCTCAGAAGCCAATGATTACATAAAAAAATATTTTTCTGATAAATGCCTGTTTTTCTCACACATTATTGCGCAAAAGAGATTTCCACCCACGTATCGATTCTTTTAGGAGTATCACTTTGTCCTTCACAATTCAAACGGAAACCTCATAAAAAATGAGGCCACAATATCTTAAGCTTATTTGTAATATTACGTACATTCAGTGTTCGAATTGTGTTTTGTTAACCTACAATCAGTTTCGCAAAATACATTCACGTGTTTACTTCTCACAATTCATATGTTACATGCAAGATTTACTTATTCTCATTAACAATAAGTGTGAAACATGATGAATAGCACTAATGTTCTAGTTCAAACGAGTTATATTTGTAATTGTATTCTTATGACTATCGTTTGAGATGATATAGACCCTAGGCATTATCATCATGTTCAAAACAAATGCATTAATTCGAAGCACTACAAACAAAGCAACCGCTGGTCACAGATTTATCTAAGTCCCTCTCACACGAGGAACTAGAATTACTAAGTCTTGGGCCAAAGTTTATAATGACACAGAAGCTGAACGATAAAACAATGCTGGATATCGAAACAAACTTCTGCCGGGCATTATACCAACTGAAGCGGCTATCGGTAATTAACAACATAAACAACGACCCAACACCAACCACGAATGCGCCTAAACCCTAGACAATCCACTCCACCCACTCACTAACAAACACGCGCTTAACCTTAAACTCTCTCGGTTATAACAAACTATATTCACAATTTCTTAATGACAATATGGGAAAAATACCACACAAACTTTCCAGAGCACAACGCCACACCCTAGACGCCCTGAGAGAGAAGGACCTCATATACCTCCCATCCGATGAAGGTACAGAATTCTGCGTTATACCCCGAGGTACATGCAACCGGCTAGCACTCGAACACC
This sequence comes from Ascarosepion bandense, assembly GCA_037127315.1. Taxonomy (NCBI): domain Eukaryota; kingdom Metazoa; phylum Mollusca; class Cephalopoda; order Sepiida; family Sepiidae; genus Ascarosepion; species Ascarosepion bandense. Next base: position 1,968,487 of record JBBBDQ010000253.1, read on the forward strand.
TCAGCAACACACAGACATAAACACTACTCAAATAGAACACCGCATTGACACTGCATGGAACGATATATGCAGGTTACGGAACATCCCTAACAAATACAGCCTAAATTTTACCCCCAAGATCAGAAACCTCCCAAAATTCTACTACCTAATCAAAACACACAAAAATAACACGGGACGACAGATTAGAAACATTGTCTCTAGCATAGAAGGGCCGACATACAAAATATCATGGCTACTATCACAAATCCTTAAATTCGTACTTTCCACCTTCCCCGGGCACGTCAAAAGTTCCGATGAAGTAATCCACCGACTAAATGGAAACCATCAAGACAAGCTACAGTATAACTAATACGCATTTAGTCTTGATGTTGCTTCGCTAAACACGTCAGTACCGGCTCACCCAGCGGTTGATATAATAACGGAATGCATCACCACCTCAAGCCTACACTGCTAAAACCTCACCCCAGAAGACATTCACTTAATCCTGAGGACTATACTAGACAACACCTATTTTACGTGCCAAGGACGCCCCTGCAAACAGACCACCAGCCTTCCGATGGGGTCCAGGCTATCGGAAATTCTTGCCGTCGCATATATGAACTAACTGGAACGTCACGCACTCAGTAGCTGCCATTCATACGTCTTATTCACGAAATACATTGATGATATACTCATCCTCGCCTCTTCACTTGATGAGACGAACAGAATGGCAGCAACGGTCAACAGTATGGACGGCAAAATAAAATTCACAATTCAACATACCGATCGCAGTGGGTGCCTATCACTGCTGGACTTCAGACTAAAAGTATCGGAAAGTGGTAACATTCACACCGATTTCTACACAAAGCCTGCCATCATGGATATGTATGTCCACTATCAACCAGCTTTCCCTCTCAGCGCTAGACTGGTTACATTAAAAATGAGCTCACACGTATTCGAAATAAGTTCAGCAAAGAAAAAGACGGTAACACACACACTGCACATTTTAAAAAAATACTGAAGACAAACGGCTACTCGCAGTCCTTTGTGGGTCGCCTGGAACTGAAAGGTAGTAAAGGCCCAATGCGTCACACCCTATCCAACACCTGCTTCTTGAGACTACCACACATCAGTGAAAATATAACAACAAAAATACGTAGAGCTATCCGCAGAGAGGGATTGGATATACAGCTGGATCACTACGGCCCCACTCTCCGCAGAAACTCAACTCCAACCACAAAACAAGCAACAATAACACATTTTTTTAAAATCATATCACCCCGAGCAAGGCGGTAATGCCACTGATGCGAACGGGGCTACGTAAGAGTGAAAAGATTGGAAAAGAGAAAACCAGAAACCGCATCCTAAACAAGAAAAAGGGATGAGCCTCTTCACCTGTTCAATAGACGTGGATGGACTGTGAACCGGGCGATAGTTTAGTCTATCTACACTGGCCAATTACCCTAATGCGAGCACCGGCATATGACACCAGGTATATGTCGTGTACCGCATACAATGCGCCAAATGCGAGGAATTCTATGTTGGCAGCACCACCAGACCGTTGCACATTAGAATAAAAGAACATATACACACACAAGCATCGTCCTTCCATAAACATTTTTAAAAAATACAAAAATACTAACGAAAACATAATCGTCAAAATCAAGGCTAGAGAGCGGAACCTAGGGAACCTGCGCATAAAAGAATCCCTAATATTAGCTAAACTACACACACAGATCAACAATCGACAAGAGCTTAATCTAGAATACATAACAGAATAGGTAGCGCTAACACGTATATGACACACACTGACCGCAACAATAAATGCATACACACGGACACGATATCACAGTTTAACGCACACATAGATACCTACGTACAATAATCATGCGTACACAGCTTATACCGAAACCTGTGCGCTGATATATATATATATATATATATATATATATATATATATATATATGTGTGTGTGTGTGTGTGTGTGTGTGTGTGTGCACGCATTTGGGTACCTCCAATACTTCGGCATAGTATCTTGATTCCTACGCTGAATATTAAAAAAATTTTTTTTAAAAATTCATAAAGCCTTTTTTCATTATATTGTGTATTAGAGAGGATAAAAAATAATAATAATCATCTTTTATTCATTATACTATTTATTATCCTATAGGATTGTTATTATAGTAAAATTAAAATAACTATAATAACAATCATATATGATAAATTTAAAAGAATTATTATAATAATAACAATCCTATAGTAAAAAGATTAGAAAAATAATAAATAAACAAATAATTATACGCTATGCTATTCCCCACCCCAGCAATGTAGTGGAGGTGCCTATGACACAGCGCACACTGAAACGCCACACACACACACACACACACACACACACACACACACACACACACACACACACACACACACACAAAATAAAGCAGAATATATTACAAGATCTACACGCACATAAACACGCACACATGGCACAGTCATGGACACGCACACACTATCAGATAAAGCAGATAGATAAAACAACAGTAATGAAACAGGTCCTCTTCAATCCGGTCAAAAGTCAAAACAACAGTCAGGTCACACTTAGATAAACAACACATATAAGCACACTGATATCATCAAACCAAAAAGGGCCCAACTATAAATCACACATATATAACATAATCACACACGCGCGTTCGCGCACACACACACACACACACACACACACACACACACACACACACAGTAAAAAGGAAAAATATTTAATGACAGCAACAGCAGCAGAAAACCAGCCAGACAGGAATGACCATTCTCTGATAGGCCGGGAACATGCTTGGACAGACAAACCCACGCTTCTCTGCCATTCTGAAAATGAGATTTTGATCTCAAAATACTAATGTTTAATAAATAGGTAATACCCCAAAAGTTCTTTGCCTTCCTTTTTTTTTACTCAACGCATTGTGACAGCCTTCAAGACATAACCAGATACCTATTTTACACAATGCTTCAAGCAAATTACAAAACTTTACTATATATAAATATATTTAAGAATCATTTACAAAACATAAACCATCACTCCCAGTTGTATAATTTCGTGAACTCTAGTTCATAAAAGAAAAACTAATTTCCCTTCAGCTGATTTGATTTCCAAATATGTACTTGATAAAGCATTGTGACTGTTAACATAGAATAAGTAACCAATCAAATGATTAAAATATAATCTTTCCAAACCCTAAATTATGGAGCTGCTTATTAATCTTAATAGAATCGAGTGTAGAAATGAATTATATTCGTATCAGAAATATTATGCACTTTGACAATCTGACATGTTACTGAGACCACTTCAAAATAAATCACTACAAACAAATCACCCACCACAGAAACGAGATAAACAAAAAACTAATTGTCTTCTTTCCTATACACATGAATGTTAATATTTATATGCGAATTTAAAACAAATGTGGGACAAGGCCAAAAGGGGTGATGGGAAAGGTCGGTATTCATCTCTTTTACATTAACTTAGCTTGCCTCATTCGGTAACCCAAGTAGTCTATACAAATCCCTTAAATTAAAAACATCACATTCTTACATATTTTTATTACACTGAACACCAGAATACCTCAAGGACTTTGTGAAGATCTGACTAATCCCATATGTACAATTTGTGTGTGTGTGTGTGGGGGGGATAATAAATTAGAAATTGAAAAGCCCGATGATTATTTATACAATGAATAATACTACTTAAGAAAGCAAAACAAAATTGTTGTTAGTAATAAAAAACACAATCATTAAGCTGGGCAAAATTATAGCGGCGCTTGTAAAAATCAAACAGTCATATAAACAATCACGCACTCATCAAAACACCAAATACGAAAGTGACATACTCGAAACGAGAATTTTCCCGCATCTACCAGGGAACTAATATATCTAGTCACCTAACGGGGATTGGGTTAGGGAATTTAACTTAAGAAAGAGAGAGAAAGATAAAAATAAAAATTGGGGCCAATGATCATACGTACACTAGCTGAGTTTAAACATGGCGTAAATTAAAAAAAACAAAACAAACCTAAATTGTCTTATATTAGTGGAAGTTAATTATGTTTGCTACAGGATCCCAAATATCCTAATCGGCATCAAAATGCCACTACATGTCAGCTCCATTTATTCGAGACATTCACACAAGATTTACCCATTTTGCCAAATTCTGATGGAAGTTTTTCCTTTCTGATCTTGACATTACCTGATGCGTAAAAAACAGGATCAGTTGGGAAGTTGAAAGCTTCTCGTCCCTATAGAAATCCTTCTGTCGCGTCGGCCATATCACAACATTTATAACACCTAATAAGCATCCGAACAAATATTGCTGCCCCTAGTCAACGACGATACCACATTACTACAAAGAGAAGCGACCTCAATGACAACGAACCTTTCGCACAACATGCAAACTACAAAGCATTCAAGCCACTTGCACAACGGTATTACGAACTTGCAGTGGAAGAAGGTATGAGACAAAATCTCGACCACCGAATTCACAGCAGTGAATGCATTTGGTCAAACTACCAAACCCGCTGAAGAAAGATTTATGCCTACCAAAGTGCCTTTGGTATCACCAGTCAGGTAAGTGATGCCTAGTAATTAGTTTGGCATTTCATCCCAATCGCTGAAGGGCATACAGATCGAGTCTATTGTTTCGGTAGTCCAAGCTCGTTGATCCGATTATTTTAAACGGACCTACTCACCAGCACCCGATATAATGACTAATGAGAGAACGCCTGGAAGTCAGAGGCCAACTATAGCCCGTAAGAGTTAATTGAGTGATAACCGACATTAACAAAATTAGGAGCATTCGCCTCGAAGTAAATTGTAGGCCTCTTCTTCTCACGAATGCACATATTTTAGGAACAGGAAGTTGTTGCGGGCGTCTTGCTTCCAGAATTTGCCACTCTCATCGAACACATTTAGTCTAGGGAAGCAATGCAAAGCGTATGTTGACGAATTTCCACGCTAGGCATTGTGAAAATGCCCAGAGGATGGTGGACGTAACAGATCTAGCTACACACATTGAGGGCATGACATTCTCCCAGAGAAAGGACGACAAGACCCTGAATATTGTCATTAACATGACATACGGGAGAGGAAGCACAGAGAGTCGGTAAAGGAGAATTGGGTAGTTGTGTGAAGCACAAAACCCTGCCCTCCCATTTAAGGAAAGATTCATCCAAGACGACAGATGAAATGCGGCATCGGCCTTTTCTCGTACCTCCGACCAATACATTTCCAACTAGAAATCAGGACGGAACCAGACGCCGATAACCTTAACTGGCCCGTCCGTCTAGAGAAAAATGCCCTGCTAAAGAAACTCCCTTATACGCGTCCAACCGCAAGCCAATAGACTTACTGCGATTGCTCTTGGACCCTGTCACTGTCTCGTACCCTCTGATTTCTTTGCTCACTTGGTCAATCTCGGCTCTGAAAAGTCGTCAGCAGAGACAGAATATCTGCCCGAATAAGTAGCGTTAGGTAAGGAAATCCCTCAAAGGACCCGCAAAGGACCGGATTCACATTCAACTTACGAAGATGCGGCTACTAAGCAAGAACGTACAGCAAAGGCGAAAGCGGACAACTTTGACAAATAGAGCTTGTCAATAGGAAATGCTCGCATTGGACTCCATTCACTTCACCCAGCCCACCGGCGGAAGCGTACAGAAGTCAAATTTGCCCATGAGCTTGTACACTATAAAGAGAGACACATTTTTTTTCAAATTTTTGCAATTCTTATAGAGCTATTAAATGTCCATATGCTTTAATAAGATGTGCGTAAATTTTAGCTTTCTCCAAAACTTCCTTCATGTTAATTATACACTTTGACGGTGGCTTCAAGCAAGAGGGCGACTCCCCGAGCACTCTATTGACAATTTTGTTTTAGTTCATCTTTTTCACTTTTTCAATATTGCTTTTTGACATTTATCGGCTCCATATTTTTCTTATTTACATTTCCTTTGATAAAATCTTTTAAACATCTTTGTCGAGCGGATTTGTTGTTTATAACAATATAGGTTCTTTTTCATAACGGATCGACTTTTGTCCGTCATATTTACTTATTTGAACTCCTTTATAATGTTTAGGTACATCGGAGAGAAAATCGGTGTGGTGCTGTTGTAGAAAATAAAATAATTGTATGAACGAAAGGACAAAGAATAACTAATCAATAATTCATGTATACGAGAATAGAGAAAATTACAAACACATTTTAACGTAAAGACGCTGCATATAAACTATAATTTAACAATAAAAGTAGGTTTACCATGAACGAAAAAGAAAGAAAATGGTTTTACTAAATTGAAGGAAACTCAACTAAAAAATTAAGATACACAAACAAAATAAGAAACAGAAATGGTTCAAACTGAAAAACTAAAATATTTACCTAATACTATGCAGCGAGAAAATAAAATGTAAAACACGCAATTGTATTATAATTTTTTTAAAAAATCACAATTAAAATGATGAAAATAGAAACAGTAAAACCTGAAAAACTAATTAAGTACGAAAGATTAAAAAAGTTTTAGTGCAGCTATGTAATGAGAAAATAAAATGTCACGCAATTCAATTATACTTTACTAGAAAACATTACACAAGTAAAATAACAAAACAGAAACGGTAAAGACTGGAAAATACTACAGTTGAAAAAAAAAGAAAAAGCCGTACGTGAAAAAACAAATTCATGGGTTTCCTAAAAGAAGATGGCTGACTGATAAAATGTACTAAAAATATATTACGTTACCAACAAAAGGACGTTAAAAATTAAATACAATAAAAGTAATATTCAAATTGAAATGAAAAGACTAATATAACAAATTACTATACAAAAAAGGAAAATTACGAACACAGACATGCGAGTACGGTAAAGTAAAGAAGGATTAACAAAATCAAAATTAGCAAATAATATGCGAAGAAAAAATAAAATCAAGGAACTTAACTTAAAATTTGGTCTTCAAAACTGAAATATTGCGTCAATCAATGTAAGTGAAATTTTCTAAATTTGAAGTTAATGAAATTTGAATGTGTGTATTTGGAAGATCTAATGGCATATTTAGAATATGCACTCATCATGTTAGTTCAATCATAATTCTATACTGAGCAACAACTTCCTTCAACAAAAGAATGATTCGCTAAAATAGACATTTCACATTATTTCAGGAAACTGAACATTTAACACGGGATTAACATGTCAATAACACGCAGGTTTTATATGTTCACACACACACACACACACACACACACACACACACACACACACATATATATATATATATATATATATATATATATATATATATATATATATATATAATAACGTGGAGCATAGTAGAAACTGCAAAGCCTTACAACTGTAGCAAAATATGTAGACTGCGCCAAGAAGAAAATTGAGAAATTATGCAATTTCAAAAAAAAAAAAAATAACTGTTAAATGAAAGAACGGGAATTACCAATAAATGCTTCCACACTAAGAAATACCTACTAGGTTCATACAACCATGGATAAAAACGCCATAATTTGTTGTAATTTTAAAATTGCGCGTTCAAAAGTTCCTTGCCGTGTGAACGTTCAAATAAAACACCGCTACAAGAGCGTTCTTAAAAAGAAAAACAGCAAACTGCAAAATCAGTTATTAAAAATCTATATATAGATATATATATTTTCTAAACATATACGGTTAAATATAAGAGACAATGAATGTCTATTACGTTTAATCATTAGCCGTTCTAAACGTCGTATTTTGTCACCTTTCTGATCAGATTACAATTAAACAACATTTCTCAGAAAAACATAACTATGTAGATAATATCAGACAGAGTTTAGTCAAAAATACAATAATCCTCACTCATACTCACAGTAAAACGAAGCTTCAGATATCGGAGGCCATCTACATTAAATCCAAACAACCCATAAAATAAAATCACGTGTAAATTGGGACATAACACATTACATTTCATTTGAATATATAAATTGGTTGCCATTTCGCGCTATCGCGCGGTGTGACGTCACAGAACCGCATTGCAAAAGTAAGATCTGCGTTTATTTTTTTGGTAACTATTGCCGATGTTTTATGTCAACACAAAAAAATCGTCGCTGATGGTGGATGTTATTGTGTTACCATCATTATAACCTCTCTAAAGATGACTCATGTGTGCCGAAAGCTTAATAAAAAATTATCCAAATGTTGGATAATATTTGTCCTTATTTTCAACTGAAATTAATGCCAAAATACGACGTTTAGAACGTCTCATGATTAAACATAATAGACATTCAACATCTCTTATATATAAAAGTATATGTTTACAAAATTATTTCCTGTCTCGATACACTATGTATATATATATATATATATTCATGCCATCAAAAAGATGTATCAGCGTTATATTTCAGCGTAGAAATACAATCTTTTACTTTGGGCGAATACGAATCTCAACGCGGCAAAATGTAATAGTTTACTTAAATTTTAATACAAATATATATACTGAATGCTTCGTATCACACACACACACACACACACACACACACACACACACATATATATATATATATATATATATATATATATATATATATACCATTTTATAAACAAATAATAACATCCATGAAGAGGGGTTATAGTCGGTATCTTATCTGTTCTTTTTCTTGTGTGTTCCGGTCAAGAGAAGGTAGTTGTATATTGATGCAGGTTAACGGAATTTGGCCTTGTGGTAGATAGCCCACTATAAGTCATAAAAATATTATAATATCAAGAAAAGCAAATTGAGTTGAAAACAATATTTATATATACACATATCAATTACTGTTTTTACAATTAAAGTAATACTTGAATATAGGTCCAACGGAGGTTAAATGTTCTTGGCAAATATAATGCTGAGAAAGATAATTAGTGATTAGGAATGTGGGGAGCGGAGCTATGTGAGCAACGTCTTTGAAATAATCGCTCCTTAGTTCAGTAATTACTTTTGAGACAGGGAAGAAGTGATGAGAGGTGAAGGGAGCCGAACAGAGTAGCCCCTCGACTTAAGATAAGGGGATTGGTTACACTCTTTTCCTCTAGTCTGCCTGTCTGCTGGGGTCTTGTCTGTATCCGCTTTTTATATCTGCTTTTGGATCAAAAGCAGCTCGTTTGGAGTTTCACACTTTTATTTGATTATGGGCTTCCCATTGGCTGGTAAATAAAATTCGTGTAGGCTCGCGAAATGGAATTTTGATATTTGATTAATTTTTATTTTTCAACCGGAATATCTGCGCGGACACGGATGCGCACCTACGAGATTCGGTCCTTTGCCTGCTGGTCGTGATAGAGGAAACATCTGGTTCCTCGCTTTTGCTAGGTCGGTATCACCACAGGTTATTCCATTTGAGGCGTGTGGTATCATTTTGTCTTGTATAGGGTATGTTTAAACATATTTTAATTAACACAAAAAAACTGCAGAATAATATCATTAAGAGAAGATCCTAGGTGAAGAGAAATGATTAACGAGATTGGCTTACATTAGAAGGGTTCGGAAGCATTCAACCAAGCAATGGTTATTACCGAATTGTACTGCGCTTTTATTAACTTCGTCGAAATGTGCGTGACCAGCTAGGTTTTGCTCTGAATTACAGAATTTGCTAAAACTAATCAATATCGCCAGTAAGAGCATTTGCCATAAAATAGCGATAGCCTAGGGATAATTTTGCGAATAGCTTTTTTTTTGTGAACAGATGAAATTGATTAATAATACACATGGCCATGAAGTCACATTTTGAACTTTACAAAATTTGAAAACTAAAAAGAACATGTATGATACTGGGGTTATAAGTCTGAGAGTGTACACATGCACGCGCACGCACGCACACATACACATACACACATACATACGTATATATATTTGCTTAGATGCAAATTTGGCATTGTGTGACTCTTTGCCTTTGGTGGGCACTAACCCAGTCGAGACTCCGCCGAAGGGTGGATTCTCGTCTGAGGAATATTGTACATTTAATTTTACCCGTGCTATATGTTTCGAATCACCAACATTAAAAAAGCGTTGTGCCACATTTTGTCTCAATGGGGGCAACTGATTACTTATACATATGTATGCATTTATATATATATATATGTATAAACATACATATAATTATATATATATATACTTATATATATATTTATATATTTATATATGAATATATATATATGAATATATATGTATATATTTATATTTATATATGACTATATTTATATATATATATATACTTACACATATATATTTATTTATATATACATATATATATATATTCATATATATATATTTATATATGAATATATATAAATATATATATACTTACACACACACACACACACACATATATATATATGTGTATGTGTGTGTGTTTATGTGTGTATGTTCAGAAAAAAGGAGCAAATATTTTCTGATATCACGAAAATACGTGCAATATTTATATGTAATACATTCAAGAAATTTTGATATTGTAATTAAAATTAGGAATACAATTAAATAATCCCTGCATATATTCTCGGAAAATTTCATGATTTTTTGTACGTCAGCAAGGTGCCGAATGAGATGAACAAAATACTGTTTCTTCTAAATCTGACTTTATTTATGAGAAACATGTGCGATCATTCTGTTGTTGAATTATCGACCAAGTCTCGAATCATTTTTTCAGTTTAATTTTTAAATTTTATGAGCGCCCAGAATACTTGCTGCTACAATAACCAACGAGCAAATGTCAGGGACTTTTGCATATAGACTATAGGATAAAAATTATATATCATCTAACATTGAACTAAAATACACAAAGTAAAATTGCACACCTGCAAAATTGAATCCAAACGACTAAAAGCATTTTCGAGAAACCCAAATTAAATTTACACACGCGCAAGTAGGATTCAAACAAATAAAAAAATTAGGAAAAAACCCAAATAAGAAGAAATTCACAAGTCACTGTTAAAAGCAATATTTTGGATCTCGATTAGATTAAAAATCGCAATTTTAAATAAGATGCCAGTTAATTTTTTTTTCACACCTAAAGAAGAAAATGTGTCTGGTAGCGGGTCACATGCCTGAATTACAATTTCTCGGACGTCCCCTGACCGGCCACTTCAGTCAGAAAGGCGCAGAGATAAGAGAGGCCAGAAAACTGACAGACAGGTCGGTCGCCGGCTCAACCAATACAAAATAGACGGAGAAGGAAAGGAAACAACAACAACAACAAGATATCTTCACATGCCCATAAAACATTTTACATCTCTCGCCAGCTAGAAATCAGAAGGAACACCGACTTTATGAGTTAAGTTGAATGATTAATCGTTTTACACTTACGCGTTCTTCTAATTACTATTATCATTATTTGACCCTTTCTCTCTCTCTCTCCGGGTATTTCTCACTCCCACAGTTTTTCATCTTAAATGGAAACCCTTTCGTTTTCCACTTAATTTGCAGTGGACACTTAAAAAGGAACAAACATTGTTCTACTACTCTGTTGAATCACAGACGGCACACAGACACTTCTTTGTTCAACCAACATTTGCTCAATTCTAAAAGACATTTTTTAATCAAACAAAAGATATAAAATAAATATACAAATTCTTTATTCTTTATATGTTTGTAAGTAAATTATTTTCTAATTTTATGCAAACATTTCTTATTGCGTTGTCTTTTCTTGAAATTTGTTTTGTATTTTGTGGACAAAATGACCCACATTAAAATGTCTCTTTTTAATCCGGGTTTTCTGTAACCATACAAGACCCAAATATCTGACGAATCAATTTTCTTAATATTTTTCCATCTTAAATCTAAAACCATTTTGACGGCTTGCACGATATATTCACCTACATTGTATTATGCACTCGCAAGTCAAGTGTATTTCGACGATATGCAAAAAAAGAAAAAATCATAGAAAGCTTGGGCGCATTGTTACTTACATGTTTAAAATTTTCTTAGCTGTCCTCAAAATATTTTTCGTATGTATATGCCGTGATTATGTTTCCGTACGCCCCTGGATGTTATTTAAAATGTACATATTATTAAATATAAAATAAAAATGTACAAAGAATATTAACAATAGTGAAAATAAACTTAATTCAAATATTAGTGAAAATATATATATTACAGACTTTTGTAAAATATCAAACTTATATAAAGTATTCTTATAACTTGCTTTAAACTCATATAATATATTCTAAAACAATCATAGACGAAATCATATCCTAGTGCATATGAGCAATTTCACTGCATACTAGCCCTCATATGATAAAAATAAAGAAAAATATTGATTTCGATTCAGTAGAACACTTGGCAGACTTTAACACACTATAATGAAGCGTATTGACGGATATTGAATATTTTTGTGAATATATAGAGAAAATATACTGTAATAATTAGAATCTGCCAAATCAATGAAAAAATATATTAGAAAAAGTCTACAAAGAAGAAATTGTTAGCTTACATTGGTAGTAGAATATATTGAAAATCTCATGAGTAAAAATGATGGGGAGAAATTGGATGAACTAAAACGGGATATATTGGTAGCATTTAAAATATGCAGACAATATTTCCATTACCCGAATCGGCAGAGGGTTTTATGGAAATGCCAAATGACGTTCTTAGGGAATTTTATAATATAAGATGTAAAAGCAAGTGAAAGAGCACGCAGATTAAATTAAAATAGAGTATGCAGAACTAAGTGAATTCCATTAATATACATTTTTACTTAAGGTGATATTAAGTAAAAATAGAAAATGAAATAAAATGTCGTATAAGAATGGGATAGGAAACTGTTAACAAAAATAGAGCCCAAAATAAAATCATCTTGTCAAAATGTCTAAATTCTTTATAAGATTTTCTGTTTTTAAACTAAAAGAAATGCAAACGATAACTTTAAGAGCTATTCTCAAATCCACACACGGTATTTATAGTCATGTTACCATAATTTACTCCTGTCCTAATAAAAAGTGTTATGATATATCAAATAAATATGAACTTAATTTCGGAACTGATTCCCAAACTCTACTTAATAGTTTTAAGTAGTTGTTTCTTTAATTTAAATGTTTTCAATAAAAATTGCACGATGTTAATATTCTGAAAGGACCTATTTTGGCTTCAATCAAAATGGTGGCTTATGCAAACCTAGAGAAAAGAAGCACAATATTCTATGTTACGTTAACATTTCAACTGAGATGACGGGAAACGAATATATTGAATCAATTCATCATTCGGCTGGAACGAACTTCACCTGATAATACTTCGAACGTTCAGTTGCTAAGTCATTTACAAGAACTTTTGTTTACTTGTGATATAGTGGGCAATTTTTATCTGCAAAATCTACCTAGAGCATTTCAAATTTAACATTTCCTACATTCTCATATATTGTGTTGAAATAAATTCTGAACAAGATTCTTGATAGAATACAAAGAAGAATCTAAAATGTTATCTGTCAGGAAACTTGCATTTTTTCTTAAATTATGACATGCCATTACATCTTCCAGTCTAGATTTTTGTACATGCCGACATATTGGAATTGATAGCTCTGTTGTCTCATTAGGATCATTAAATTTATGTAAGTTGTTCGATCTTTACTAGGTACTGTATAATTTTATCTTTGAAACGCATTTAAACTGGGCTTAGAGATACTCATTCGTTTAGATATTCGCTTCTGAAGGGCTGACACAACATTTTATAAAGAAATAGTGTAATTGTTAAAGCATTTTTTAATCTGAAACGGACACAAATACACGTATATATATATATATATATATTTATATATATATATATATATATATATGGCATAAGAGGCTTTCAGTTATATTTCTTTAACTACTTCAAACGCACATTCTTTAACTCGTTACACTGCGCCTCCTCGGCCTTACCCTCTCTTCTGATCTTAAATGGAACCGCTACATCGAATCCATAGCTAAATCCACTGCTAAGAAGGTTGGGGCACTGTGTCTATCCATGACGTTCTTTCCGCCTGAATTCATCCTGCACATATAGAAGTCTACCATTCCACATTGCATGGATTAGTGCTGCGCTGCCATTTATGGTCAGGCGCCCCTACCGCTCACCTCACTGTTCTCGACAAGCTCCAAAGGAGAGTTAGTAACGTGATAGATGCTGACTTGGCGGCTCGACTACAGCCACTTCCCCACTGACGAAATGTGGCCTCCCTTTGTCTGTTTTATAAGTACTTTCATGGCTTCTGCTCAGACGAACATAAGTCACTGGTGCCTCATCAACAGGTGTTTACTCGTGCAACCAGAATGGCAACTGGTTCGGCCCCCATTCACAGTTATGTTAGCCAAATGCAGACGACAATTCTACGCCTGCAGCTTCTTCTCTCGCACTTCCCGCCTGTGGAATTCGCTCCCATATTCTTGCTTTCCTGACGGCTACAACCTCCAGAAATTTAAATGCAATGTCAATACTCATTTACTAACCACTTTACTCTAGCCCTTCCCCACCCCGTATATCCTTCCCTTTCTCTCCCCCCCTTACAACTGTCACCACACCTGCATTTTCATCTTTCTATTGCTTCTTTCTAATTGGTTTGTAATCCTCTTCTCCCTCCTCTAATTAATTTTCTTTCAGTTATGTACCCCCCGCACATCAGTGGCATTTACGCCTTGCCCGGGGTGAAATGAGTTTTAAAAAAATATGTGATCTAACAAATTGCGTATCATCTAATTATAAACCAAATATTTCACACCTGTATGTATTCTATCCTAATATACTCTTTTCAAATTATATTATATAAAATTAGTAAGGTACATGCCGTGAGCACGTTAAATTATTTTTTTCTATGGCGATAAAAATGTGAGTGATATCAAATATATCCACCGGTGAAGTAGAGAAATAATTTTCAAACAAGTGTAAGCAAAATTATTTGTTTCATATTCAAAAAAAGTTTTCAGCTTCCATGAAGGCCTTATTGCTGCAGAATCGATGTTCACTTACTGAGTGGCGAATCACGTGAAAACCAATCTAGTTTCATGTTGAAGAAATTCGTTGTGCAACAAGAAAAGGCTGAGCTCATTCAATCATTGGCTAATCAGTTAGACATTGATCGCGTCAATGCGCGAACAGTAGGCGGTTACAGAGGGAAATACGAAACGACGCGTATTGTGCCGATTATATCTGAGTCAGAATGAACCAGTGTAAATGGTCAGTGTGCACAATGACGACAGGATAATAGAGTGCAACGTGCCTATGACCGATCGGAAGGGATGAACATTGGAAGGGTAACTATGACATAAATTGATTCATTCAAAATGACTGCGTTAAACTTTATTGAGTCTTTTTCAAATGAGCGAGCGCTTATGGAACAGAGAACAGATTCGACCTTTTGAGTAGCTTAGTTGCGTCTAGATTTGCAGTACACCCTATTGTTGACGAGCCAGCAAATTTGCACTCAATTGTTACTGGTTGTGAAGAAGACACAAAACGAAGCGGAGGCATGGTTTGCATTTATAGATTTATTTCAATATCGGTCCATTTGAAAAAGGATTTGATTTGATTGCATTTGGTGTGTCTTTAAATCTTGTTCCATGTGTTCTCAATTCATTTCTATTTTATCAATCGACCTCTGGGAATAGATATCGATGTAGCCTGTTTTTAAAACTGTACAGAACGCTGTGGAGTGAGACTGAAAGTCTAGACATCACCTTTTCCTCTTCCTTAACTGATATATTATTTAAAATTAATTACATATTCCATTCCAAAACGCTTGCTGCAAGCGTATTTAAAATATAATCGGGTCTCAGGTATATTATTTCATAATCTTCAGATTTTATATAATAATTTCCACAAATTACACATATCTTATTTCACACTTCTAACAATCTACGCATTCATTATATTCATGCGTGCATCTGTGTGTGTATTCAGAAAAACAGACACACACACACACACACACACACACACATATATATATATATATATATATATATATATATGTGAGATGTGAGATGAATTGAAAAGTAAGTCTTTCTTTTATCCTAGGATGAAAAGTCAGGACTACTAATTTAAATCCGTGATTTTCAATTTCGTTTAATGGCGCAATTCAGCATACTAAACCTAGATCAAGCTAGTAATTGAAGAACAAACAGAAAAGGTATATATATATATATATATATATATATATATATATATATATATATGTTCATTTTCAGGGTCTATTTTATTATTAAAAAATGAACTGTGCAAAAGCTGAAACTATTTATTATCCGTGCCGTGAGAATTCATGCAACTTTGCCGACGATTGACGAGATTCTTTATTTCTCGCTTATAAGATCTTATTGGCTATGATGCAACGACATCTTTGAAAACAGAATCCATCTTTAGTTTGAATCTAAACATTTTACCATTTAAGAACGTTCTTAAGAGCATAAAGATGATCATCAGTAATGCACCTCTCATTTTTTGCACATGTGCATGCCGTTCAGCAAGTTGATTGCAGAAAATCTTTGCATCCGTACTCTATTTGGCTTTCACAAATCTGTAGTCTATAACACCAATTGCAGACCACCCTACAGTCAACATAATCTTTGCTGTTGCAACATTACATGTGGCAAGATTTTGTGTTCTCATCACTATCACGTCATTTGCGTGAGACAGTTGTAGTGTTATCCATAAGCGTATACACATTTCCCTAACACTTGGACATGGATTTTTTTTCAAAAACTGCTTCAATTCTACATTGATCTCATTGCATAACCGTTTTTTACATTCTTTACGACAAGTACGGAACATCTGGAAGCACTTTTGTACTTTCTCATCTTATGTGAACTCATCTGTCTACGCTCTGTTGATATTGTCAGAAATTTGTTTGGCACTATGCTCAAGTTTAAACTCATATAAGGAATGTAAAAGACTATCATACTTATCAAGTTCATAATTCCATACCTCAAGAATATTTCTGCCCGAAAAGAAGTTAAATTTTTATATATCACATATTATTCGTCTATATTTCTGAAATGAGTTTGAATTTATATTATTTTCATTATTCGCACTTTTGTCTTCATTGTTGTTACCATTTGTACCACGTTCCAGCCGTTGTATGCTCCGTCCTTGTTCAAGTGCTAAGGATTTCGAAACGAACCTTTACTATGGTCAATGGGGTATATCATTCTCATTTCTTGTACGAAGCCTTTTTGGTAGTCATAGGTTATCCCCATTTAACCCGACTCTAAGTTAACTGATCACCAATGCTGTAGCATGGTAATGACCTAACAAGTCTTAGAATCAATTCACTGGAACTAACCAACGTATATATCCACTCGGCCATCTGTCCTTATGAACAAATTAATTTCTAATACGGAAAAAACCTAATGTTAAGTATTTTTTTTTATGACAGAGTTCATATTGTAAGTTTTTTATACTAATGATTTCTTTATAATTTTTTTAGTGTTAATAGCTTTCTCTAGTAATGTTTATAATATTTCATATTGGAATTTTTGATGTTAATGTTTTTCTCTAATATTTTTTGCCAGAGCATATATTAAAATGTTCGACACTAATGATTTGTGCTGACACTCTGTATTACTGGTCTCTATATTGTATTCATCATTCTGCTTAGTTGGCTATCATAATTCTATTACACTTATATAACACTATGCCATGAATGATGACGGACTTATGATAGTACAAAATTTCACACAATTTAAAACCGATAAAATAAGAAAATTTATCCATAGGGAATTCAAATGCCTAAACATGAAAGTAATAATCAGCATTAATTTAAAAGTAGCAAATTACTTGATATAACACCAGATTAAGTAAATAATCGAACATACATAAAACCTGACAAATAACCATTATACATCCACCCAAATTCTACATACAACAAACTTTTAATCAAACATATATCCACCTCCATGACATAGAATTAGTAAAAAATATATATAATGGGGTAATATTTAATAAAAATGAAAGTAGTCATAATAATGCCCTTAAGAAAAAAAATAAAAACAGGATATCAAATATATAAAATATTTAACTATAATCGTTTGGCATACGCCCCCTTTCAACGAAATTGTTAGACCATGTTAGGGTTGACGTTCCTCAATTTAATTAAGAAATCTTTCCCTAATGACAAAACTCGAAATCATTTTTGATAAAAATACCCTTAAATTAATTATAGCTGTACAAATAATCTAGAAAAACTCGTCAGAAATCTTAATAATAATATCGGAAGTCAGCACATAAGCCACAATCACAATAACTATATAAAAAAATAAAGATACCAATAATACAAACTCATGTAAATGTCGAAACACTAAAAATTGCCCACAGGAAAGAAGTTTCTAACACATTCTATTATTTATTAATGTAATACAGCATCAAATAAAACCCCAAATCTGGTACGAACGCTTTTAAACGGCGTTGCTATATACATTTAACTTTCTTCCATATCAATATGTACAGTAACCCAAAACTTTTCTGAGGATTTATAGAAATCAAAGGATACAAACAAAAGCTTCAAATTATAAAAGAAAATTCTGAAAAAAAAACATATATCTTCAAGTCATTCAACGACATTTTCCATTGGTGCCTGATTGAAAAGCTGCAGATTTTAGGGCTCCCTAAAACTGGAAAAGAAATGAACCGTAGAGACAAATTAAACGTTTTATGTACACATTGAAAATATGTTTTGTTCGAATTTAATTTAATTACAATGTTTTATACATAACCTGTGATCCAATATAAAGATAAATGGCCCACAAAATACTTGTTGGTTTTCGTAAACACAATATACCATAGTATACTGTAATTTTTTAATTCTAGTTCTAACTTAAATAATCCAGGATTTTTACTCATCAAGTATTACAATTTTAATTAATTGCAATATTTCATTTATTTATATTTTATTCTCCAATATACAATAAACATTATAAAATGTTCTCGCTAATAAATGAACAACAAAAAACTTTATTCAGCTACTTAATTTTAATAAACCTCAATATACCATAATTATTAAATCCTGATCCAGAACAAAAAACAAGAACAAATAAAACAAAAAACAAACAAATCCAACATTCTTTTAAAAATTCTTATATACCTATTGAACTATTATGAGGTCTAATCCCACTATGTACCTTACTCAGAAAAATAATTTTCTTTAAAATTTAATTAAATTTAATGATTAATTTTGCTCCAGTATAATTTAAAAATACTTTTTAATATAATAAATACCCAGCAGAATACTTACATACTTATCTTTACATCTGTAAAATATAATATGCATAATTATTTAATCAGAATTCTAGCCTAAACTTCCAGGCAATTTACTTAATAAATAGTGGAAAAAAAATCCAAACTGCTATTAATGATTTTTGTTTACATATATAAGTATTGTGTGATCCCACCTTGTACCTTACTCAGAAAATTAATTTTCTTTAAAATTTATTAAATTTCAATGTTTCGTTTATAAATTATACTCCAACATACCTTAAAAAATAAAAATTATTATGCTAAAAAGTGTGACCCAATCAATCCTTAATAGTTTTTCTTCCTGCAATATACATTAGCATACACAATTATTTAATCCTAATTCTAACCTAAACATTCCAGTCCCATTCCACACAAAGGTGTAAAAGAAAACTAAATTTTAATAAAAAATAAAACTAAAACCCAACCTGCTGCTAAAAAATATTGACTAACCATTTAAAAATCTATGGTCCCACTATATATTTTATCGAGAAAAAAGGAAAACGTGACATGTCTAGACAGTAGGTTATCCTGCTTTCTGTCACAACCTAAATGTTAAAACTACATGATTACCTAATTTTCACTTTAGACCGAGCAGTATAATCACACCTGATCATCTTTTCTAATTAACACTGCGTAATTCTTTAAATAACGATGAATTCAATTTCTATCTTCAAAATAAAAAAATACACTACTTATTGAGTAGTATTACCTGAAGAAGAGTATTGTTCTAAAACATGAAATTTTTGTCTTGATATAATGCTTTTATAGACAATTGTAATAAAAAAATATCAATATATATATATATATATATATATATATATATATATATATATATATATATATATATAGTCATCTGCAGACAGATCTGTTTCCCTGAATCACAGCTCATCAGTAAGGTTAGACTCCGATATATTTATTCAATAAAAAAATTATTAACATGCAAATAAAATGTTAAGATTTTGACAGCAATTAGTGATATGGAAAAGCAATAATTATTTAGAAACATGTCTCTTCAATTGGTAGTTTATAATAGCATATTTGTGAGATCTTTGACGCGATTAGTGGTTAACACGCCTGTCTCTTTAGATCAATTACAATTGTAATTACAATTAGGAATAGTGCCATGGAGTTCCACACTTTCGTATCCTCACATCTAAGGATAGCTTAGAAGGGGTATATTGCATAAAAAAAAATGGTTGCAATTAGACATTCAATGGGTGATATATTCAAAAATATTGCAAGAAATACAAGACAAAATTCTCTGTCATGCAAGATGACAATTCAAATGATCAAACTGAATTTAATATAGAATATGTAAAAAAAAGTTATATCATCAATACCACAAGAGTTCTTAGCGAAATCAGTTGATGTGATTATGGGGCGACTAGAAAATTTTGTATCAAAATCTAGTGCTAACGTGAAATTTTAAGTAAAACTCATTCAAAAAGCTTTTGTCTCGTACGATTTTCTTGTAAATTTTTAATTAAAAATAAAGCATAAATATTTTAAAATAGGAAATTACTTTTCAATAAACTTACATATTTACATTCGATATGGTTACATCTACTACCAGAAAAATTTCTCGACATTGTATTTCTGCATTGTGGAAATAGTTCAGAAAAATTAAGTGAAGTTTTGTTTTTAGGAAAGTATTTTGTGAACAAGAACAGAAAAATAGAATATAATTAACAAGCTAAAATATGGAATGTATCATAGAAATATGCTAAGAGTAAACGTAAGACTTCTCAAAATTTAAAATTGGTGATGTTATGCCATACTTTTCATTTGGCACAGAATATTTGAAGCATCAAAAATGGGAAATAACGTCGTTTGGCTCTGAATGCGTTTGAAACATTTCTATTAATGTGTTTATGAAAAATTATTGGTGATGCACGGAGTATCTTTTCACGCAAGTTATTTTCTTTTAAAATGAAGCCAGTTTATCAAAGCAGAACTCTATATTAATTGTTTCCATATGATTTTTATGGGTTAACGAAGATAAAAAGAGTTCAGTGTATTTGCTCACGATGTCTGCTTGTGAAAAAAATGTATCTGTCCTTTTATTCGACAAAGGTTTTGTTCCATTGAACAGGATTGGAAAATTTACTAAGAAGATCATAAACGGGTGTTGTTTGTATAAAAGCTCCGGATTTGGAAAATGATATCAATACATTATAAAACACGACTTTGACCTTTAAAATGGGCTCGGCTATAAAACAGTCTGTAAACGGATTAATTCTTGACCTCCAGGAATTTTTTCCCTGTTTTTCTTATATTTTTGTTCAAATACAAAAACAAAAACTAAATTGTTTTCCTCAATTCAAGACAACATTCTATGAAACATTCCATTTTGAACACGCAAATCATTGATTTTTCCTCATCAGAAAGAGCAGACAAGCTTTCTCCGCAGAATTTGTAAAAGATTCATATGAGCATGCAATTTCGAAGCCTTGTTGGTTTTTAGGCTGCCCTGTTTGTGACAGTTGAAAGCAGAGAAGTTGTCAGTTGAATGTTCAGTTGAATTTTAGCATTAGAAATTGTAAATTACAAACCAAAAAATAAAAAAAATAAAAATTAACATCAAATAATTTCATTCTTCAAAATAAATAGGAATTCATTGAATGATATTTTAAAATGACACGAAATCACCGTGGAAAATAAATTCCTTCGCAATCGCATTGAAATTTAGAAAAAAATATTAAACTGTGTTGAAAGGATTTTTTTCATTTTTCATACCTATCCTTACAGAAATGTATTTCATTAAGAGTTTCTACATTTTTACTTGGTTATCTTCAGAAATTTTATTTCTATTAAGACTACGTTCATATAATATTGAAATCTCTATATTCGTACGATCAACCAAGTTAAGCAGCATCATACTGATCAGCAAAGAGATAGCAAACCGTTGGAGAATATCAAGAGCTGTAAGCTAGGAAGAGCGACTTGCGTAGCTTCTAAAATTTCCAATTTTAAAATAAGTGAACCAAGTTCCATCTCCAGTTTTATTTCATTATATTTGCAAATTATTTTGAAGAAGTACGAATCGTCCTCTTCTCCCATCAACTCTAGCACAGTTAGTATTACTGGTAATAGTAAATCATTATTTACGAACAAGAAAAACTAAAATTTTAAACAGAATTTTGGCTTTAATTAAACTCATAAAACGGTGATAATGTGTAAATGAAAGTGGGCGAAAAGAAATAAGTCAAGAGAAAAAATAGACGAATATAAATAAAAGTAATGTGTAATAAATAAATGAAGCGCCTAATTAATTGTGAGTATCCAATAAAAATGCTGTATAAGTAATAAAATATCAGTCATATGTGATACATGCTTGGTCGATCATGTCTCGAAATAGACATGAGTGACAGCTTATAGTTTTTCCGGCAGTAGGTTTTCATTACAATTCTGTCGTAAACTGATTACCAGCCAAGTCAATAGAACATAATCTGTTTTGATATTTAACCCGTAATTGTAGGGAAAAGCTACAGGTTTTCCATGGTTTTCTTGCGTTTTACTAAATGCAGTAAATTCAACAAAAATTCGAACTCAGCTTTCCGATTTCTCTTTCCAAGCATATATCCAAGGAATACAACGGGTAAACATTTAGATTAATAAAGTTTCATACATTCTTATTTCAGGAACACCCAATTATAGTTTATATAAATTTTATTTTAGAACATGTACATAATGTTTTTATATATATGTGTCCTCTACATTCATATGATTGTTTCAACATTGGCTCTCCAATGTCTCTTCAGGAAGAACTAAAAAGAATGGAAATCTTCGCTGTCTATATTTGGTTCCTTGTTAGTGTGAGGTTGGTTGGGGTTATTGATAATAAAGGGAATATGGCTTCTGTGTTGACCGTTAGAATTTTGAAGGAAATAGAGTGAGAAGTTAAATGGTTGGTTAATGATATTAGCTGTTGGTATGTACGTTTTTATTGCTTGAGTATATATTTTGGTTAGAATTTCGAAGAATTGTGTGCTTAGTTATAAGGTTGATTACTTGGTCAGTTGTGCGTGTGCGTGCGCACGGGGTGATTTGTGATTAGGGAACCCGTCCTGATTGCTGACCTTAAGAATTTGATTAATGAGTGTCTGTTGTTACTAGACGGATTTTATGTATTCTCTTTTATCTAGTGACTAGATTATATTACTTGGGGTTCCTTAGATGGATGTGGTAGGGATGGGATGTCTTTTCTATACGGAGTATTTTTGTGTATTTCAGCTTGATTTTTTTAAAAATATAATATAATTGATTAATCTGAAATTGTATATTTAATCTTGATTTTGAATATAGGAAATTGATTTTCTTCAAGTTTGGGGGGGGGCATTTTTTCATATAATTTTGATTTTTCCAGTACGGAATATTTCTGTATTTAAGTAAAGTTTTAGCGGATATATTTCTAATCTAATTCAGAATATTAAGCCTTGCTTTAGAATTTAGTAATTTGATCTTTTCTATTGAATTTTTATTTTAACGGGATAGGGGTGTTTATTTAATCTTAATTTTGAATTTAGGGGATCGATTTTTTCTTTAATTTTTAATTTTTCTTAGATCATAATTTGGAAGTGTATTTATTTCATTTAATTTTTAATTTTATTTAGATATTTTTGTGGGTATTAGACCTTACTTTAAGAATTTATTAGATCGATTTTCTATAGCATTTTGAATCTTTTATAATAAAAATATTTAATCAAATTCCGAGTGTTTCTTGGCATGATTGTAGGATTAGATCTTTAATGTGATTACAGTTTACTGTTGTTTCATGCCTCTGGTTTAGAAGCTTGTTACTGTTAAGGATTTCTATTTTTTTCTTGAAGGCAATGAAAACATGGTTCCTTTATAGATTTTGCTGTTCTTGCTTGTTTGAGGATTTTCCATTTAACCTTAGGCGTTTTATTTTCTTCTTTTAATTTCCAAAAGTATTTGGAAAGAGACGTCATATTTCGTTTTTCCTTGTTATTGAAAGATGAGAGGTAATTGTAAAAGCAATTTTTAAATACGTCCAACGTATTCCCGATATATATATTTCATCTTTAGGAATTTCTATAACAAAATCTTCAATAAAAATACCATAAAACTAAGTTATAGCTCTTCCAATAATCTAGAAAAAAATAATTAAAATGCATAACAGCAAAATATTAAAAGCACACAGCAAAAATAACCCCAACACTAATACAAATCCGTCCCGTGATAACCTTTGTAACTGTAGAAACCCCAACCAATGCTGCATGGCTAATAAATGTCTGACGAAATCTCTGATATATATGTGTTCGATTTCATCCATAGAAAATCCAAAAGATGAAAAAATATATATCGGGAATACCATGAACCAGTCTCTCAAACGTTCGATCGGATGAACACGACCAATCGTTAATAATTTGTTGAATATTACTTTTTTATACTATAAGTAAGTAATATTTATTTTTAAATTAGCTTAATTTAAATTTCGATTTTCTACTTTTACTAAAATAAAGTGTCAGAAATATTTTGAAATATTTCAAAAACCGATGATTTTTTGTTTTTTACAAATTTCTAAAAATTAAGAAAATTGCCGTTTTTTAAAAAAATTAAGAAATGAAAATTAAATGTGGCATTATGACACTTTCATTTAAGCATCAAAAAGTTGATTGGCGAAAATTAATTAAATGAAAATTAATTAAATAATAATTAATTAAATCATGATAATAATTATTTTATTAAAACATTATGAAAATAAGTTCATTCTGGATATAAGAACCAGGTGCAGTAAACCGAGTATCCAGACCCAAGCGGAAGGCTGACCTATAAACTGTCACTAAATCAAAACACTCTGCAGGTGTAATGTCATGTCAAAAAATTAACTTCAATTTCAAAGTATAAACATATTTTGAGCGTGGAAAACAGGTGGGTTGCTTCACCCGGGGATTGAGTGCAAGTATGGCACAAGGTAATAAATCATTGATCAACCAATCACAGGGCCTGCTTGTTGTTAGCCCACCCCGATGACTGCGACTAATTGGCTGATTATCTAAACCAATCGGATGCAACCCATGGGGGTGTTACGACGATAGCCATTGGCCGGTGATCCCTATTGGCTGACCAATCAGGAGCAAATTATTCGGGAATCGGGCCCATAAATAGAGAACACCCAGAGCAAAAAATCGAGTCGGTCATTCTTCGCTACCCAGAAACGAATCCGTTGCCACTGCATACTCAATCAATGACACTGCTTAATTGCAATGAAAATTTCTTCGAGTTAAAGAAACTTTTTTTCCGCCAGTCAACTATATTCACCCCTCACTTCGCGGTACTTGTTTTAACTTGATAAGAATTTATTGTATACCAGTGTAAATAAATGTTTGTTACTGTTTATAACAAACGCTTTTCTTCATTTCTTTGATGGTGTGGCAAATATTCTTGTACCCCGACACCAAAATCAGCACTTAATCGACTGAATTGTATCCATCCCCCCTTTCGCGGATCTTAAGAAACAACGTGGGCGCGGAAGGAATCAGAGAACAACTAGTCTGGAAGATGTGGTAATCACGAAACCATCGGCCAACCCGGTATCGTAAAGATATAGTACCACATAATTCCTATCTAAAATACGCCAAAATCTTTTACATAATTTACATAATATATTTAATCATTAAGGTTTTAATTAAATCTAAAATGCAATCTTCAAGAATGATTTTTCATTCTAAAACTTTTATTTTTAAATTAGGTATCGAAACTTTATGCCGAAAAGTGGAGGTACCTATATATATATATATATATATATATATATATATATATATATATCACTATATTTAATCATTAAGGTTTTAATTAAATCTAAAATGCAATCTTCAAGAATGAGTTTTCATTCTAAAACTTTTATTTTTAAATTAGGTATCGAAATTTTATGCCGAAAAGTGGAGGTACCTATATATATATATATATATATATATATATATATATATATATCACTTCAAGGATGTTACTTATTTCCACATGTGTGTTCAAAAATACATTGCCATTCCCAGTCAACTATAGAATAGAGAATAATTCTTGTGCCTGAAGCAAGGTTTCGTAAAGAATAGGTGAAGTATGTTGGTTACGAAATGTTCAAGCAGGGATGAAAATAGGAGTAAGCATTGGATAGTGAAAAACAATTATGAATAGGGTCAGTAGTAGTAAGTGAGAAGAAGCTTCAAATACTCCAGATTTAAATTTTAATCTTTATGAGAGGCTAAACACATTAAGAATATATGGAAGGAGCGAATAATTAATAAATGTAAAATTTACTACGAAAACGACAATTGTGATTTCGGGAGGCGTGAATAATGTAACTTTCATCAAAAATGAATTGCGAATAACCTATTTAATTCTCGCTTCATTCTCTTTCGGTTTCATCACCTATGACATACTAACCTCATAATCTCATTGATTTATCTCTATATAGAAATGCTAACATATTCAGTTATGCATATTCAAGCAATGATACCTCAGTGTCCAATACCTTTTTTCTCCGCTAAAAATATATTGGACATTTTTCATTTGAATTCATCACAAAGAATACATGATTTATTCATTCTTGAACGTAATAACATAAGAAATATAATTTGATATTGCACAGCACTGGCTTTTAGTGCCTTAATTCCTGTATATATACATGAATTAGTCAGAATTACGCATGTATAAATTTTGATTAAATAGTCATTTTTAAAACGAGATTTTTTATTATGCAGAGTATGAACTGGTCGTAGCCTAGTTATAATGAACTTTGTTCCTAATACTATGTTCAGTTAACAGATATTGAATATTATCATTTAATTTTCCAACATAAAATAAAATTTTATGACTCTCTACACGTCCACCTTCTTAATTATCAGCGAATTTTCATGTATTTTTGAAAAAAATGGCACTGATTATTGACGACTTTGACACTGTATAAATTCAATAATTTGTTCATTACACTGATTTTCAGACACGTCTAGAGAACTTTGTTTAAAATTTTATTCAATCACGATCTCTGTGCATAAAAAGTGATTATTGCAATCATGCAGTCAGAATATTTTAGTGAAAGCTGGAGTTTTGACTGGAATTTTAAGTTGGCGCACATATTTCATTTTTGTGCTGATAACATTATTTTACAAATGCATCCTTTCTAGGATATTGGGTATATAAATTAAGTTAATTTTCCATATTAAAATTAATGTTACCTATTTGACCACTTAATTGAAAAGGAATTTACGGAAATTGAAGCCAGCGTTTAAATCTTGATCATCTTGTAAAGAGATTAACTTCAATAAATATTTCAACCGCGACGTTTTACTATAGAGCTTCATTATAATAACTAGGTTAATTGATAATTGATAATTTTTGCTATGGATATATATCATCTACTCTGATTAATTTAATCATCATTGCTAAAAATTCCTTCTTGAAATGCGATATTGCATGAATTCACGCTGTAACAGACCATTTATTTTAATGGTAGACTGATTGTCATCGAAGGTTATGGAAATCATTATATTTTGATATTTTATCAATGCCTGAGTGGAGAAGAGAGCGATTCATATAATTTCTAAGAAGTTTTGTAAAATTAATCGAAATTACTCGGCTGGAATTAGAACCCAGCTCTGTGATTTCGCATTCTAAGCTATTACAAATCATATCACACACATTTACAAGCTTACAGCACTTAGTATTCTAAAGAGGTCACCTATATTGATAATGACAGGGTTAAAATTTGTTTATCTTTGTTGGTCAGACCAGAGTAGTAGTTTCGACGTGATATGGCCGGAAATATTTCAAATATTACTGAACATATCAGGTCGATAATTAATAAAAAATATCCTGAATTTAACTCTTCTTAAATCTGGTTGGTAAAAGAAACTGATCAGTGTATTTCTAATTCCGATTTGATTGTTTACTAAGATATCCTAATTTAATGTCTTCAATTCCACAATATGGTTGCTTATTCCGATAGTTAAAATTTAAAGGAACTAAAGTTTGATTAATATTTATGTTGCCAATAAGAAATAATAATATATAATTTGTAATACTACAAACTATAGGAAACAAATTTTATATTGAAAATCTTCCTAATAAATGCCTATTTCACAATTAAATTCTGGAATATGAATTTTGGAATGAATATAATATTGAATTTGATGCAATGTATCTTTAATGTTTCATATAATATCTTCACCCGCATAATCAAATAGCATTCATCCTCAAGGCGTTGCATCAAATAGCTGGATCGTTTCACATGAAGAGGAATAAAATACGTGGCGTGAGGGAAAGATATCTCATCAATCCTTTCTCGATTTCTTAATAATTCAAAAGTGTCTGCATGGTACTGTAGAAGATGAAATTTTATACCATACAACATTTCTGCACTAGAGGAAATATCGCAAATGATGCGCGATTCTAGCTCGATAGCAAATGATCTGATGTGCTACATTCATTAATTCTATCATTTTAGACTTTCAGAGTGAAGACCTCCCATGATGCCTGCATTGCCGCAAATACTCTGCATTTGTATTGGTGCAGAATGATTATTTTTTAAAACTTATGATTGTATAGATGAAGGAAGCAATCTTTCAGGTGCCTACGCGATTGAATGCTTACCTAATCTCTTCAATCATAAAACCTTCAAGTGTAGGCATAATTTTTATATTTCCTACATATCTTAATAATCGACACTTCGTATCTTCCCCGTTAACTTTAATAAAATAATTGCATTCAGTAACGTTCTGCCCTAAGTGGCTATAAAATATTACAGTGTAGATAATATTAAAAAGACAATATATTAAATTTGTTTAGTAAATTGTTTTCTTGACTTATATCAGCGTCTAAAAACATGTTCATATCTGTTCTCTTGTTTAAGTGATAGAAAGACTTTAACCATAATTCATTTCAGCATTTAATATAAGGACACGATTGAAAATATATCACGTTTAAGATCCTTTAAAGAATTGATTCTTACTGGTGCCAAAATAAATTCCTCGATCGCAGTTATATGCAGTAAAGAGACCCAATCCGATATATCCGAAATTATTATGATATTTACTTTGGCTTCATTCCGAGATTCATTCGAAACATATTTCATTTCTACTGTTGCCAGCAAACCGCCCATAATAATTGGCAGATATAAACACGTAACTGTGTTTATTAGTTTGTTTCATTGACATACATTTGGTAGACGTGGTTTCGTACCTTTGCTTCGTTGAGAAATGAATGAATTTTATTCAGTACTAATATAAATCTATTTGTAATGACATATTCGGTTTTACTTTATTCTCTTTTAACATATAAAATCGCGCGTTTCATTCACTGATATTTATTTCTTTATTAAGTACCTCGAATGTTTTTATAGAATTTAAAATATATGTTCTTCTGACAATAGATAATCTATCTATATGTTTATCTATCACAATTATACCAGCTACATACATAATTCTTCATAAACGATTCCTTTTACAACTATACATTTTGTCTGATTTCTATAACATACAGATATACAGACATGCATTATTAAGCAAAATAAGTAAGAAAATTAAAATGAAGAATACTAGGAATAAAATTAAAGAAGGGGAAAAAGAAAGAAAGAGAACAAAACAAAGCGACTTGAAAGATCAGTTCAGAGAAGCTATATTTCTGAAGGAAAATTCAACAACAATTTAAAAGTATACACACTGTTATTTTCTATACAGTACTTCATGTAATAGACTGGCCGATCGGTGCCTTATGGTAATAAGCAAAAAGCTATTTACGGTGTGAGAGTATGTCCTTTAATACTGATAGGGAAATGTTAATACGATATTCATTTGCATTTAAAAAAGATTTATAACAAAACATATGTAACGGATTAAAGTAATTGATTAATAAAACTTAAAGAAATCAATAAATTGGCAAAAAATTGACTTTGCTTTACTTCTACATGCGATAAAAATAAAACTTTTTAATATCCTCTCTCTCTCTCTCTCTCTCTCTCTCTCTATATATATATATATATATATATATATATATATATATATATAAATTATCTTCATTTATTCAACCAGTTTCATTGATTATTCAATGTCTAGTTATTTGTATATTTATTCTTTCTAGTTTTCTAATCAGAATATTGATGCATATATGTAATTTATCTAGGAAACACTGTAGCGGTTTTAATCGATGTATTTTTGACTATTTCTAAGAGCATCTTCTGAAATAATATAAAAATACAAAATAACTAAAATTGCTATTAAATATGTATTCCGTTGTGATAAACATTTTAAGGTTTAGAATTTTAAATTATGCCCATAATTGTTATAGAATCTTTTAGAAAATATTATTTTAAATATAACGAATTTGACCAACCATACTTAGAATAAAGAAACGTTATCAAATGTGATATATAAGATATAGCAGTGCACGCACTTTTAAAATCATTATCACAACGGATTGCAGATTTTATCACAGCTGCAATGATATTCTGTTTGTTCTTAAGACGATCTTTGAAAAGGTCAAACTTACTTGGATTAAAAAAATTCATGGTGTCTTCATTGAAAATTTTCATCAACATCAAGAAAGTAATTAGACCACTAGAAAGGATCAGTATAAAAATAAGTAAACACAATATATCTATATTATTCAGTGAATAATTTTCCGTCTGTGTAAGCATTTCTTCAATTGTGATATTTTTTATCAACAAGAAGCTTGTCCAGCAACTGGACAGTATCAACCCGATCCATTGCTACCATCCTAACTGACATTGCACACGTAATGGTTGAGCGCCTTGACATAATATATACCACATATATCATAGCATTAGGTTTTCGAAATCACTGGTTGGGTTTTATGTTTTATAATTATCTTTCAAACAGGTAGATCTCTGAAAATAGTTATTAAATGTTAATCATTCGAGACCATGAAAATCAAATGGCTTCTTGAACGAGTTACTTCGTGACCAATCCTCTTTCTGGTTTACGTAAAACAATCTGAATAAACATATACATCGATTATTCGTAAACATTTTTACCGTCGGTACTATGATATACGGACACAGTTCCAAACGTTTTGACGATCAGAGTTTAGCAGCTGAATACATTTTCTATCTAACCCTAAGTGCACAGTGGGGGAAAAACTTACTTGTTACATTCATTACCTCTGATGTCAAATTAGATATATCCTATTACCGCAGAACAGACTCCAAACTACCACTAGTCAAATGTAACGGATATCCGCAGGATGAGGCACCGTCACTTGAGATAATATTGTGCAAAACCTCATAGACAACCTCAGCTGGAAACGGTATATACGAAGCAGCTCTACCGATTAAGTAAATACCAGCAATTAGGAAGCCAAGAAATGGGAAATGAAATTTCAGGTGTAATAGAAGGAATAGTTGAAAAACAGAAAAGATTTCCGACAATTTGTTTTCACTGCAAATAAACCATTCAATCTTTCATTTTCTATACTATATGATGTACCATCGAAATGAAGGACTATGTTCGGAAAAATCTTGTGTCTATTTCGGTTGTTAATGATTTTATTCTTGGTAACGTGTACAATGCTACGTACAGAACGCATGATTTTCCCGAGACATTATTTGTCTTCACTAATATCAAGCTTG
Source organism: Ascarosepion bandense (assembly GCA_037127315.1). Taxonomy (NCBI): domain Eukaryota; kingdom Metazoa; phylum Mollusca; class Cephalopoda; order Sepiida; family Sepiidae; genus Ascarosepion; species Ascarosepion bandense. The sequence goes on from JBBBDQ010000253.1 coordinate 2,000,305, forward strand.
AACTATGTATTTATGAGTAAATGCGAACAATAGTTGAAGTAATCCAGAGAATGAAGTAATATTTGCAGTTAATTTATGTGGCCGAATGTCATTTAAGCTGTCCAGAAAATGTTTATTTTAAAGAATACTTAAATAAACTAATAGGGTATAAAATAATCAGCATTTGTTTAGTTGCTATTCGCCGCAGTTTGAAACATGACCAATGATTGTAACTGAATCGATGAATTAAAGCATTCTCCTTTTTATTGTATCTAAATGACCATATCATTGATAATAGTGGCAATAGCATTATAAACATATTCCCAGAGATTAAACAATATAATGATTAAAGAAATATCCCTTTGCTAGTATGTGTGTACATCTGCATTTTTTCTCTCTCTTAATATTTTGTTTTCTCTCTATAACGCTCTCTCACTCTCTCTCTCTCTCTCTCTCTCTCTCTCTCTCTATATATATATATATATATATATATATATATATATATATATATATAAGTGCATGTGGGTGTGTGGGTTTGTGCGTGTGTGTATGATGGCTGCTAGCAACTTATTCGCATATTGCCATCGCTTGATTCATCTACACATGTCGCACCCTTACATAAATCCTGAATCCTGAATCAGCCGGACACTCGCACTGTATGGCCAGTAACATTGCAGCTGATAAAGACAAATGTTGTTTTTCTGTCGCCGTTTCATGGTTATTGCTTATAATAATCATGTGTCTCTTTAACCTACAAATCAAATTGTTCCCTTGTTAAAATCGATTGCAAGTTTCTTTAGGACATATTCAATGCAACTAATAAAACTACGGACCATGTAATAGCGCTGGTGACTTTTGAGACCTTCCTTCCTTAGGAACTATTTTATTACATTGAAAACATTTGAGATCGTGTTCAATACCCACATATGTTATATTTTTGCCTTTTCTTAAATATTTTTCAACTGCTGATGCTTCTTCCTTTGATCTTCAATTACATTTCCATCTGCTTTCAAATAACGCCTCAAACTGCCAGGATCAAAAGCAGCAATATTCAAGTCCTCAAGTGCAATCTGTGTATTTATCAGAGATTGCTTCAATCTGTCTTTGAAAATTTAGTTTGTGTTTTTGTCACTTACTCTCAGATATGTCCCCGAAGGAAAGCTGTTTTTGGAAGTCACTGGCCTTCTATTCTCACTCCATGACCACAACGCCAAGACCATGTTGCAGAATGAGCTTTCAATTTCCCTTCACTTACAATTATTAATATCCTCTTCACAACTAATGAAAATCTGAGAACAGATTCCCTCAATCTTCCTCAGACACTGTTGGTGAACAAACGTTATAAAATATATAAGTACATATATATATGAGACACATTTTTACGCTCTCACCTCCTGATTGAGCACTCTGGAAGAATGGTAGACTTTGAAAAACAGTAGCTACTCTGGCATCTACACATCGTTCATTCAGAAATGGGTATAATGATAATATACACGCTAAAACGTCTGCCTCCTTCTAGCAAACGCCCGTAGCACAGAAGTAGATTCGCCGACTGTCGCCAATTTGGTCGGGTTTCAGTTCTGGGTAAAAAAAAAATCGGCTGTCTAACTGTAGTGATGAGGTGTGATGCACCGAAGCAGATCTGTCTGCTGATGGCTATATATATATATATATATATATATATATATATATATATATATATATATATATATAAAGAGAGTGTGTGTGTCTTTGAGTGTATCATATGTCTTACTTGTTCAGATGAGAACGTATAAAATGCAGGTCTTATATATATATTATATCAGTGTATATGGCGCGTCGCAATCACAAACGAACTTTCGGTTTGACAAAGAAAGATCTCGCTTTGCCAATTCTTCTAGGATATCTCATCGGTAAGGAATCACATTATTTTTAGAGTCTTACCCAAGTACAAGAAATCATCTATAATCTTCAATAAATGCTATTCAACTTATACAGAAAGCTCAACATAATTTCTACCAGGGGCAGGCTGATACATGACAATGGTTGTATCCAATGTTATTCTCAGAAACAGAGCCGTGCAATCTTTGAAGAAACCAATCAAATGTGTCATGTCAATCTCAGAATTAACATTCTTTTGTATATAATAAATATCGGATGGGGTGATTTTTTATATAGGTGAAATGCAAATTTTCATTTGTGTAAATGTAAATTTAACTTAATTTTGCAGGTATACATTGCATATCAAACAATTTTCCCGACAAGGATAGATAAATTAGATACTATCCAGGAATTTCCTAACAAACATCGCAAACAACAACGAAATGTATATTCCAAAAAGTCGAAAGAGCGTATATGTTTCTCTATTTTAGAATATTTGTATCGCTTTTGAAATATTAACACCAACATTTTTCTAGGTATTTATGTCATCATGAAAGAGACGTAAAACGTTTTAGAATGTTATTGGAAAGACATGCTTTGAAAGGACTTTCGAGAGGGCAATTCGATTAACCGCATCAGAAGTCAATGTTAATTAAGAAAAGACTTCACAAATATCCCATCCTTGTCCACGCACTTATCCATTAGTATCCTTATTGTTGTGCGTCAATCACAGGGAAAACGACATTCTGAATGAAGTAATACCGCATATGCTATGTTGGTGAGCAGACGGGTTAATGCGATTCTACACAATACATTACCAACGGAAAAGGAAGGATATCTATATCGTGTGAGTTTGCCAACAATCTTCGAACTTTCTCCTGGTACTGAAAAAATGAATTCAGCTTTCCAATCTTAATGAACCAGCTAATCCTTCCAAGCACCTTATATGAAATTGGTTTATATAGAGTTTAAATTTTCTTAATATTTCAAAATGTAATGTGTTTAGATGATTTATTCCCAATTTATTCTCCTTATTCAATTTTACAACTGCACGTTTCTTGATTTTTCTTGGCCCATAAATCATGGATTAAAATGTAAAATAATTCATACAGGATCCTTTTCGTAAATTCAAATACACATAAATAAATATAAAACAGCAATTATTTCTCTTTTTATTAAAGTAGGACGAAATTTGAGCATTTCAAATGTAGTGTTAAGGCAAGATGAAAAAGGCAAAAATGTAGTGTTAAGGCAAGATGAAAAAGGCAAAAATGTAGTGTTAAGGCAAGATGAAAAAGGCAAAAATGTAGTGTTAAGGCAAGATGAAAAAGGCAAAAATGTAGTGTTAAGGCAAGATGAAAAAGGCAAAAATGATAAAAGAAAACGAGAGTATTAAGATTTTATAATTTCATACTGAATTTTTAATCTATTTACACTTTAAATATTCAACTAGAGTAACTGAAATATGCAGCTGTACTAGTAGTGGAGGATAAGGGAAGTATTTCTTTCTCTTGAATGCAGGACCAATCGCTTTTCATTCACGACTTTCTAGGGTTTTCTTAAAATTTTCAGAGGTCACAGTAAAATGGTAATCAAAAAACAACAAACAAATATAAGCGCAACATTTACAGTAAAATCGCAAGATTTCATTAACACAAAACACGATAAATATATTGTAGAAGGTAAGAAACAGTGATACCAAATATGAGAAAAATTAACAAGGATCAATCATCTCTAAACCATGATAATGTTAATTGCAGTCTCGGGAACAGTTATATTTTCCAGGGTTGGCCAGGGAGTTCGATTTCTACAATTAGCTCAAACAGCGAAGAAAAAAGAATACTAACTGTCCATACCGTAATGTTAATTGGACAACATTCGTCAACATCTTGATTACTTCATTATTTATTTCTAAGTTACATGTTTTATCTATTTGATTTGGTGTAGTTTAAAATCATCATGTGATGAAGTTTTTATTTTACTATTTTATACAGTTCTTTGGGGGGATTCTTTAGCGCTTTTCTATAAATCACGAATCTGCACCCTGCTAGACAACATCTCTGACAATATAGATAGGCATACACCTCCTACTCATTCGCTAACGTATTTGTGTTTGGAGATCTTAACGCCCATCATACCAAGTTGCTAGAAAAGACATATTCAGCTGGAATTCACGCCAAGAACTCTGATATATCTCCTTTACGGACGTGGTGATTTCCCCATGCGCTTTCCTAGTATCCGTTCAGGACAGGCTTTACTACTAAATCTGTGCTTCAACGCTCTACATGATTCCTGCCAAATCTCTCAGCTTTGCACTCTCGGTAACTCCGATAATGCTGTTTTTTCTGTTAATATCTCTCTTTTCGCTCTCACTACCCCCATGAAACTCTTACCAAGAGGACCTTCTACTGCTACCAAATTGCAGATTAGGATGCATTTCGTGATTTCTTATGCGAGGTCACCTGGGGAAAATATTCAGTTTCTCACAGTTGAGGATTGCGGCTTTGATGTCTCTTCCTGGGTGAAAGCTGACATTGATGCATTCATCCCGTCCAGAATGTTCTGTCCAAAGCCTCATTACTCCAACTGGTCTCTCATACCTATTCGACTGCCTTTGCCCACAGAAACCACTATGCCGGCTATTTCGGAGCCACGCAAATGACAACAATAGGTACCTATATGCCTCTGCGCGTAATGAGTGTAAGAGGATCCTGAAAAATGCCAAGCTGTTGTTTGTTGAGAGACTGAAGAAGCGCATAGCTGATGGCATGTTTTGCTCTAAACACTATTGGCGGCTGTGCAAACGTGTGCTGAACAACAGCAGATCCTACAACCTTCTCTTAATAAATAAATTCGAGGTCCACACGGCACCTGAGGACAACACTTAGTGCTTTGCTCGCAGATTCTCATCAAACTCCACATTTGACTCGTTAGGAGTACCCGCATCCGACTTCCCTCTTAGAACTGATAATCAACTGAAAGCTATTTTCATATCTCCGTCTATATTATCTAAGATAATATCAATGTTTGGGCCACATAAGGCGAGCTGAGTGGTAAGATTCCCGGTCATTTTACTGAAGATGTGTGCACCTGAACTTTCCTCTGTCCTCTATAAACACTATAATTACTACCTTTCTGCCCCGTGTTTTCCTGCCTGTTAGAAGTCCTTTTCTGTGGTTCCTATATTTAAGAACTCAGGTGAACCCACTGACTCATCCAATTATCACCCTATCAGCCTCCTACCAATTTTCGGAACGTGTTCGATGCTTTGAATCAGTGATGAGATAGTTCAACATCTTAATGCCCACAAACTGTTCTCATACATATATTGTATATTCCGCTTTGCCTTGTTTACTGCTTATATGCTAACGACCATCACGGAGTACATAAATCATGCCATCGATAAGTCTGGCGAGGCTTGTGCTGTTGCCCGCTATATCTCCAAGGCTTACTGCGCAATCTTTGGGGCTACTGTATCACTGGACGCTTGCTTGATCTGATCTATTCATTTTTATCTAACCGCATAATGAATGTAATCTTGAATGGGCATACCTGTACATCCTACCGCACGAACGATGGTGTTCCCCAGCGCTTTATTCCTAGGCTCAACGCTCTTTCTAAGCACATCAGTGGTGGTACCGCCTTGCTTGGGGTGAAATGATTAAAAACAAATGGTCCTCAGTCGACATATTGCCCCTCTCAAATACTGTTTTCTTAATTATATAAGAAAGTGCAACTCTAAATATTTCTGAACGCGTTTGACACTGTGTAAATGAGGCAATCTGACGAGGACTAAGAATATGACTGCGGTGAAATATAATACAAATTTCAAAATTTTGTTTTGATCTCCTGCCAGTAGTATGTATCTTGGCGTAGAACGCGATACAGATTTTCTTTTCCCAGGAAGAATTGAATGACAACTCAAGTTTTGGCAAATTGTTAGCTATTATTTGAGAATATCACACTGTAAATTACAAGATATGACGAAAAATATAGTTTTAAACGATGTATTTCTAGATGAAAATTGAAGTATAAGCGATAGTGTACGTGTAAATACAGGAGTGGGTACTGTGTTCCAAACCAAAAGTGCGACAATCCTTTTCATTACTGATCGCATTTATCCTCGCATTTTATATATATATATATATATATATATATATATATATATATGCGTTTTTAGTTATCTTTCAAAATTTGATGTCAGCAAAATTGCAGTACGTATATAAAATTACATAAAACGTATTCGGATAGTTTATTTGATAATACTTTTGAAACACGTTATTTAAAAAATGATGCATGCATGATAAAGTTTTTGGAAAGATTTTTCCTTGTCATATATTATATATTAATTCGGTCGTTTTATCTTATTTTTCCTTGAAAACATATTAATTCGTAAAATTCGATTTTATTATATGAAATTATATATGAATAACGCTATTGTATAGAATTTCAGTTGTTCAAATATGTTATCTAATATTGAATTGTTTGAGTAGCGATTTACTTACGTAGCATAGAAATTATCTATATTCTATATTCTTGCACACAGTATATCGCTTTCGAGCAATTCTAGGAATGACAACTAAATAGCAAAACAATTCTGTGAGATTTGAGAAGAAAAACTGGTTTCTATGGACAGCTTAGATATGGCACAAGGCTGAAAGTACGGGTCACCCAGTGAGTATCGAACAATTATAATGATTCTATCATGGCACGCTTGCTAAACATTTTGTCACGTCGTGGTGCCTTGTCAAAAGGAAATTTATGAGCTATATTTTACTTTGCCGTACGCTGGTAATGCGAAGATGTCAATCTAAGCCGAATTTTGATCCCGCTGATTAGTTTGGCTGCATTATTCAGGCGTGTAAACTTGCCTCGCAGATTAGTCTGGATGTTACGAAGAATTACGTGTATCATCGTCTCATTCTGTTATATAAACGCAGTTACAATGCGGTCTTATGTATTTTGGCTGATTGAGTGGTTTTCATCGTAGTTTTCTCGGGCAGGCTAGCAGGCCGCTCTTGACTACAACGTTGATTGTATGGGTGATAAATCGACTACTAACAATCCAGATATAAAGCTTTTTTCGGGACTTTCTCTAAAAGGTCTTTCTGGTCAATAAATATCGTAATACTTCCTCCAAGTGAGGTAGTGCTGTCTTAGACATATAAGGGCGGCTCCTCTTTGGTGGAGACTTTTAACAACCCAACTGGCTTGTAGGTAAAATATTCGATGTAGTTTCTTTGGTTAACCTAGTTTCCCATTCTATGGTTTATTCAGATCATATGCACTTCTGACATTCTTCACAAGAATTAATTGAAACTAAAATTACTATATCCAGAAAAAAAGAAACGTAAGGTTATTTTAAACCTTAAAATACAAAGTTAAGTACTTTTACAAAATTGGTAGGAAGAGTAGGTGTCCAATAATAAATAAAATAAAACTTTTATTAATAAAATAATGTCAAAAGTGAGAATATTGTGTCATTCCCGGTTACACAAATAAAATAGTCTAGTAGCCCAGAAAAATCCATTTCAGTCAGTGAGTCTACTGTCTGGCTATAATCTATCAAGCTCCCTGTCTTCAGGCAGAGTTTCTCTCTGTATCGGCTCATTCTACGGATAGATATTCTGCTGAAAAAAAATAAAGAGGGTCTGTACTCAATCGGGACCGTTCACAAGATTCCTCATTATATTTCCGAGAGCACTTTCGGAAATATTCTATGCAGTATAGTCAATTATCATGTACTCTAAAATATGAATTGCGTGAGCAAGTATTCGAGTTGATGATTGATCGTAAAATGTTAATCTCCATTCCTAAGATTCTGGAGATAAGTGAGAAGAATTAACACGTCATTGTTATGTTGAAGGAAATAACTTGTTGGAAGTGTGGGGTAACAGGTCATATCACCCATTCCCGCCCAGAGAAGATGGAACCCAAGTAATCGTTATGAGAGTTCTTTGTGGATAACACATAAGCAAGAATTATATGGGGTCAAGAATTTTAACTCGTTTCAAATGATCTAATTATTCAAGCATCAGCTTACTGACAATATTAGGACTAAGGGAACAGAATACGTGATTTACAATTTGGCAAATAATGGGTAAGCCTGCCGCTTCTGTGACGAGCAAAACGGATCGATATATAATGGAATTTTGATGCATGTTAGGCATAAGAATATTGCTCTAACTCGATTGAACTTTGGCAACCCGGCCCAAAATTATATTAGTTCAAATTTGTTTATTGTCATTAGTTTCTTCTTTCAAAGTTCACTTAGTTCATGAATGCAAGCTCATTAGCTTTTTTTCTGACACATTTCTATACTTTAATTTTTCCCCTCCATTCGTTGATAGATTTTCATAGACGTCAGTTTTCTGATAGGTGCGGGACCCCTTTTGTATTTAAAGTGTGTTGTTCGTACGTGTTAATATTTTTGGATAAGTATGTTTTTGAGTAAATGTTTGGATAAATGGATGTTAAAGACCCGCATAAATTTCGTCAAGTTAACTGATGGATCTGCAAGAATTAAGGAATGTATGCATTTTCCGACTAACAATGTTTTATATATTTTCTTGTAAGTAGTTTACCTCATCTTGTAAATATATAGTGTTTTAGATTTTTAAATTGTTGTTTCATTCCCATCCCTACAGAAAAAGTGTATACATTTGGTGAACTTCATGGACGTTCGGAAGTATCATTGAAGTATTATTCGGAAGTATTATTGTTGTCGTTGCATGTAAGGTAAGAATAATATTTTTTGCTATAATGAATAATTTTATATGCTTGTCTTTGAGATTGTGGCCGGCTAAGATTAACTATAAGAGAGACAATGACCATCCTGTCCTCATCTCTCCTTTTTGCTTTGTACCTCATTTAGTATTTTTACAAAATAGATATAAGTCAGTTGGGGTCTTTGGAGCATTCGTGTAGTTGTAAAGGCGAATAGCTAAGCATTAGTTTATATCATAACTGCTAGAAAACGAGTTATAACAGTTCCTTATCTACATTTGAATTGTATCGATTGTCCCAAAGATCCAAAGGAATATCTATCAAAAGTGTCTACAAGATTTCTCATTATTCGAACTTCAAGGCTATTACTTTTGTTATCACCTAAAAATTTACCTCAGCCTTCAAGAAAATTACAGCATTGCCATTAATTGTAATGTTCGCTATTTCATATACGCTACTAATTCATATGTCTCCCTTCAGGAAATTCAACAACCGACTTGCAAAGTATAAGTTTAAGAATTAATGCGAACATTAGGATGTCACAGCTCAATATAACCCACAGAATATTTTCTCTAACCTTTCGATTTGACATCGAATAATTTCTGCTAGTATATATAATATATAAAAAATAAAATAAAATATCGTTTCATACAATCATATACCCACTATTATTTTCAGTGTTCTTCTGTTGTCATAAGCTTTTGTTCTGAACTTTGGTGTTTTTTAAATAAATTCTTCAAATTATGGTGTTAAATATTTTTACGAAATCTTGAAATCTGGTGCATATTTAAGAACATTACCCGCATCATAAAATCTTAAAAAGGTAATGATGGCAATAAAAGTTTGTTTTATGTTCATGTGAGTATGTTTGTCTAAGTCAAAAGAGAGGAAACAAGTAGTACACATTTGCATGGCATTTTTTACTGTATTTGAAGAACATGTTTGTAGATAATATTCTGTGTACTCAGCCACTGGCGAGTAGAATCTGAAGTATCCACAAAAACAGAAATTAAATATGATTTAAACTTAAATTTATAGTTGAAACGGAAATTCTATTCAGATACAAAATGGAGAGAAATTAAAAGTTGTATAAATGAACAGGTAAGTTTAGTGACCAGTAACTATGATGATTATATTTAAACTACAAAGTTGAAGGATATATTTCAAGATTTAAACTTATGCATTTAATGTTATAATGGTCTTTCCATTCCTCATAGCACACTAAAAGAAGCAATGCACGACCACTTTTAATGTCTATATTTAATAAATATTTTCATTTTGTTATGACAAAAGAAAAAAATTAAAAGAGTATTCATAATTGCTATATTTAATTAGATATTATTTTAAAATGCTTCAGAAAAGTGGACAGTAGACAGTGTCCAGAGCTAAGATAAATCAAGATATATACCGGAAATATTCGCCAGAAGTAAACAACTGCAGAAGAAATGAATTTTATATAGAACTCTTTGGGGAATATCCGGTCTGGAACTTAAGAATAGAGAATTAAACCGAAGCTAAATGAGTAATGGCAATTTTAGTCAGGGGAGACATCAGCTTTAAAAGTTCAATATGAATTGAAAAATATTGGCCACCAGCACTTCATTCAACATTATTGTGTACAGTAGTGTCGTGAAGCAAAATGTAATGACAGAGTGAAAGGACAACGGATAGGAACAACATGAACATTTTGTATTGTATATTTTTGCAAATAAAATGCCATATTTTTTAATTTTATTCAAAATTCAATATCAAAATTTATAGAATCCTCTTCATAATGAGAAAAATGTGATGTATTGAAATTTTTGCATGTGCACAATGTTGGTCATGATGCTTCTTAATCTGTTCATTAACAGAGAATGACATAATATAAACAAGGCATCAATGCTTGGTGTTTAGTTTCGGTGATGAAATACAAATGCTATGCAACCATGGGTCCTACAATTTTTAGCAGTTGAAGTCAAGGTAGGAATTGTGGCAACTGGCGGTCACATGTCTGGATCACACAGAAACTGTTCAGCGACTTGCAACACAAAACTTTGGCCTTTTCTCTATATTACTTTATTTCACTCCGTTACCAATAAGCTATCAAGCATCTTGATATTTTTAATCCAAATTTTATTATGTTGTAAAAAAGATACATGTACTACATTCAAATATATATTGTTATGCGGACAATTTTAATGACTACAAAATTAAAATTATTGACAAATATTAATTAGCTATGTAGCACGATAGCTGCATTAATAAGATTTCAAGGGAAACTATATCGATATATGGATTGATATAATACTTTCTATAGCAATAAAAGTAGTGAAATGTTGATTTCCATATTAGACATTGTTTACCCAAAAACCTAATATTATTATAATTCATGTTTTCTCCTAATACAATTAAGGGTTTACTTGGAAGTGAAATGTCTACCTTTTTTGATTTTGCAAAAATATCTCAAAAAATTAGTAAACTTTTTAAAAATTCGTTGAATACACATACAGTTTTAATGGATTGGGATTTTAAGTTGAGTTATATTTAGATTTTTTCAGGATGAACTCCTCATAAATGAAGATCAAATTAGAGCAATAAGGAATTAAGAAAAAAAACAAAGATTAATGTAAAAATAAGCGCAATTATACCAAGACAGGAATGCATTTGATTATCTACGTTAATGAACTTGTGTGAATAGATGTTTGGAAGAATAAAGATCTGCTAAAAAACTAAATGCTGATAATAACTGCAAGGGATAACGGTTTTTATTGCTTGGCAGTAATATTCTTAAATAATAGTCATGTACAGGAAGGAAATTCAAAGTTCTTAACTGTATTTGAATTATTCATTAAATATATTAATGATGTTAAATTTTACCTCGTTATTCACTTCAGCCTAATCATGTATATAGCTACATATATATGGGAAGCATGTGGTAAATAATTTGTTTATATTATTTAATTTAATTGATGAATGTGTGTCAATGTAGCCGCCAGTTATATATATATATATATATATATATATATATATACGTAGAATACTTGGTATAATCATCATATATATATATATATATATATATATATATATATATATATATATACGTAGAATACTTGGTATAATCATCAGGTAAATTCATATAGAAACGAACTCAGAAGCTCTCAATGTTAAATTTATTTATTGAATTTAACTGGGTAGTATATTTTTAAAAACCTTTAAATATCATACATTTTCATGTGTAATACGTATTTCGCTGCTGACCTTACAGATCGTCAAACACAAAAGATACAATAGTTAATCTTCAAAATATTTCAGAAAAGAATTACACACAGACGCTCAGGTATCCATTTTAAGAATAGACATTTGTGACTGTAAGAGAAAAAGAAATGAGATATACAGACAATTGATAAAGGGAAAGAAGAGATATAAAAAGAAAATATATAGGAAGCGAACGAACAGTACACATCAGAAATTTAATTTAACGTCATAGATCAACACCAGCGTATCCTGCAACCCATCTTCTTTTTTAGGAGAACATGACAAGGAAATTTAACATTAAAATTTAGTTTTAAATATAATGGGATACATTTGCAGTACAAAATAATTTGAAAATCATAATTTTGCCGAAAAATTAATATATTATGAATACAGTTACAAATAATTCAAACTTATAAAAGAATACAAAAATTATAATTAAATATCAAAAACATAGAAACGGAAAGAAGAGAAAAAAAGTAAAACAAATATAAAAAGAAAGGAAATTAAAATTAACGTCTTATATCGAGACCAGCGTCTGTTATATTTATCTATTTTCTTAAAAGAACATGACATGGAAAATTAACATTAATGTTAAGTATACAAAAATTGGGATATATTTACGTAAGAATTAAATTGTAAATAATACTTTCTAATACAAATTAAAACATAATGACTAGTAGTAATATATTATAAATATATTTTTAAAAAATTAACACATAATAAAATAAATAAATTATTAAAATACATTATTAAAAGTATCTTAAATAATAATAATAATAATAATAATAATAATAATAATAATAATAACATTAAATACATTTATAAATAATAAAAATAAATAATAATAATATATAAAATTCTTAAATAATATTAATAAAATAATACTAATAATAATAATAATAAATACATGCATAAAAAATTTAACACTAATAGCAAAATAATAATATTGTAAATAGAAACAGAGAAAATCATAAATAATAGGAATAAAATAATATTATAAAAATATTATTATTATTATAATAATAATAATAATAATAATAATAATAATAATAATAATAATAACAATAACAATAATAATAATAATCAATAACAATAATAATCAATAACAATAATAATAATAATCAATAACGCGATTGGGATTACAACGAGAATGACGTGCTTTTCTGGGGCTCCTGAAAACGTAACGTTTTTTTTGTTTTTTTTATGTTAACATTATTTTCTCGTTTCACTATATTAAACTATATTAAACATAAACATAAATTTTTTCCTTCGTATATAATTTTAGTTATATGTTTCTTCTTTTAATGATCCTTAAATAGATTTATTAACTAGTTTTCTAAAGCAAGACAATGATAAAAATATGACGAAAAGAGCTAAGATCTGTTCGATCGACGATATTCTTTCTTAGAAAAAATATGTAATAATTTTTTCTTAGAAAAAATTCTTTCTTAGAAAGAATATGTAATAATTTATTTATATTTGTTCGTTCATTTTATATATTTGTTTATTTTTCGATAATCTTATTCTCGTTGGATTTAATGAAAAAATAACACAGAATACAGTAGGCCAACAAATTATTTTTTTAAATTTTACGGTAGTAAACTCAAAGGTATGTCCACTTTTTCTTTCCTATTAAAAAATTTTGAGATTTTTTTTTTTTAAACGTAAACATTAATTTTTAATTTCACTATTTTAAACATAAACATTAATTTTTTCTTCGTATATAATTCAAATTGTATGTTTCTTCTTTTAATGATCCTTTAAATAGATTTATTAACTAGACAACGGTAAGAGGAAAAGAAAAAGAAAGAGAAAAAGGAAAAGAAAAGGGAAAAAAGGGAAAATACGACGAAAAACACTAAAAAAATGTTCGATCTAGGATATTCTTTCTTAGAAAGAATATGTAATAATTTATTATATTTGTTCGTTCATTTTATATATTTATTTATTTTTCGATAATTTTATTCTCGCTGGATTTAATGAAAGAATAACACAGACAGTAGGCCAAAAAATTATTTTTTTAAATTTTACGGTAGTAAACTCAAAGGTATGTCCACTTTTTTTTTTTTTTTTTTTTTTTTTTCATATTAAATTTTGAATTTTTTGCAAGGAAAAAGGTTAATAGAAGCAATAAATGTTTTTTTTTTTGTTTTTTTTTTTCTTTTTAACAATACTCTCTAAGTGCAGTGAGGTGTTTTTTTTGTTTTTTTTTTTTTCTTTTTAACAATACTCTCTAAGTGCAGTGAGGTGTTTTTTTTTTTGTTTTTTTTTCCCGTTGAGCGGCCGTTACATCCAAGTTTGTTTGTTTGTTTTTTTTTCAACCAGCGTCTCTCTCTTTGAATTTTTCTTTTTCTCAATATGAAATTCTGTTTTAATATAAACAGGATTTTTTCTTTAGATATTAGGGAATAATTTTTTTTTTTTCATATTAAATTAAATTTTGAATTTTTTTTTTTTGCAAGGACAAAGGTTAATTGATATGGCTTGTCCAGCGGATTGTAACATAGCAATCAAGGAATTTGAAAAACTGTCAAAATATAAAGACCTGGAAATTGAAATAGAAAAAATGTGGAAATTGAAAACAAGAGTTGTGCCAGTGATAGTAGGTGCACTTGGAATGATAAAAAATGGAACAAAACAACACATTGAAAGAATCCCTGGAAACCCCAGCTTAAGAGATATACAAAAAATTGTATTATTAAGTACAGCCCACACACTAAGGAAAACGTTATCTATGTAATGCTGGGGATGATAGGGAGGATAGAAAAACATGAAATGGAGTCATAACAACACGCCACTACCTGCCTTAGGTCTCCCCGCAGACTTGGTTGGTAGTGAGACCAATGCAGAAATCGAAATATGATGAAAAATGACAAAATAATAATAATAATAATAATAATAATAATAATAATAATAATAACAACAACAACAGGAAGAGGAAGAGGAAGAAGAAGAAGACGACGACGATTGGAATTACAACGAGAATGACGTGCTTTTCTGAGGCTCCTGAAAAAAAAGAAAAATTTTGAAATTTTTTTTTTTTTTTTAAACGAAAACTTTAATTTTTAATTTCACTATTTTAAACATAAACATTAATTTTTTCTTCGTATATAATTAAAATTGTATGTTTCTTCTGTTAATGATCCTTAAATAGATTTATTAACTAGTTTTCTAAAGCAAGACAGCGAAAAAAGGAAAAAAAATATGACGAAAAACACTAAAAAAATGTACAATCTACGATATTCTTTCTTAGAAAGAATATGTAATAATTTATTATAATTGTTCGTTCATTTTATATATTTATTTATTTTTCGATAATTTTATTCTCGTTGGATTTAATGAAAGAATAACACAGAATACAGTGGGCGAACAAATTATTATTTTTAAATGTTACGGTAGTAAACTCAAAGGTATGACCATTTTTTTTTTTTCCTATTAAGAAAAAAAAAAAATTGAATTTTTTGCAAGGACAAAGGTTAATAGTAGCAACAATTGTTTTTTTTTATTTTAACAATACTCTCTAAGTGCAGTGATGTTTTTTTTTCCGTTGAACGGCCGTTACTTTCCAAGTTTGTTTGTTTTTTCAACCAGCGTCTCTCTCTTTGAATTTTTCTTTTTCTCAATATGAAATTCTGTTTTAATATAAACAGGATTTTTTTTCTTTAGATATTATCGAAATTTTTTTTTTCTAACTATTATAATTTTCTTAAAAATAAAACAAAACAAGAAAATAAATTAAATCCGATGAAGAACAATTTATATGGTATTATTTTATAGAAAATCTACGTATTTATTGATATATTTATTTTTATTTATCTATTGATTTAATTTACTTATTTAATTTATCTTATTCTGATAACCCTATTTTTGACCAGCGACTTTATTGAAAAAATAAATGATAGAGTGGACGAACAAATTATTAATTTTTTTTTTTTTTTTTTTTTCAACCAGCGTCTCTATATTTGAATTTTTCATTTTCTCAATATGAAATTCTGTTTTAATATAAACAGGATTTTTTTTTTTTTATGAAATTCTATTTTGTTTTAATTAATTTATCTATTTACTCTTTAAATGAACCTAAATAAAATCATCCGTATTATATTTCCTTTAGCTGTCGATATTTCACAATTTTTTTTTTTTTAACAAAATACTCTAGTATTGTTGTGTTGTTTCGTTGAGCCGTTGCTAGGCCAAAGTTTTTTTTTAACCAGCGTCTTTCTCCTTGAATTCCAACCGCGTATATGTCAGTTGTTGCTTGGCAGCCCATTTAGGAGAAGGAAAACTCCGAACAAAAACCCGCAACTCAAGGTGTTAATCGTGCCGAGGAGTGATTGGCTACTGCGCTATGAGGTCGCAAACGATTCCCTACAGGCTTCGGGACCCTGTTTGTAAAAGACCGTTACCCAACGTGCCGGGCAACTTTGGGTGGACTTTTGGACCCGTGCGTCACTCGTGGGAAAAACATGAAAAATACAAATAGAAATAAAAAGTCCAGTATGGCTCTTCCAGTGGATAAACAGGGAGCCCGTCCTTCAGGAGGGAACCTACCTGAGGTCGAAAAATCTGCCATAGGAACAAACTCCTACACAAAGAATGTATCTTCAGGTCCCCACAACCAGGATAATCCTAATGATGGTCCTGAAAATTCACCAGCTAGATCTACAACCGTATATTTAAAGAAAGAAAAAATAAAATGGTCTCGTGAGGAGTACAAAGTCGTTATGACTGCATTTCATGAAGCGTTACTCAAACCTCAAAAAAACATAACTCGCCAAACATATGACATTTGGCGTGAAAAAGTTGGTCAAGCAAATAGAAAGTATATTGACGAAAATAAATTGGCCAATGTACGTAGGTACATTATTCGTAATAACCGACTAACAGAGGCCGAAATTCATGAAATTAAAAGAATTGTAACAAGAAGAGTCGAATCAACAAAATATGAACAGGAACCGGAACCAGAAATAAAAAGTAATAACATCAAACAAATCACAGGTCATAATGTAGAAACCGTGAAACACGCAAATCACTGCGAAGATAATGATGTAAGTCTAAAAGTGCTGGAAAGGTGCGATCTGAGTCTGAGTCAGTTAAAAGACAAAAATAAAATGAGTTCAGAACACATCGAAGATAATTATTTGACGGAAAATAAGAACAATATACAGGAAGCCAAGATAGAAATAAAAAACCAGCTAAGTCAAATACAAAGTATTACAATGGAGGAACGTGAACAGCTCCCAAAATTCCAACCAACAAAGCAAAACCTCCGAACTATTAAACTGTACAATGCAGCACTGAAATCAATACTGGATGAAGACCCTCATACAAATCTTAACGAATTAATATATGCATCAGCAACAGCAGCAACGAAAAAAAAAATATCAAAATAAAAACAAGGCAGTCTCGTAGACGTGAAGTTCCACCTTGGAAAAGAAAAATAGAAAAAGAAATAGAACAATTAGAAGTGAATTATCAAAATTGGATGAACTGAGTAGACGAATAAATGTAAGTACTAGGAAAGGCAGAAGAGCCGTAAAAAAATATAACATCAAGAATGAAAATGACGTCTTATCAAACAAAGAAAAAATAAAGCAAAAAATCCAACTGAAGGCTCAAAGAATAAGACGCTATGAAAAAAGAGCAAGATTTTACAGAGAAAACAAGATCTTTCAGACTGATACAAAGAGATTTTACAGGGAAATAGGTAAAAAGAGAATTGAAGTGACAGTACCCCCCCCCCAGAATGGAAGAAGTCACACAGTTCTGGGAAAAGATATGGGCTTGCCCTAAAGAACTTAGCAAGGAAGTACATTGGATTACGCAAGAGACAGAACGAATGAAAAATAAAACCGAACAGACATGGTCTGGAATTACAGAAGATGATGTTAAATAAGCACTAAAAAAACACACACAATTGGAAATTCCCAGGCATAGATAAAATTTCTAACTTTTGGCTATATTATTTAAGCGCATCACATAAAAAAATAGCCAAAGAACTTCAAGAAATTGTTGACGATCCCACTAAAATTCCTGCATGGTTGACAAAAGGAATTACATTTCTTCTACCCAAGAATGGTGACACAAAAAATCCGAAAAACTACAGACCAATTACATGTCTTCCGACAGCATATAAACTATTAACATCTATTTTAACAAAGCAGACATATTTATTCTTAGAAAGAAATGACATGTTACCGCTTGAACAAA
This sequence comes from Ascarosepion bandense, assembly GCA_037127315.1. Taxonomy (NCBI): domain Eukaryota; kingdom Metazoa; phylum Mollusca; class Cephalopoda; order Sepiida; family Sepiidae; genus Ascarosepion; species Ascarosepion bandense. The sequence goes on from JBBBDQ010000253.1 coordinate 2,018,314, forward strand.
AAGGGTGCAAACGTGGCTGTTATGTTATGGCTGTTATTGTAAAGACCAATTGCTGATTAACAAAATGATCCTGGAAAACTGCTACAGTACAAAGAAAAATCTTAGTACAGCCTGGATAGACTATCGAAAGGCATTCGATAGTGTGCCACATGACTGGATTTTAAAGACTTTAAATATATACAAGATATCGCCCGTCATCATCAATTTCATCAAACAGTGCATGTCTATATGGAAAACAACCCTTTACCTCAATCATATAAATGGAACCTATAAGTCTGATGAAATAAACATCAAAAGAGGTATATTTCAAGGTGATTCTTTATCTCCCTTACTATTCTGCATATCATTAATAGCACTAACTAGTCAACTTAACAAGACAGAATGTGGTTATAAAATAGGACAAAAGAAAATAAGCCATCTATTTTACATGGATGACTTGAAGTTATATGCTAAGAATGATAATGAACTGGAAGGTCTTCTGCAAACTGTAAAATGCTTCAGCGAAGACATTGGAATGAAATTTAATTTGAATAAATGTGATAAAGCTACAGTTTTACGTGGATCAATACAAGAAACATCCTCAATTAGCCTAGACCCTGCTGTAACAATAAAAGAATTGAAACCAGAAGAAGCTTATAAATACCTAGGTGTAAATGAGAGCGAAAAGATTCACCATAAAAAAATGAAAGAAATAGTGCGTAAAGAGTACTATAGAAGGCTACGAATGATATTAAAAACTGAATTAAATTCACAGAACAGAGTTATGGCCATTAATAGCCTTGCAATCCCAGTTGTCCAATATAGCTTTAACATCTTAAACTGGACTCTAAACGACATCAGGCGAATGGATGCTAAAACAAGAAACCTTCTTTCTAAGCATAAGATGCATCATCCAAAGGCTGATGTAGATCGTCTATACATACCCCGTAAAGAAGGTGGAACGGGTCTTATTCAGCTGGAATTGTCATACAAGACAACAACTATTGGCTTACTAACATACATAGAAACAACAAAGGATTGGATGTTACAATTAGTAAGGCAACATGAAGAAAGAAAGAAAAAATATTCAATAATAAAATAAGGCAGTAAATTCAAACAAGATTTACAGTTAGTAGATTCTGTAGAAAAGCAGAACGGAAGCCAAGAGCCGACTATTGCGGCAAAGAATATGAAAATGAAAGCCAAAGATAAAGCTCTTGAACAGATGAAACAGCGCTGGCAAGACAAACCTCTGCATGTCCAATATCCAGTACGTGCCAATAAATCTAATGTTGACAAAGTTAATACTTATCGATGGTTACGTGCATCTGGATTAAAGTCCGGAACTGAAGGCTTTATTCTTGCAGCACAAGACCAAAGTCTTTTCACGAGAAACATTCAGGCAAATATTATGCATAATAATATGGATCCAACATGCAGGTTTTGTGATAAACACCAAGAAACAATAGACCACCTAATCTCAGGCTGTTCTGTGCTTGCCCCAAATGAATATAAAAATCGCCACGATAGAGTTGGGCAATATTTACATTGGGCAATATGCAAACATTATGGAAAAGCTGTAGGCAAACACTGGTATGAACATCACCCAGCACCGGTTACAGAAATAGAAGATGTAACCATTCTATGGGATTACACCATCTACACAGACAGAAAAATTGAAGCAAACAGGCCAGACATTATTGTTAAAAACCAGAAGGAGAAAACTTGTCTATTAATTGATATGGCTTGTCCAGCGGATTGTAACATAGCAATCAAGGAATTTGAAAAACTGTCAAAATATAAAGACCTGGAAATAGAAATAGGAAAAATGTGGAAATTGAAAACAAGAGTTGTGCCAGTGATAGTAGGTGCACTTGGAATGATAAGAAATGGAACAAAACAACACATTGAAAGAATCCCTGGAAACCCCAGCTTAAGAGATATACACAAAATTGTCTTATTAAGTACAGCCCACACACTAAGGAAAACTTTATCTATGTAATGCTGGAGATGATAGGGAAGATAGAAAAACATGAAATGGAGCCATAACAACACGCTACTACCTGCCTTAGGTCTCCCCGCAGACTTGGTTGGTAGTGAGACCAAAGCAGAAATCGAAATATGATGAAAAATGACAAAATAATAATAATAATAATAATAATAATAATAATAATAATAATAAAAAGTAAATATATAAAAAAAATGAAGCTCTGACACTAATAATAATATTATTATTAAAAAAAACAGATTTCAATAATAGTAATAAAATTATAATCATAAACTTAAAAAACTAAAAACACATATATACCCACATACACCCATATATACATACACAAACATACATGAAAAATATATCTAAAAATAAACATATCACAAAAATATTTTTCCATTAATATATATACATATATACACACACACACACACACACACACACACACACACACACACACACACATATATATATATATATATATATATATATATATATATATATATATATATAGATATATAGTCATCCGCAGACAGATCTGTTTCTCTTAATCACAGCTCATCAGTACGGTTAGACTCCGATTGCTTTTAACCCAGGATTGAAGCCCGACCAAATTGGCGTCAGTCGACGATTCTACATCTGCCCTATGGGTGCTCGGTAGAAGAAGACAAACATTTTAGCGTATACATTATAATTATACACGCCCAATAGCCAGAGTACTCTAATTCATCACGGAATGAGCGATGCGGATATATATATATATATATATATATATATATATACCGATATATGCGGATATATATATATATATATATATATATATATATATATATATATGCGCGTGTGTGTGTGTATATGTGTGTCTGTGTGTACATATGTGTTTTTTGAGTTTTTTTTTACTTTTATGACTATTATTTTATTAATATTATTGATGATCTGTTTTCTTTATTAATAATAACAATAATAATAATAATATAGTTAGTGTTAAAGTTTGTCATGTATTATTTCTTTATTTTTATTATTATATTTTTATAATAATATTTTATTAATGATTTTTCGTATCTTTTTTCTTTTTTCCAATAATAATAGTCTTATTCTGTTTCTAGATTTAAATTTTTTATATATGCATTTATTATTATTATTAATATTACTTTATTATATTATTTAACATCCTATTACTTTTTATTATTATTATTATTATTAATACTGGTTAAATTTATATATATAACATTATTTTATTATCATTATTTTTTACTAATTTACTAACATTAATGTTAAATTTCCATGTCAAGCTTTTCTAAGAAAATAGATAATTATAATACACGCTGGTTTCGATCTAAGACGTTAATCTTAATTTCCTTTCTATCTATACTGTTCTTTCTTCTCATATTTCATTTTCTTTTTCTTTCCCTTCCTTCCATTTCTAATTTTTTCGATATTTAATTATATTTTGTGTTTTCTTTTATAATTTTTAATTATTTGAACGGTATTTATAATATAATACTAATAGTGATTATATTTAGGTTTGTGTAGAAATTGTGATTTACAAATTATTTTGTACCGTGAATATATCCCATTATTTTAAAAACTAAATTTTAATGATAAAGTTATTGTCATGTCTTTCATAAAAAAGCAAATGGGATGCAGGAGACGCTGGTGTCGAGCTGTGATGTTTAATTTAAATTCTCTGTATGCTGTTTGTTCTCTTTCTATTTATTTTTTTATTTCTGTTCTTTCCATTTATCTATTTTCTATATTTTTCTTTTTCTTTCTCTCTTTTTTTCTTTTTTTTTTTTTTTGAATGAGCGAGGAATTGTTTATTGTAGATTACCGTTAAAAATGCCTATTCTTAATATGGCCACGTGAGTGTCTGTGTGTATTCATTTTCAGTAACATTGTGAAGATTAACTGTTCCATCATTTGGGTCTGACGGTTTTCAAGGTCAGAGGCGAAATAAGTATTACCAATGAAAATTGTAGATTATATACATGTATATGTGTGTGTGTGTGTGTGTTTGTGTATATATATTTGTATATATAAATATATATGTTCATAGATATATATGTAGTTTGCATATATATATATGTATATATATATACATATATATATAGGTATATATAATTATATCCATATATATAAATATATTATATGTATATATATATTTATAAACAGAGAATGATTCCATACCTTTATTTCCCCCGAAGAAGTGTTTAAATCCCAACACTGAAACAAACATATGATTTTAGGGAAGAGGACATTATGTGCATGTTCTAAAACATAATTTATAATATATATATATATATATATATATATATATATATATATATATATATATATATTGTTTTTACAAAACTTTGTGTAGCACAATATCACTGAATGATATATCTGAATCTCATATTGAAAGCAAGATAACAATATCTTATTGAAGCCACCTTTCCATACAGGTGTTTAATTTTTGTTCTAGCTGTTTAAAAATATTAAGATACAGAAACATTTCTTGAGAATACGAAGACATTTTATTTGTATATTTAATACTTTGGATGTGCAACTGATTTCTTATATATGAATGTTAAATCAGAATGAATATGTCAACTCTATTATCCTCGGATAATTATAAGATAGAAATAGAAATACGCTGGTCTGCAGACACACGAAATTATTCATTTAACATGTGACATACAAGTGATTGAAGTTCCAAAGAGACTCGTGAATAAAAAAAATTATTAAAAAAATAAAAAAATAATTCAATTCATATATCCTCTTAATAAATATTACATAATCAGGATTACGAATGGAAACGAGAAAATTAAAAACATATTCGATTTTAAAAAAGAAAATATACCGACTATTAAATCGAAGTGAAACTGCATAAATCTCTTCTAGAAAACAATAATGTGGGCACGTAATATATTACAGTTACATTCTACACTTTTATCAGAAACAATATGAAAATGTAGAAAGCGTATATACAAAAATAATTCTAAACCACGTACTCATATATGACGACAGCGATTGTATGAATATTAAAAGTTTAATAAATATTACATCACTACCGGTTACCTATAAAGTTTTTATCATCGTGTATCTATGAAAGGAGTTTACAATACACTTCAGATTAATTGTATTACAACATATTTAAAGAAAAAATATGAATCTTAACTTGCAATATAAATGGCAGATCGAGAAAAATTAAAAATCATATTATCTGAACAACAACAGAAATTTCATAAATCCATCTGTGCAATGGATATTCAAAACAGACATGGAATGGCTAATGAAGTTAGGACTTAATTAGACTTGATAGAATACAAATATTAATGATGTATTAACAGAGATTGAAAATCAGTTAAACTGAAAACTATGCAAAGAATTTAAAAGGAATTGAAACCAAAATTTAAAAAAAAATAATGAGCAGTTTTTAATTTTGTAAGATGTATGCATCTTAACAGGAAAAGCAGAATTTACTCAGGATGACATATCTAGTAATAAAATTATAGTGTAAACAATATGAGGTTCAAAAAGTTTAATTGAAACGTCGATATTAACTGTAATATGGAATCAATAAAAAAGACGAAAATAATATTCATTAATATTAGAGCAGATCAGGTACAGTATAAGATGCTATAACAAGGCTAAACTAGACCAGGAGAGACAAAACAGTTTCAAATGAGCAACATTGATTAAACCATAACCGTAAAGGCATTTTGAGTACATTGATCATGTAAGGAAATGTGATTTGAATATACTATTTAATGCCACTTCTTTTTAGTTTTATAATCCTTCACAACTATCGAGATTTACCAAGATTACTTTGAAAACAGAATAGAATATTTCAACGATTTCCATGGGTTTTTACGGTCACCTTTTTGACGTAAACCGTTTACCCTTAATTTTAACAAATTTTGACCTCACCTTAGCTAAATCTCATGTGAGAAAGACTGGCTAATGGTATTCTGTAATTTAAAAAACAAACAATCTATCAACGATACCAAGTATCTCCACATTAATCTATTACTATAAGCTGAGCGCTCATGGGAATAAAATCGAGGTAGGGTTAAATATTCACAATTAAATTGCCTGGAAGACGTATTGGATCTGAAGCTTGCATTAATTTCTAATGTAACTGAAAATATTGCTTGTATTTACTCAGGAAATACTCGTCTATTTTTTCAAGAACGTTCTTTACAAGCGTCAGATCAATAAAAGAATAGAATATAAATTACATTTCTGTGTTGGTGCTCTCTAGTTTTCACTGTCTGGCAGTGATTGCTGTATTCAAAAGCGTTTGTCTTTGAGAGGGATTAATTATTTCTTTTTACAACCATTTTCCGACGGACAAAATACTGTTCTCCAAGGTCTATTTCTATGGCAAACATTCTACATATGTATTTATCTAACTCAATTCTTCATCAATCGATTCCTCCATATCAGATTAATAGTAAAAAATAATACGAAAGATGTTACACGGAGTCATATGCTTTGCAATACCTATTTATTTGTAGAAGAGGCTCCACAGGTGATGCTTTCTACACATGCATGTTGACATCCTGTTTTATCGGTTTGCAAATCTTTCAGTTACATGCGTTATTTCAATCGAACTTTTCGATATTTTACATCACAGATCAAGGCGAATAGATAAATAATCTCGACTTAAATTTGCAAATTAAGATGGAGGTAGATAATAATATGTAGCCTTCCCTAAATCTATCAGAGTACTTAGAAAACCCATTTGAATGAGTTATATCATACTTAGGATTCCTTCGCAAACAAGTTTAAGAAGATTTCCATTATCCAAACATGTATCCGCTGTGCACAAGTGATATGTTAGAAGAGTATAATATTTGAACACAGGCAAATAACTAACATTTTCCTCGCAGACGATTTAACAAGGAATATTATTCTGAACATTATTTAGCTTTAAATTATTCTGACTAATACTTAGCTTTATATTTCTAATTTTAATTAAATTAAAACATTATTTCGCCTAAATGTCTTCTCTACTTTAAACTCTTTTGGATTAGAAGTGAGTTATTTTTTTAATTTGTGTTTTTTTTATCATCGTCTACTATGCACTTTTTAAATCTTGTTGTAGTACGTAAAATATTCTCTAACAAAAACTATTTCTCCTCTAGTCGTAAAGATGATTTGCTTACTTATCAACGACGTTTAATTTATTTATAGTTATAAATGTCAATGAGACAATGAATATGTTGGGAAAGTTATCAAGATGCTGGAGGTAAGAATTGCGCAACATGTTCGTATTTTTATGCGTAAGCTTACGCCTTTAATATTCGTGCACTCACATACAAATAAGTCTGCCATTGGTAAAGAATTGTAAAATCCAAACACATGCAATATTATTATTTGTTTTGTACAGAGACCGGAGTTAATATCCAACAGCTGTCGGGATCAACGAACAGCGAACTGCTCGGTGTATAAGAGACATTAAAAATTATCATTATTAAGCAATATATTAACTCAGTATTTTTTATTTACTTTTCATTAATTCCCCTGTTCGCATGTCCGCTTTGATAAATTATAAAGATAGTTAACCTTCAGAAAATCCTCTTCCTAAGAATCCAGGTTTAAACGAATGTACACGCCACTGAACAATCATATTAATGAGCCACATACCAAAAATCATCATCCGAATCCTGACAAACAGAGCACAAAGTAGAACCAAATCAGAGATAAGACAAAAACAGTGCGATTTTTTCAAGGACACTGGAACCAGGAACGCAACATTTCCGATTAGGATGCTATCAGAAGAGGCAATACAAATGAAAAATATTAATATTTGTTTTATATACTATACAAGGGCATTTGAAAAAGTACACCCACAAATAATTGATAGAAATGCTCAGCAACTTCGTCCTATTTGGGAAAGACATTAGAGATATCAAGAACCTCTACTGGCTGCAAACCGATAGGAAAGGAATTCAGCAACTATAGAAAGATAAAAAAGGATGTATCTTTTCACCAGATTTATTCAACTCATACAGCAAGACTATTATGAGGACTGTAGACGTTATGACTAGATTCGTCAACAGCGACTACAATCTGAACACCATAAAATACACAGTTAATACAGTGCTGATAGCACACTCGGAAAGGAAACTTCAAATTCTTCTAATGAAGCTGAAAATGTCGGAAGAAAACACTACAAATAAATTACCAAAAAAAAAAAGAAAAAAAAAATGAATGCATGGACATCAGCAAATAGAGGAGCCCGAAATGCCAATTACAGCTGGGCTGGGGTACTAAATTCAAGCAGGTACAATAATTTGAATACCTAGGAAGTTTTCTAACAAAATATAGAATGTGCGACAATGAGATCCGTAGGCGAATTGACATAGAGAAAGAGCGCTCTAGAAGCTGTATAAAGAATTAAGAGACAGGAAAATTTCGCTAGAAAAAAAAAGGCGTAATGGATTGCTATGTTATGTCAGTTCGTAAGTATGGAATTGAATGCTTGACAATATCATAGATGAAGGAAAACTCTTGGCAAATGAAATGTGGTTTCAAAGAATGATAGTGCAGATATCATAGATTGAGCATGTGAAAAATGATATGGTTTTGTAATAGATGGGAAGGAAAGGAAATTAATACTGAGCATCAGGAAAAACAGGTAAAGTTCGTGGGACACATATTAAGGAAGGAGGGCTTGGAGAATATGATAATCACAGGGCAGTTAGAGTGAAAAGAGACAGAGGAAATCAGCGGATATCATACTTGATGGGACTGAACAAGTACATGACAGAGCCATGGTAACAGGAGAAAGCGTTGTAAAAGCCATCAGAGATACGGAGACGGTGAGGGCTATGATCATCTATGTCCTGAAAGTATATGGCATTTATTTACTTTTCACAATGCTTCAGACAAAAACTACATTAAGATATGTCATTTAATTGTAATACGTATTATAATTTTGTATTCGATTCTATTTAAAAAAAAAAACTTTTTTTATATATTTGTGTTGTGCAAGTTATCTGCTTACATACACAGAAATGTAAAAATATATATACATATACATTTCTTCAAATATCATTTTTAGTGGAACCTTATTTCAGTAGTGCATGTGTGATTTATTGTTTGAATTTTGTCTACCAGCATGTGCAAAAAGGAAAAGATTATAAAAAGGTGACCTCCAAATGGAATTACACCTGCGTAAAAATTCTACTGGTACACTTTGACTGCTTATTGAAGGAGAGCTTTACAAACACAACAGATTCTATTTTTTGAAAGTACTTTCACCCAATGAAATTTTCCTAAATCAATATTTCTCAGTATCCTATAAAAATCATAAATATTATATGGCATTTCAATTCAGATTAGGCTGTGGTTTGTTCTCAGGGTCAAACTGCTGCTAAAAGAGTTCGGCTTAAAATTACCCCTTCGCAAGATCTTTACTCCAGTATTAATGCCATGGTAACATGTAGAATAGTCGGATTTAATGATTGGGGTTTAATACGTGATACACGCTTTGGGTGATCATGTCTCGAAAGAGACATGACTGACTGGGCTCAAGATTATCGCGCAGCAGATCGAGCATGTAAACAATGTTGAGCTTTTCGAAAGGATGGGAAAGAAAGGAAATTAATACTGAGTATCAGTACAAAACAATGTTCTCTAGAAAATAGTGGTTATTAACGCAAAATGACGTGGAATAAAAAAAATCTTATAGCATTGACTGGAAATAGAAAACGCCATTGTTTTGCGGTAGATTGGTTACCAGCCAAGGCTATGGAATTCAATCTGTCCTATTATTTAACGCATAACTGGAGGGAAGAGACGGATTATAACCTTTCTCAAGTGCATTTGTGCGTAAGTGAATGCAAGAAATCTAGCTGGAATTCAAACTCGGCTCCCCGATTTGTCGTTCCGAGTCAATATCTAATGCACCACATCGAGATGAATACATGTAAAATTTTTAAACATATTAAGTTATTTTTTTCTTTTCAAAACTTAAACCGACACATTGTTATTACTTAAAAATGTAATTCTATTCGATACTCGTATGTATGTCAAAATAAATAAGATTTTAATATCTATATTTATTACATTTTGACATAAACCATCTTTCAAAAAATATATTTTATCAGTAAACTAGTGAAAACCAACAATCTTGTCATTAATATCATCGCAAGTCAATACAATATATATATATATATATATATATATATATAAAGGATCAATTATCGAAACTTTTTGTTTTATATATATATATATATATATATATATATATATAACAAAAAGTTCGATACTTGATCCTTTGGATACCAATTATACGAGGAAACTCCTCACTTCTTCAACAACGGTGAAGTCAAAATTTTTGATACTGGTAGAAGTAAAAAAAAATTATCCATACAAAGGACAATAAAATGGGGTTTGATTAACACTTTTTTAATATAAGGAAGTAAAAAGGGTAAAGCAAACATATACCTATGACACATATTGGAATACATATCCTTCCCCCATACAAGAGGCAAGAGTTTAAAAGTTAACATCTAGCCATGTCCAAAAGATAGAATTGTTAGGGGGAACAGAAATAAGAAAGGGCGAATGGGTGGTTGATTGAGAAGTAATGTATTAAAAAATGTTCGCTTAGAAACAAATGAAAACTTCGGACGTCAATGTTGAAAAATGTTTATATGTGTAATAGTGTCATAGAAAAACAAAAATGGAAATAAGATTCGTCACTAAAACAAAAATATTATAAAGGTGCAGGGAAATAAGTGATAGGATTTGGTCTACAGGTTCTTACATGTTAAATAGTAAACACTTAGATAGAAAAAGGAGGAAGGAAGGTATCTATGTACATGTATATGTGTGTATGTATGGGATGTAGATGTGTGTATATGTATATGGGCATATAATTGTGTATATGTATGCAGGTTTATATGTGTATATGTATATGTGTATGTGTTTATATATATATATATATATATATATATATATATATATATATATATATATATAACATAGTGTTGATCCACGTATATGTATAGGAAAACTACTAAAAAGTTATAAGTTTAAAAAAGTATTTTTGACAGTGTTTATTTGTTTTTATTATATATTATATATATTTATATATTTTATCAGAAACAAATGATTTTAAAATTTATTCTATGTACCCTTACCTCTAGAACCGACTAGCACTTACAAAACAGAATTATCACTTCTCATTCAGAACCTGAACCACAACATAAAAAATAAAATAAATCTCTTATTCCTGAGAACCCCAAAACAATAACATTCTACACTATCCCAAAACTACAGAAACTTCCCAAAATCATTTCAGAAAGACACCCTAACACCTCTTCATCAAACCCACATCATACTAAACAATCAAATAATGAAGAGATCTATAAAATTTCAAAAGCCCTTAAAATCACACCACTTGGCAGACCCATAATACCAGGCATTGGTACCCTCACAGAACTTAATTCTGGGTACATAGACAATATCCTAAAACCTTTATTTCCTGACATGCCTAGTTATATTAGAGACACCACTGACTTTCTCAAAAAATTAGAAAACATTAACTTAGTCCACGATAATAATATCCTAGTAACGATGGATGTTAAGTCTCTGTACACGAACATTCCACATGTTCAAGGAGTATCAGCTTGACATGAGTTCTTTAGTAAAAGAAAATTACCTAACAACCAAACTACAGACATATGCCAATTAATACATTTCAATTTAACACAATAATTTTAAATTCAACAACAAACACTATTTACAGATTAGTGGCACAGCAATTGGCACGAAAATGGCACCTAGCTATGCCAATATCTTCATGCACATTCTAGAAAGAAAAATACTAGACAATTCAGAATATAAACCATCACATTATTTTAAATACATTGATGACATTTTCTTATATGGACTCATGGATTAGAAAAATTAAAAAACTTTTTTACTTTCTGCAACAACTTCCACAATACAATTAAATTTACCATAGATTACTCATACACATCCGTCCCTTTCTTAGACGTCATGATAAAATTAAACAAACATACGCTTTCCACAAGTCTATGCAACAAACCCACAAACCAACATAAATTCCTACACTTTAACAGTTGTCATCCCCTTAAATTAAAAATCTATCGTATACAGCTCATTTCTAAGAATCAAACGCATGTGCTCACACCATCCAGATTTTCTATGTAACATTAACAATCTAACAAAGCAATTTCTAAAGTGTAACTACCCAATAAAAATAATAAAAGAAACACTAAATAAAACCATCCACATAAATCGTAACACACTTCTCACATACAAGAAAAGAAAAAACAACAACCGAATTCCCATGGGTTTTAACCACAATCAATATTCTCACACACTTATTCAAAATTTAAAATATGATTACAAAAACCTCCATTCAAACAAAGATATCAAAGACATTTTCGATAAACCACCCGTAAATGCAACGAAACAAACACCCAACCTATCAGCTGTCCTCACTTCTACCAAATATCTAAAAAATAAAAACCTATCAGGGAATTTCAAATGTCAGAAATCTCGCTATGTTGCAGACATTTAGTAAACGATGCAGTATTTTCTCTACCCAACACCAACATCAAATTACACCCACCACGCCTCACCTGGGACAGCAAAAACATAATATATTTTCTCTTCTGTTCAATATGTCCAAATAGTGGATATATTGGTGAATCTGGAAATAGCTTTAGATTCCGTTTCAATATTCATAAACTAAGCATACGCCAAAGCAACCCGTATTACTCCATAGCAGAACACTTCAATCAACCGGGACACACATTAGAAAACTGCAAATGTTTACTAATAGTTTCTGATTTTAGTTCTACATACTCACGCAGAAAGAAAGAAAAATACTGGATTTTAAAATCAAATACATACAGGATAGGGTTAAATAGGGACTTAGGTGTTTTGAATCTTTAATTTCAATAGTTAAACATGTTTTAGATACACTTAAATAAATTTCCTTCAAAACAACATGTATACGTATTATTAAAGATAGGTTTACGTTTACAAATATTTAAAAAAATCTGTCGCTTTCTGCGTCATATGATTTAAACAATCTCTCCACGAACGCTCATCGCGAAAACGTTTCTAATTTAAATTTTAAAATCATTAGTTTCTGATGAAAAGCCGGGGATGGTCTGAAATATCAAATATAATAATAGAAATAAATAAATACTGTCAAAATACATTTTTAACCTTACAACTTTTTAGTAGTTTTTCCTATCCATATATATATATATATATATATATATATATATATATATATATATATCTGTTTATATGTCTATATAGATCTTTGTTGAACCCATATTAAAATAAAATTTATTTATATACTTCCTTATATGTTTTAAATCGTATGCTAAATACATTTTGCCTTTTAATTAAAAAAAATATTAATGTTGGCTAATTTTTAGCAGGGCCCTATAGAATTTATGACAATTCCGTTCCGTTAAAAAAGCCGCACTAAATTGAGTTTCTTTAATTTTAAAACCAATTAAAATTAAATTTCCTTTGTGAATTTCGATTATTCTTTAAGTAAATTATGTGCGCGAGTGTGTGTGTATGTATGTACTTGTATTAATAGGAACGGATTCTTTTTGAAATCTAACTTTGATTTTAATATATTTACTTTAAAATTTAAAATTTAAAATATATTTTAAATTTGTACGAGTAAATCTTTTTCTATAACAGTTGTCCCTGTCATTATTTATTTAAAATAAAATCTTTCGGTAAATTTTTCAATCATTTTTTCAAACATTCATGTCAGCAAATTTCTTTTGTTTCTAAGCGAAAATATTTTCATATCTTATTTTCAACTACAACCCGTACGTTTTCGTTTCTGTTCCCCCAACCACTTCTGTCCCTCTGACATGGCTAAATTTTAACTTTTAAACTCTTGACTCTTGTATAAGGGAGGGGCATGTCTTCTAATATGCGACACAGTTATCTGTCTGCTTTCCCCTTCTTACTTCCTTATATTAAAAAACTGTTAATTCCACCCCATTTCCTTTTCCTGTGTATGGGTGATTACTTTTTTTACTTCTACCGATATAAAATCTTGCAAACAAACTAACCAGGCATCTTGCTCTCTGTGAAACTAACCTTCACCCTTCCATACCCACTTCTGAGATTTACATTACTGGTTGCCTTCCCCTCATCAGGACAGACTCCAATATCCATATGTATGGGCTTGGTGTTTATGCAAGTGAACATCTCCCTCTAGCTAGGATGATCTCTCTTGAACCCCTTGATCATACTTTAATGTGCTTCCGTCTTTCACTTCTAAACTCCTGTTAGCTATCTTTTATTTCTCTAGCGCACCCACTAATCTCCTGACTATTCAGTACTTGATAGCATCTCTAATAATATCGATAAGGCCATTTTTTCTCATTCATCTGCTCATGTATTTGTGTTTGGGGATTTTAACGCCCACAACGCCAAGTAGCTGGAAAACTCTGTCAACAATCTTGATGGTGTCCACACTATGAAATTTTTAATTCGCAGTCTCTTACGCAACTGGTGGATTTCCCCATGCGTCTCTCTAATAACCCTCATGGAAGTAACTCACTGCTAGACATCTGCTCCACTTCTATCCCAGACTCATTCAATGTCAAGCGGCTCTGCCCTACTCGGTAACTGAATTGTCTACATCTGACTTCCCTCCTTGAACTGAGGCCAAACTGAATTACGTCCACATTACCCTCTCGCTGGTGTCTAATATAATCTCAAAGCTTGACCCTCATAAAACGAGTGGAGGGGACGGAATCCTAATCATAATTTTGAGGAAATATGCCATTGAACTCTCCTAAGTCCTCTCTAAACTCTACAACTACTACCTGTCTGCTTCCTGCTTTCCTCATTTGGGAAGTCTTCCTCTGTAGTTCCTATATGTAGGAATACTGGAGAAGTCTCACACCCCGTTGATTATCGCCCTATCAGCCTCTTACTGATTTTTGGGAAAGTGTTCAAAGCCATTATCTACGACGAGTTGGTTCAGGATATCACAGACTACAGACTCTACTCGAACAAACAGTATAGTTTCCGCTTCACCAGGTCTATTGCTGATATGCTAATGTCCATCACTGAGTATATATACCAGGCTCTCGACAAGAATGGATATTTCCAAATCGTTTGACAGAATCTGGTTTCTTGTCCTTCTATGCAAGCTGCGGAGATATAGTTTAATTGAACAATTGTTTGACCTAATCCAGTCATTACTCGTAAATCGCAAAATGACTGTAGTATTAAAGAGACATGCTTCTCAAAACTATCATATGAACTCAAGTGTCCGTCAAGACTCTATTCCAGGTTCTACACTTTTTCTAATTTACATTAACGATCTCCTCGATTTACGCTGTAGGCATGTACGCTGATAACTCCACAGTTTACTCTCACCTATATCAAAAATCTGCTAAGGTTGACAAAGCTAACCTCTCTGCGAGCTTGAGAGAGACCTCTAAGGCTCATCCCTTGTTCCCTGTTTAGGATGTGGTTAACGGTTTTCTCTTTTCTAATCTTTTCACTACTTTTTCTTTTTTTTTCTTTTTTTTCAATTGGAGTAGATAGACTAATCTATCGTCCTGTTCACACTCCACCCACGTCTATTGAACAGGTTAAGAGGCTCATCCCTTGTTCCCTGTTTAGGATGTGGTTTCCGGTTTTCTCTTTTCCAATCTTTTCACACCTTTTTCTTTCTTTTTTTCAATTGGAATAGATAGACAAACTATTGCCCGGTTCAGACTCCACCCATGTCTATTGAACAGGTTAAGAGGCTCATCCCTTGTCCCCTGTTTAGGATATGGTTTCCGGTTTTCTCTTTTCCAATCTTTTTACTCCGTTTTCTTTTTTTCTATTTTTTTTCAATTGTAGTAGATAGACTAAACTATTGTCCGGTTCACACTCCACCCACGTCTATTGAACACGTGAAGAGGCTAATATCTTGTTCCCTGTTTAGGATGTGGTTTCCGGTTTTCTTATTTCCAATCTTTTCACTCCATTTTCTTTTTTTTTTTCTTCAATTGGAGTAGATAGACAAACTATTGCCCGGTTCACACTCCAGCCACAACTATTGAACAGGTTAAGAGGCTCATCCCTTGTTCCCTGTTTAGCTATATGGTTTCCGGTTTTCTCTTTTCCAATCTTTTCACTTTCACGTAGCCCCCTGCACATCAGTGGCGTTACCGCCTTGCTTGGGGTGATATGATTAAAAAAAAAAGAAATCCGTGGTGGCTGTCGTAAGAAATGGCTCGTAAATTTTAATGCTTCCAAAACGGAGCTCTATCTATTAACAATCATAGACAATCTCTCCTATCCTCGCATTAGCACTCTCAGCGGACGTTAAATGGAATGATTATAACGAATACTTTGTTAAATCCGCTGCTAAGAAGGTTGGTTCACTGTGCAGGGCCAGGAAATTTTTTCCGTCCATCCTGTACCTGTATAAATCTACCATCCACCCCTGTATTGAATATTGATCGGATGCCCCTGTTATTCATCTCTGGGTTCTTGACAAAATCCAATGTAGAATCTGTAATGTAATCGATACCGACTTGGCGGTTCGGCTGCAGTCGCTATCTCACCCGTATGACGTGGTTCCCTGTGTCTCTTCTACAAAAAATATCACGGCTTCTGTTCCGATAAATTTAGATCACGGGTTTTCCCTAGGTATGAATTTACACAAGTTACTAGATTAGCAAACAGGTTCCACCATTTTACAGTGGAACCGATAAAATATAACACGAATTTCTACTTATAGCTTCTTTTCACGCACTTCCCACCTGTTGAATTCTCTTCCATATACTTGCTTTCCCGAGATCTACAATCTCCAAGTATTTATGTGTGAGGTCAATAGACATCTCTTATCTCACTAATTTGCATTATCCAAACAAACTCTATCTTTTTCATCTAATCTATCCCCCATTCTCGGTATTTGTACCCGTCTATTACCCTCCTTCTGACATTTTCTATAACTAACACCTCTTTCTCATCACTTTTCCTTGTGTAACTCCCTGCTCAACAGTGGCAGTAGAACGGTTGGGGTGAAATGATTAAGAAAAATAATAAATAAATTTTAGTTTCGCCGTTGCTGAAGAAGCGATAATTTAATCGTAGAAATGGCCAACAAACGGATTTAAATATCAAAATTTTTCTTTTATTTTTTATGTTTGGCTCTTTTAATAGAATGTCATATTTGCATCGAGCCCTGCACAATGATCAATCTTATATTAATGAAATAATATTGATAGGATCG
The DNA here is from genome assembly GCA_037127315.1 of Ascarosepion bandense. Lineage (NCBI taxonomy): Eukaryota > Metazoa > Mollusca > Cephalopoda > Sepiida > Sepiidae > Ascarosepion > Ascarosepion bandense. The sequence continues at coordinate 2,035,542 of JBBBDQ010000253.1, forward strand.
GGTTTTTGGGATTTACCTCTCTGACCACTTTTTTGGAATTTAATATATATATATATATATATTAATACAGGTTTCATTGAATAATATAGACAAGTTCTGTCTATTTATTTTGTGTAAGATCCGTTCGTATGATCTGATTAGCTTGATAGTATTGTCATGGAAAGACGACAAGAAATCGCAATAATTGTTGATTTTTTATCAGGTCTGATCTTTCGGCTTACATAAGCCATTATCAAACGATGAACATTTAATGTTCAGTGAACATAGAACATTTAAATTATTATTAACAGAATGGAGTTATACAGAGAAAATTAGACAGGTCCATTTTTGTGTCGCACATGGCTGTAGGCCGAGAAGGAATGGTGGTAGTGGTTTTTTTTTTCAATTGTGTGTATAGTGGCATGAGGGATTGGTCTGGGAACTGCTGCTACTATGGTGTAGGGGGTAAGTATAATAACTATGACCTCTCCCGTCGATTATAGGCATTGAAGTATGTTAGTAGAGGTGTCTAAATTTATTTTATTTACGCTAGGTTTAAACTGTTTGATGCAGATAGCTTCTAGAATTTTAAGTTTTCGTTTATTATTTTCTTGTCTAAGTATATGCGTATTTTCAACAAGTGTTTTCCTAAGAAGTGTGCGTTGATAGCCGTGGTGTTTTAAATGTCGGAATATGTTAGAATTTTCATTTAAGTGCAATGTAAGTCTCCGCGAAAGCGAGTTAGTAGTATGTCCAATGTAGGTATTATTTAGTTTGTTAGAGATACATTCTCGAAAGGGGCATTTGAATTTATACACTACATTGTTTTTTTGCAAATCGCTAACGGTGGGGGAGGAGTCGTTGCGGACGATTGTGTTGGATGTTGTGGATTTAGCATAATATATGATAAATTTAATCCTTTTGTTGGGGTCTGTCGGAGAGATATTAGTGTTTATGAGTTTATGTGTGTGTGTGTGTGTCGTTTATGTGATATATATATATATATATATGTGTGTGTGTGTGTGTGTGTGTGTGTGTGTGTGTGTGTGTGTGCCGTTTTTGTGATATATATATATATATATATATATATATATATATATATATATATATATATAAATGAGTTGTGGTGCAGTGGATATCCGCACGGAACGACAAATCTGGGAGCCAAGTTCGAATTCCAGTAGAATTCATTGCATTCACCTACGCGCAAATACATTTCGAAAAGATATTAATCCGTCTATTCCTTCCAGTTATGGGCAAAAGAACAGGACAGATCGGGTTCTATATCCTTGGCTGGCAACCAGTCTACCGCAGAAAGCAATGACAACCTACGGGATAATCTTCTGCTCAGTCAGTCATGTCTCTTTCGAGACATGATCGCCCAGGCGTACATCACGTATGGCATTTAACTCACTGATATATATATATATATATATATATATATATATATATATATATATATATATGGGGGGGGGGGGCGTGTATTTGTGTGTGAGCTATTTTTGTGATAATATAACAGTTATTCAATGTATAGCCTCTTTGCAATTGAAACTATATCAAAATATATTACTGAAGCATTCCCTATAGTTTTGAAAATGCTTAAATATTTGTTAAAACAATAATACCAATATTAAATAGAAATAAGGTAATAATGATGATTTTAATTAACTCCGAGCGAAATAGCATAAATCGGAAATAAGGCATGATATATGTCAACTACGATAAGTTAGTTTTAGGAACATTAATTAAAACAAAAAATTTGCAACATATCTGGCGCCAACAGACCAAATCATTTCCTCTTGTTGGAAGAGAATAAATTGTACAGACTGTATCTCAATTCACTTGCACTGCACAAAGTAATAAATAATCAAAAATTCGTTGAAGTTTTCAAAATTGCCAGAAAACAGCTAATTATACATTAAGCGAATAACAGTTGAGCTACCTTTCTTGGAACGCTGGAAGGTAAATGAATGATATTTCCAACAACTAGAATTATTGAATATTTCCAAGGAGCGGAATTAGTGAATAATTCCAACGACCGGAATTACTGAATATTCAAGGAAATATTTACAATTATAAAAATATCTCATAATGGAGAAGTCAGTTTTATTTTGTGGATTAATGGATAGATTAAGTAACAACATTGCAAATATTTCTATTGTAATGAGTGAATGTTAAATGTATATTACAACGGGTATGATGTTTTATATATATATATATATATATATATATATATAAATTTCATGAACTCTACGTGAGTGTGTATATTATCAGCCAGTAAAAACTGTTTGAATTTATCATTTGCGCTATGTAGTCTTCATGTCTGGCCTTTACTCATGAATGATAATTATATAAAAATACAGGAGCCAATGCCGGGACTGATTTATTACTTTAATATTTTAAAGAGAAGAAAATGTACTCAAGAATTATGGTTTGAAAACAATGATGGTTTAATATGAAAACGTTTGAAAATAATCAATTGATTCTCGAGCTTTTGCAAATTCAAAAGAAAAAACTTGCGTTTTTGCAAGTAATAAACTGACAATTTCAAATATCAAAATCATGCAACAGATACCGACAAAGATTTCTATAACACAGAAAAATATAAAGTAAATAATTATAAGGACACCTTCCTATTAGTACCTAACTTTATAAAATTTTATATCATTTCCATTTTCCTAAATGCATGTATTCGAGAAACTGCCATAAAACAATCTATCTGCAGTAGACTGGTTGCCAGCCAAAGCTCGAGAAGCCAATCTGTCCTATTATTTAAAACATAAATAAAGATCAGAGACAGATAAATTCTTTTCCCAAGGGTATTTGTGCATAAATGAATGTTGCATTAAACTACAAAAATGTTTATTAACGTGCATGTAATACACACACACACACACACACACACACACACACACACACACACACATATATATATATATATATATATATATATATATAATTAAATTTGTATCTTCTTTAAAATTAATTCAATTTGATTTAGCATAAGGAAATTTCTATGTTGTGAGATTTTTCTTCGTCATCAGAACATTGATTCATTGCAGTAGCAATCGGTCTACCACTGAATGTCACAGCAACAGACTGCGGGAACTCTTCTGCCACGTCAGCCATGAATTAAAAATAGATATGTTCAACCAAGCGGCATCAATGCAACATTTATTAAGGAAATCTTTTGTACCACTTCTTTTTGCATTTGATCCCACATACAAAATAGTATATTCTTTCTACTTTGGTCTATTCATTTGAAATAAATATGCTAGTTATGTGAGTGTTTAGTTAGCTTATTTCTCATTAAAATGTTGTAGATACTCGCATAATCTGCTGAATAAATATTCAACAATCGGTAAAAGAACTGCGTGTTTATGGTTATTGCTTTTAAAGTAAGTTCATTGCTTTTAAAGTAATTTCTATTTTTATTTCTGGGGATTTAAATGTTTAAATATTTTTGAAATAAACAATAAAAGACGTAAAACTAATTTCGATCTCTCACAATATTAATCCTCGTATTAAATGATTAATTACCCGTTTTTCATTTTTTTTATTTTTGTTGTTTTTATTTTCACTTTGACCAATGTGTCTGACCGGTAAGATTTTGCGGAAATGTCATCTCGTCACTCAGATACAAGTTCAGAATTTGGCCGTGGGATGCAATTATATACGAAAAAGATTTCTCAAAGTTGCCGGAGACGTCGTTTTAAATAACATCAAAAGTAATACATTCGTCTCAACTTTGAGACGTGTCGTATCGATTATCATGTATTGCCCTCAATCTACTCTCCCTTAATTTCATTCAATTTGTAATTCTTTCGTTGCAAATCCTTCACCTATACTTGAGTTCATTCTGCTGCAAGACAAACGCGAACGTGATCTGTAATTTATTCCACTAGAAAAAGGAAAAGGTTAATAAAAAACACACAGCTATATAATATCCCTTATACTTGGCATTTCTTTCATTCTAATAATATTGCTTATGCCGGCGAAATATCGGCGTTGCTCGTGTAATGATGTTGCAGGAATTCAGACTGTTTAACTGATCGATTACTGGGATCAAATTTTGGTTCGTTTAGACTCATGCATGAAGATTATTTATTTTCTATTTCGCGTTAAACGTTTGATCCGTGATGCACCGTATAAAATTAGATTTTTTTCAGATTGTGACCAATGAATTATTTGTGTATATGTGCAAATTAATTAATTTATAACAACTAAATTTTTAGTAATCCATATTTTACTCAAATATCTGTATAAATAAATTGACATGAATAAGTCATAAACACACACACACACACACACACACACATACATACATACATACATATATATATATATATATATATATATATATATATATATATATATATATGGATAAAAAAACATGACTTAAATAAAATTGACAACCTCATGGGTGCGTATGATGGGGCCGAGGTATTTTATTAAATGTGGTCATCGAGATAAATTAGTATATACGGACACTAAGAGATAAGAGAAACAAACGAAAAAATAGAGGTATGAACATTTTATGGTCTAATCCCCCGATTAATTTAGCGGTAAAAACCAAAACCGGTAAAATGTTTTTCAATTTATTAGAGCAAAATTTTGGTAAAGGTAATAAGTTGTATAAAATATTTAACAAAAATAATGTAAAAAAAATATGTATAAAATTATTAGTGGATTAAACAAGAAAAAAGTTAGAGATGATACGCGTGCTGGCATAAGTAGTTGTATTTGTATGATTAATAATAATTGTCCGTTGCAGGGTAAATTTCATCAAGATTGCGTCGTCTATCGTGTTAAAAACGCTGAAGACACTGAACACAAAATATACTTATGTGCTACCAAGTAATTTTCAAAATAAGTTATTACAATAATACTAGTAGCTTTAATAATAAAATGTATAAACATATCACTACCCTATTTACTTATGTGTGGTCCATTAAACAAGAACTTATAGACCCTATTTTGAAATGGGAAGTATTAAAGAGATGTGCTAAATATACAGCCGGCTAGAAATATTGTAGGATGTGTGTAGAGGAAATAGTTACCATAGCTTCGTATAAATAAACCAATAATTTATTGAATTCCAAAACTGAAATATTAAGTAGATAAATGTAGGCATATAAAGATTTGGCTTTTGGATTAAGTTTGCTTATGGTGGGTTTGTATCATTTTTGGATTTCGTTTTTTGTTTTCGTCTTTACATTCACCAATCTTTAAAAAAAATTAAAATGTATGAAATTAAAAATTAAATATGTTTCAATAATAAAGTTCTCCTCTATTTGTGTTTGGTGTGTTCATTCTTGGTCAAGCGGGTTGATGGTATTTCTTTATACATGTCGTTTCTTTCTTTCTTCGTTAGCCAGCTTTCCCTTACGATCCATTTAGGTGAAACCTAGGTAGATCTCTCTGGCTCACTAGGTATTTTTTACCTATATATATATATATATATATATATATATATATATATATATATATCCGGCATTTATTTCTTTTTAAAATGCTTAGCTTAATACAACATATATCGTGGAGCATAAAATAATTATTAGATTTGCTTTTTAAAAAAATAATAATTTAATTTAAATTGTGATACGGTAATTTTTATGTTTGGAGGTTTTTCTTCGTCATCAGGCAATGTTGCCTGACTGTCGTAAAATGATTTACATTTGAATTCAGGAAACAATACGGTTGTTATTTAAACAGCTAATATAGATGGGGGAGACAAAAAAAAACTACTTATGTGTTTAATTTAACTAATCAGAATGAATTTCAAATTCCTATTTCCATATGTTTTCGAATTTAAAAGATAACTTCATTCTGATAATTTGAATTAAACATGCACATAAGCATTTATGTGTTCCCCCATCCATATTGACTCTTTAAACAGCAAGCGTCTTGTTTTATTTAAATGTTATCATTTTCACGGCAGTGAATCAATGTTCTGATCATGAAGAAAAATCTCACAACATAGAAATTTCAGTGTGGTAAATTAAATTAAATTAATTTTAAAGGAGATACAAATTTAATTATATATATATATATATATATATATATATATATATAATATGTATATTACATGTATATATATATATATATATATATATATATATATATATATATATATATATTACATGCACGCTAATAAATATTTTTGTAGTGTTAATGAAACTTTCACTTACGCACAAATACCATTGGGAAAGATATTAATCCGTCTCTTCTCTATATTTCTGTTATAAATAATGGGACAGATTAGGTTCTATAGCTTTGTCTCCCAACCAGTCTACCGCATATAAAAATGGAAAACTACTTAGGGATAAATTTTTCTCAGTCAGTCGTGTCTCATTTGTGACATGATTGCCCAAGCGGGTATCACGTATGGCACACAACTAATTGAATGAAACATAACTTTATGTAAGATATCAGAACTATTAAGTATATGTTAATAAATATGCATGTCATCCTACATCTATAGTATAATTCAGATTTTCATCCCATACCCAAGCATCGGGTGCGTATTATGAACTGGCCGTTATGGGATACGAATTTTTATGGTTGTTATATATTATAATTATGGATGCTAATATAAATGTATATTATATAAATTGACTTAATTTAAATAAGATAAATTAGAGATTGAAATGTAAATTCACAAAAAATGAATTCATAGCGAGAATATTTCAGGTCATGGGGTATACGTTTTGTTAATTGGGTGTACATTTTGTTCTAGTTCAGGGAGAACAAAAGTAAATAATTATAATAATGTAAAATTCTATATAGATAAGCTATATTAATCCCTGTCAGTATATTTGATTAGGTATTTTTCTATGTTTGCATATAATAATCATTTCACTGTATTAGTATCGGTTCTTATGACTCTGAGAAATTTGTGAATTGATTGGTATACTATTACTAACGAAAAATTGCATTTTCCTAATAAAAATACTTGTTTTAATTTTTCGTTCAAGAAAGGAAAAAAAGATTAAACTCACGTGGTTCATCTTTATCGGTGTTTGCGCCGAAGCAAAATACGATACTTTCCTACTTGTTATAACATAGTATGTGTTTCGATATCATTGTAGCTCAGCATGATTTTAGGTTCAATCGTTATGTTTTCTAAATATAAAATCTAGATTAATCATAGGATTTTCTCTTTGAGACTATTACATATGTAGCTTTGAATATCTAAATGAAGAAAATAAATAAATTATAAAAAACATTCAAACAAATATACTTCCAACACTATTTCACAATTAACGCTAAAAAAAATAAACACAAGACCAAAATAAACGTAACTAGTTGTATAGCCCAGCGTTGCTCAGGTGTAATGAAAGCTTTAAAACTAATCCTTGTTCCTGGATCTCAGACTCTTTGGACGTTGGCATGAAAGACTAAAAAGCAATAGTTGTTTCCAGGTAAAGCGAAACCGTAGACTGAAAGAAAAGTAAATGGATGTAATTCAAATTTTGATTTCCTGTTATCGATATCAAATAATTTTTTTTCGACATAAACTGAATTTTGAAGGTTAAATAAGTCCTCTGAAAAATGATATCATGGCTGAAACTAAGAACTGCAATTATACTTACTAAGAGACAGACCCGAACCAAAAACTAAAATAAAAAGGCTGAAAAAATACAGACATACAGAGAGATAAACAGACACACACAAACATCTTGCATTTTATACACACACACACACACACACACACACACACACACACACACACACACACACAGACACACACACACACACACACACATATATATATATATATATATATATATATATTAATGATTTTCTGCACTATTCTAAGAACTGCAAACTTGACATTTCTGAATATCGTTTCTTATGTCTTTGTCTATGAGTGTATCAAATTTGATTAAAATCGGACCACCCCTTCTATAACCCGATTTATTCGATTATCGATTTTCGATATTTATCGGGGGTACCTCGACACAAACCCTAGATAATAACACTCGCAGACGCTTATAGTACAACTGTGTAAATTTTCAAGAAAATAGATTCATCTGTTTCGAAATCTATAGGTAACGAACACACACAGACACACACACAGACAAAGTTCTATTTATAAATAAGTTGAGATAAAATTTAAAGAAATTTCATAAACTACTTTTGTATTGGATGAATTTTACAAGCCTCTCAAAGAATGTTGGTGATATCAGCAGGAAGAGAATATGACATAATACATTTCTAATGACAGAATTTATCAGAGAAGAATGCAAAAAGAAGAAAGAACATTAACTTAGATTATACATCGCATAATCTGAAAACCTGCATCTACTAAAACAATAGAGATCTGCGTTTAGAAAGTTGGCCTTATTTGGTAATTTAACATCTAACCGACGTGTGACAAAGCATTGATTTCACTATTGCCAGATTAATAAAAAGAATGATAACTTTTAAGGAAAACATATTTTGCTAACATAATCATTACATTGATACCAACTTTAAAAAATAGCATAAAAACTTGCATCTTACTACGGATCCATATTTTTATTGTTCCAATCTCTTTTACTCAGTTCATCAGCCATCCATCAAGGATGTATTCAGTATATTTATTCGCCGTTTGCTGGAATATATACTAGATTTATTGTATGAAGATTTTTGTGGAAGTGGGACCGCTTTGAGCAGTCTCGTGCCGTGGTGATTGTGGAACTTTGAAATTGGGGGCGGGGGCACATAATGGCTGAGATTCCTCTCAGGAGGATGGAGGGAATCTCAAACAATGTCTTCATTTTCAAACTACAACAATATTGTGTACACAACACAATTTCGGAATGAGTTTCAGTAAAATATGTTACTTCACTAAATTAAGCGTAATAATTTTCATTCATAGTAGTTGTGTTCTAACCTATTATTAACCTCTTTTCCACTCTCAAGCTGTTAGAAAACAAGAGAAGTTAATTTCCAAAAACTTAAATGAATTTTAGATATTCTTGAGTTATTTTATCAAAATATCTACAAATTACAAGTGCCACGAGGCATACATGGGAGAACGATAAAGTAATTTAAAAAATCTTAAGAAAAGAAAATCGAATTTTACAAAAACGCGCTTAGTAAATAATTGCCCAACGAAATGAGACTGGGCATAATCTAGAATGAAAAATGCCGCGTTAATTAAAAGGAAAAGCACTTTTCTAAGATTTAAATATGAAGAAAATGCTTTAATCATAAAACAATCCAGAATAGACGTATATCAATTTTATTGCTGTATTACTTCTTGTCAAATCTTCTAATATGTCAATGTATATATATATATATATATATATATATATATATATATATATATATATATATATTGTTAACAGTGATCAAAGTAAAAATAAAATAAATATTCTAAAAACATTAGGCTAAAATAAATAGCCAAATAACATATCTAAAACGTGCTCATGCTAATCGCATCAAATTTAATATCAGTCTAGTCCGATGGAATCACAAAAAACAAAACCAATATACACAACAACTTCGGCATTTCTATAAATATTTTACTATATATATATATATATATATATATATATATATATATACTAGCAGTGTAGCCCGGTATAACGAAAGCTTAAAAACTAATCAATGTTCCTGGAGCTCTGACTCAGCATAAAAATATTTGTGTGCATATTGCTGACAATCGGATTTTGAGGGATAAAAAATTGTGGATTTGTATAAAGGCCATACAGACATATAAACAGATACGCACACAAACATTTGTCTTATATATATATATATATATATATATATATATATATATATATATATATATATTATCGATTTTCTGCACTATTTGAAGAGCTGCAACCTTGAAACTTCTGAATATCGTTTCTTATTTCTTTGTCTATGAGTGTATCGAATTTGTTTAAAATGGGACCATTCCTTCTATAAACCGATTTATTCGATTGTCGATTTTCGATATTTATCAGAGATACCGCGACACAAACCCAAGCTAAGAACACTCGAAGGCGCTTATAGTTCAACTGTGAAAATTTTCAAGAAAATCGGTTCAGCTGTTTCGTAGAATAGAGGTAACATACACACACACAAAGTTCCATTTATAAATAAGTTTATATATATATATATATATATATATATATATATATATATATCCATCGAGCGCGCAGCGCATATCTTAGAGGGAGAATCACCGTCGCTACCAGGTTTTAATTTTGGCTAGAGGTAATAGGAAATTTAAACGTACTGATGTGATACGATGCAGAAAATTTGGACTGTCTGCGGATGACTATATATATATATATATATATATATATATACAGAGAGAGAGAGAGAGAGAGAGAGAATGAGAGATAGACGGTAATAATCCTGGATATGATTTGTAAATAATTCGGGATATGTTTGGTAAATATTCCAGGAGTAACCTAGTAATATCGTTAAAATATTAAAACTGATCCAACAGAGAACTCATTCGCTGGCTTTATCCTATAAAAACCAAAATTTCCCAACCACTTCATTCACTAGAGCAAACCTCTTGACTTAGAAGTGTTCCTCATTCTTTATTTAAACGGAACTGAGAATGCATGTCTTTAAATGACATTTTGAAAATGGCTATTTTCCCACTAATTTGTATATTTAATCACATATATATATATATATATATAGTCACAAGATCTGTTGGAAAGAAAACATGAACTGTCTCTTTGAAATGTAAAAAGCCAATAGAGTGATACATAAGATATATATGAACACTCTAGCTATTAGATCAGTTATAGAAGAAATCGAAATATGAAATAATAAATTCCGAAATACAGCAGATTTGAACTAAAATTCGTGAGTCCAGTTCATGTGATATAACTGATACTGTGATATACGGAAAGACCGTGGTCGTAAAATTAAACCATTCTACCCAAGTGAAGGAAATTAAGGGTTCATTTCAAAACTCTAATATCATAAATACCACCGGATCGTAAAACGGCTGAAATTTCGTGAATATGATGAGAAATAACTGTTTGAACAATTTTAATAGTGTAAATATTTACAATACCTTATTTCAGATATAAATATACAGTATGTTTTTGATTGATAACAAGGCTACAAATATAGTGCTGTTATCCATCTCAGGATGTCAGCTATTATATATCTATACAAATCTATTTAGAAGGTTTTGTTAATATCATCACACAGCTTTGTATATTAATTTATTTATTTTATATTAGTTTTAATGTTTTTGATAATATCAATGTTTTAAAAGAAATATTCAACATTCATAACTTGAGCCAACAATAGTACTGTCGTTTGAAAGTCATAATCATTTACCTTCAGAAAATTTTTCATGTAAATTGCTTTCACAAGTTCAGTAATTGTTTCAATTTTTCACTACATATGTAGTTTTCCTTCCTGATCATTTGTTAGATGTCGTGTAGAATGTCGTCATCGGTATTTTATAATGCTTTTTACATCGATTTCAATGCAAAAAAATGTTAGTTGTTGATGCTTTTTAAATTCTGATTTGTGTAGATGCGGTTATCTTGTAAAGTTGCAGGTGATTCTAGAGCGCCTTTTAACAATTGTCGAAGAAAGATGGTTTTGCCCAAACGAACAGTTTTCATTCATAAAGGTCTATTTTAATCATTGCTATGAATTCTTCCAGCAGACAATATTGTTATTTCTGAACGTATTTTGCCTCATGCATTACAGTCATACGAAAACTTATATTTCATATCATTATTTAAGAACATGGGGCAATTTCCAGGCATTTTTTTATTTTGTTTTTATAGAACTTTTGGTTGTTGAGCGTAGTACAACCTCCAGAGTTCAATTTTGTCCATTCGTTAATCTCACATGATAACTTCAATGTTTAATGTATACTAACTCTACATCCTGAATATTTTCTAATTGATTCAATGTTGGTCTCATAAATGCTTTCATTTCAAGAACCCAATAATAGCATTGATTGATTGATTATTTATTCATTATTAAATACTGGTGTGCTATTTAATGTAACTTTTAATTAATTTTTACTGATGAGAATATCTAATTGTTTTTATTACAGATTTAACAGATTTTTCAGGACAGAAATTTCATTTTCATCTATAAGTTCTAGAATTTAACTCATTGCTGGTGAGAAGGAGATGATGTTTCCATTCCAAAGTATATTTACCTGTAAATAAATAAATCAATCCCAGATTAAATATGAAGAAAATAGTACGTTTGAAAATATTTCCATAGATCAGATATCTTTACAGTAGGTTATTAGTTTAAAATGTATATTGGGTTGTACAAACAAAAGAATAAACAGAGTTTCGCTTTAAGTGATATCAAAACTTTTATACAATTAGCACAAATGATATATTTCTCCGAAAATGATTTCTCATGCAATACTAAGTCTCTTTTTCAAGATTTACAATATATGTTTATATATTCTTGCCAACATAATTTTTCTCTGAAAAATCAATGCTTAATTTTGTTTACCCTGAGGCTTCTGCCGGCGGTTGCTGTTCTATTCAACTTTCCACACGATGTCCGATTCCCTCACGCAAACCCCAAACAAAACTTATGTACAGGCTTTTCGGTTCAATGCTTCGCATACCATAACTGTCCACACCACTGTTGCAACTTTCCTATTGTTCAGCCACACTCTTCATCTTCTCGAACCACTTTCAGGCAGACATGATTGACAGTTGTGTATATTTGCACCACCTTCTTCTTGATTTTCTACAGCAGCCGTCTCTCATTCTAGTCGCAACCTATTTCATGTGATCATGTAAGCATTTTACAGCAGGCAATTTTAGTGTCATTCTTCTGAGAACATCAGCGTATTTCTTTTCGTTTATGGAGCCAGGATCTCACCGCCGAGCTATAAGTGCCAACTCATGGGCCGTTCTTGTGTGGAAGATAATATGCCATAACTGAAAGAAAACTTTCTTCTTTTCCCCACTTTCGTTTTTCTGTATGTGTTTACCTAGTTTCCTCTTTGTTTTTCACAACTTTCTGAATCTATAATATATTCTGAATCTGATATAAGAACATTTAGAATCGTAAAATTAATTTCACAAAATAACGCACAAACCATTCGTAATGTGAAAATGATTGCAGCGGGTTTAACTCATATTCAATAACAATGCAGATGTTTTCTAATCTTTGAAACAATTATAACTCAATAAGTATAATGAGCACTTTAATCACAAATATCTATTGACAGTTACATGGGATTAATTATATAGGTTTACTTATACCAGTTAGATTTTTAAATTATATATAAAGATTGAATGATCTTAAATGCTATTTCCATTGTGACCAATATATTTTAACTTTTTATAAAACAGTTATTTCTCTATATCACTAAAGAATACTAAGCAAATAATGTCAACTTTTACATATTATACAACACACACACACACACACACACACACACATATATATATATATATATATATATATATATATATATATATATATATATACTAGCATCATAGCCCGGCGTTACCCGTGCAACTCACAACATTTTAATAGCAGAAGATGCCAATCGCTTACTCGGTTGGCCTGGCTGCAGAAGTAGAGCTCGCATGTCTAACCAACCGAGTAGACTTTCTGTCAGCTGTCTCGGCTTAGCCTGCCGCACGTGTCGCAGTTGCATCACGGACATTTGGAAATATCGCTCTTCCAGTGTTTCTGCTTCGCGTGTCGCACGTGTCGCAGTTGCATTACGGACACACCGGTAATGGCGCACATGATTTTAATTTGCTTCGCGCATGGCTCTCATTAATGCAGCGTGTTGCGATTTCCAAGCGCGTATAGTCAACATTGTTTCAACATTGCCTCAACTGCCTCAACATTGGTGCTGGATGCAGCATTTGCCCTTATTGCCATGACTGCCACAACTTTAAAGATCATACGCGCTAAACGTATTTTTTTAGGAGGTATGTGAAAAAATCTACAAAGACTGAGCCCACCTTCTGTAAGTGTCTATTACTTAAATCAAAGATGGCTGCTAAATTACTTGCACGCAATATATTCCTTTAAAATTCGGCTGTATATTAAAAATAAATATATAAAAAAATGTTTAAATATTGTTAAAAGTTCTATTAAAATCTATTTTCTTTTGTTTTGAGTAAACATGATTTATGTATTGTTTGACATTGTAAACAAGATTGCGTTTGTTTTTGTTTTAAAATTACGGGGGAAAATATTTACATTGACGTTGACTAAATGAATTTAACATAAAAATGAGAATTATTTATTTTGTTTTACTGAAATTAGAAATATAAAAACTATTACACTCTCAGTTCAGAACTGTTCGAAGAACATTTTAAAATGTAAAATTTAATTTTAGAGTAAACTTTACATTAATGCCACAAAAATTAAAAACATTTGATTTCCTGCATGAAATATTTAGCGAAAAAAAGCTTTATTTATTTAAATTTTATTTTCTAAATTATGGAATATTAAATCTGAAAATAAAAAGATTAAATAATTAAATTAACCATTGGCTTTTTTTTTTTTACATATTTTGTTTTTGTATGAAAATACTTTGGTTTTAAATCGTTCTTTTGATATAAAATTACTGGGGAATATATTCACATTTGTTTGTTGACCAAATGAATTTTTAACAAGTCGGAATAAAAATTAAATATAAAGGCTCATTTTTTTATTTTAGTACAATAAATATTTTATTCTCGTTTGACCCGTATGTTTTGATTTCTTTTACGTAATTTAGCAACCATCTTAGATCTTTGATATTTTAAAAAGCAAATGTAAACAATCGTTTCCATTGGCCAAAAAGTGCGAAAGGGAAAATTGCTGAACTTAAACTCAAAAAGTATAAATCGACATGGTTTCCCTGTAGATATGTGTCCCTAGAAACTTTGAATGTCGTAGCTTAAAAAATGTGGGTTTGCATAGGGAACACTCACACACAGACTGAATTATATATATATATATATATATATATATATATATATATATCAGTTCTAAAATAATATATGCTGCTAAGATATGTTATTGGAGTTTCTAAATGTTTATTATAATTCGTTTGATTTGGAAACTTCAAATAAAATTTTGAAAATATTTTAAACAGGAGAGATAAACAGAGATACGTACATTCGCAAAACCCTCCAGTGTATGAAATCAACATGTGTTCTGATTCTCTTGTCGGAATTCTACTCTCATGTAAGCTTCACAGTTAAAAGTCATTTTAATATTTTAGCTTTCAAATGAAAACAAATATTACCGTAGATGTATGGTCTCGTTAGATAATAACAAGTGTCTTATTCTTGTAATTAATTTTTGTATTTGAATTCGAAGAGAAATTTTGATTTTTTAAAATATAGCAGACAAATTAGAAAGTATGAAAGCCAGCCAATGTACGTCATGAAGCTGATTTAAGTGCGGACAGTGGGGAAACAACATATGCTAATAATGATAATATATATGTATTTTCCATCGATGTATATTACAAAGATTGTGGAAGAAATCTCTCGAGAGTTAATTTAATAATACTAGGAAAGGCACAGATTGGAATGTATGCAACAATGTAATCTTATTGGAATTAGGATCAAATTGGGCTTACGGGTCCTAGCTGGTATGATATCATCTCGTAGAACCAAGGATTTTTTCCACCTGAATATTAGGCATTAAAAATTTATAAATCCCCAAGTGAAAAGCGCGGTTTCGTATAAGGGGATGAGTTGTAAAATAGAAAACAATAATATATATATATATATATATATATATATATATATATATATATATATATATATATATATGCTGTAACAAAAATTATTTTATAAAATTTCATGCTGAGTTCTTCACACCAAAACATGAACAAAATCCATATAACTATATGATCACAAATTCATAACGTTTAGTCACTAATTTTAAAGAATGTTTTACTGTTTGACCATGTAGACCAGTATACGTTTGTCAAGTAGAGCGAATCTGTCTACAGGGTGAAGAAGTGAGTTAACTGAGAAATGTTCTGTTTAACAAAGGCAGAATATTCTTATCGTGAGCAGGCAGATACGGCGTCGCGAAGGTTAATAGACGCGATGTTCTACCAAAATGCGTTACCTGATTGAAGGCAGCCTTATCATCCAGCATTTACTGCTGTTTACCTTTCCTTCTTGAAGCATGACCTTTATCACCACAAATCTTGGTGTCTGGAAGATCAATTTACAGTTATTGTAGTCTACCGTTAATGTTAAAAATAATAACTCAAAAACGTAGTAATTGCAAAGATGTTTTTTAAAAAAAGTTGTACTTTTTTGGGTGTGAGAAATCAGCCCCAAACTTTTGACAATTTTTGTTTTTATTCACCCTTTCGAGTAGGGAAAATAATTATTTCATCCCCTGCTGGTTTGATGAGATTGATACTTCCATAATTTGGAAGGGTTTCTAATTTTTAGGATATGTTCGTCTTAAAAATACAGATTACAAACAAATATACATAAAATAAATAGAATAAAATAAAGTTCAAGAGAATCGCATTATTTTAATTTTTGAGTATATATTTTTTTTATTGAAAATATAAATATTTCAACCACTGCCAATGAGAAATAATTCAGGAGCATATAGGCAAATCCTATTACTCAATTTTTACTTATAATCAGGTTCTCATCTCCTGTATGAAAGAAACTAGTTCACACAATCCTTTAATGAATTAGAATCTAATATTACCAAAATGGGCAAGAGGAAAAAATGTGTAAGGACATCAGTGAACAATTGTATGCAAACACACGATTAGAGTGGGTTATAAGAAAATTTGCAAGCAGCTGGTTAAGAAGGAGCTTTGTTTGTGCGATATTAAGCAAATGAAAGAATTACCACCTCACTCTCGAAATTTCTCGATTTTGTGCTCCACACAAGTTTTCCCAACGCGTACCAAAAGTTATGATAAGAAATATGGGGGAACAACCTAGAACTATGCCGCAAGAGTTTGTGGATTAACTTAAGGCAGCTGGAACCACACTCAACAAGATGACTCTTAGTAACACACTACACCTTAGAGAACTGAAATCATTTCATGCCCAGCAGGTCCCTCTAATCGAGAAGGCACAGGCTGACGTTTGCAAATGAGAGAGGATTCAGAGTAGGGTGGAAGAAAGTTCTGAAGTCAGACAAGAATAAAATGGTGTATTTTTTCATCAACTCGAGTTGCCGTTTTTGGAGGAAAATAAAAGCTGACCATGACTACAAGAACATCATCCCAAATATTAAGAATCTTGATGGTAACATTATGCCTTGAGCTGTTTTTATTCTACGGGTATAGGACGACTACATCTGGTCAAGAGAAAGGTGAATGGGGACAAGCACAAGGAAATATTGCGTGAAAACCCACTTACATCAAGCACAAAACTGACGATGGTCAGGGAACAGTTGTTTCAACATGAAAAATTACCGAAACTACATGTCTATGTTTACATTGTTGGCTCAATAAGAAATTCATTAAGGTAACTGAGTGGCCTAGTCAGTCTTCTTACCTCAATCTTCTAGAGAATTTGTGAAGAGAGATGAAACTTCGAGTTTTGCAACAACAACCTACAAACCTGAAGAATTTATGTAAACCTGCAAAGATATGTAGGTCGAAAATCCCTCTGCTATCTTGAGAATCTTGGAAATCAAATAAAGTGAACCTATGTCTGGTGTGCTTACCAAAAAACCTTTCTTCACCAAGTACTGAATTATTTTTTATTATGGTTTGAATTACTTATTTTTCAATAAAAACAAAGAAATATTTAAATATTTTGTGATTTTCTAAAAATATGTTTATATACTATATCTCACTTTCAAGACAGATTTACATGCAAATTATAGACAATTCCTATTTTTGTCAGGTGGCAATTTCGGAAAATCAGAAGGAGACGGAATATTTATTTTCTCCACTGTTTATATACCAAAACCGTAATAACTATATCTGTATTGCTGAAAGAATCCGACGAAAATAAAAGGGTCTCACCAATTGTAAATCTTTATATGCCCCATTTCGTAAGGAAATGAATGATTTTAATTACTTGTAAAACAAAAGTCTCGTATAATCAATACTAAGACTTGTTTTCAGCCACAAATCAGTCTTAAAACAAGTATATAGAGATAGTTATTTTACATATTTAAAAAAATTCTGACATTAGTGCACATTCGAGAGAATGTTAATCCATATAAATCGGCCTATAAATACAGCATATAATTAAAATATATCTAAAATATCTACAGACGTTAGAAAATTTTGACTTATATAAATAACAAACTTAACACAAAAGTTAACTGAACCCTCATTGTCAAAAAAGAATAACATCACAACCTTGCTTAAAAAAATAAAAATAACAAATTCGTATATATCGGCTTATTATGTCAGTCTCGAAAGATGTGAAGCAAATTGTATTTTTACTGGTTATTTACATAAATATGGGTTTTTATTTTTGGCAATGTGCTAGGAAGCCAGGAAGCAGCAGTATTTGCATTATAACTTGCAGAAAAAACTTGGGCTTTTTCTTGAAATTCTGAAAACACTGCTATTCTGAACCTTTTATATATTTCGTTTATAAGGTCCGAAAATAACTGAATAACATCTTGCAGACACAATACAGATTATGCAGTACTATAAACAGAAAATTAAAACTATATCAGATGTCTTATTGTGGTTTTACATTTCGATGATTTGTAATAATGTCTACTGTAGATATTTTTCTAATAAGACATAATGTTAACAATCGACCTATGATTATTGCCTATCTGCCAGCCTGCATATTGGCGAATATGTGTCAGATTTAGAAAGTTAAAACATATTTATCCACGAGTTCCGCAATTAGGGATGAATCTATATTTTGCCTATGGATACTTTGTAATTACGAATTTATTAGGAAGTAGGTAATTTCTATTCATACTGATATTGACTTCGGTGTAGACCAGCTTTATATGAATGAGTACGCCCATGTCAATTGATTCCTTGCTATTGTAGACAGTGCGACAATTATCTCTAAAAATGCATATGTGCTATTTCTGTTGTTCAAGAAGTACATAATACATGCTTTATTTTTTACCTTCTTAGATACCATCAGATCTATCTATCTATCTATCTATCTATCTATCTATCTATCTATGTATCTATCTATCTATCTATCTATATGTTTCAATAAAAACAAAATAATAAGTAGCCGACACATCATTTCCTTTTACAGTGATGTGTTTTTAGTTATATCTCAAACTGCAAATCCATATACACGCACGCACACCTGCTCACACACATACACGCACACACAGCCATATATGTATGTTTATATTTCTAAAATGAGATATTTAATTACATTATTTACATGTTTCGGGCTGTCATCTTCATTTTCGTTGTACGCTCAATTATTCTTTCGGTGATTCCAATTTCGAAATGACTGAAACATTTATTTAGTTAACCGGGGTGGATCTTTCTAGTTACCCGGGAGACATATCCTACCATATTGTCAGTATCAGTTATATTCCTTTAATTGAGCGTTTTAAGTTATTTTCATCTCTAGTAGCCAGTCGTAGAAGTCACGGGCCGACTTGAAATAAATATATATTTTACCATTTCCACAGCTTCATTCTTTTTTCTTATTTACCAGAGGGATCTCCATCTAATATTTAAAATCTATCACACAGTTGGTTGTTTTCTCTCCATATATGGACAGCTATGCTTCTTCTTTTTCTTTTCGGTATTCTTGCAGTCTAACCCTAAGATTTTGTACATTTCTCTTTTATCTTTCTTACCCCAGCAGTCTGTATTCATGATCTTCTTTATAGGAAGTCTAATGCGGACGACGTATCTACGAAGTGTTGAAAGAGTTTTCAGGTCTCTCTGAAGTTATATGGACACCAGATATTTTATGGGGTTTGATAATTCTTTCACAGAGGATAGGCAACTGGAACGGTGAATGATGTTATGCTCTTGCCAAACCTCTATCCTCTTTTGTCGGAGAGACTGTTATATACACAGGGTAGATTTTACATTATTAAGTACAGTTTACCCTGATCATTATTTGCTTATATATCTCTAGGTTTTCATTTATGACTTTTTGGGTAATCTACGCAGCGTACGATTTCTTTCTTTACAATGTGGTTACTGGGAATCAAAGTAAGTTATTGTTCCGGTAAATTTTAGCATGCGTTATATGAATGTAATCAACTATGTTCTGTTCGAGATATTTTTAGATTCAGGAATGCCAGCGTTTTGTTTTGTTCTTTATCCATTGTGAAGTATACCGATTAATGTTTTAGTTCACGTGGCCAGTAGTAACTGGAGATTTTTCATGTATCCAGAGAATGAATGTAAATCTAGGTATTTCAGCCATAGAGCTTGCTTTAGTGAGAGAGATTCTAATGCAGTTCTTTCGAAATAATCCATATATAACTTAGGCATTGCTGATGACAATTGTGAGCCCATTGCTAAGCCTTCATTCTGAGGCTATATATCAGATTCTTTCTGAAGTGTGCTGTTTGTGTACATAATATCGATATTTCTGTCATGTTATCTATTGGCATAAGCCTCTCGAGGATTGAATCTCAGACTAATCTGTACCTAACTAGCGATAGTGCCTCAATTTTTGGTGAACAGTCTCAACACGTTTAAACTCACCATCTGGTCGAATTTCACGGGATTAATTCCATGAAATGAGCGGAGTTTCTGACTTATGATAGATATTTTTCTATTAATGAGTCAATTATATCTAAAGAGAAGCTACTCAGATGATAGCAGACCGAGCCCATGCAGGTACATTTGTCTTGAGTTGTCTTTTTGAATTTTGGGGAGACCATAAAAGTGAGTTAGCTTCATGCAATATTTAAACAACTGCCTGCATGTTATACTGGATGATTTGACCTTGTCCTTGATTATATTTTGCGACAGTTGTCTTTTTGTTTTCAATGTCAGAATTTCCTTCATATAAGATACGATTTCTAATATGTTCTTCCAGACTTTTCTGTATATTACCTTGTGTATATGAAAAGAGTCGTATTGATTTTTCACCTGGAAGTTTAATGGGGTTGTTATTTCTTTGAAGAGTTTCAATTACTAGCCTCTCCAGGCCTGTGACGTTTTTATTCGGCGGATTATTTTTCTCCAGTGTCTATCTCACTTTTCATCATAGCTCATCCACCCGAACTTGAATAATATTCAAGTTTATTACTTTGATTTGGACAAAGACATATAAATATGGTATCCGCCTGATGCAGTTACGGAGCTGAGGCCGTTTCTCAGTACTGACTTTTAGATGCATTCAACTGTTGTCGACTAATGTTGATTACTTCCTTCCATGTGGAGTATTTGATCTCGTGTGTCACTTTCTGATATTTTCATCAGTTGAATCTTCGTACTTAGGGAACTTTGACGGCATAGAATATTTGTCTAAATGATATATTCAGAACATGCTGGATACCCCTTTTAATCTTCTTCGTAGATAATTCTGAAGCATCTGAACGGCGTCGTATTCTAGGACAAGGACATGTTCCGCTATCCTGAGACCAGCGGGCTCTCCTCTGGTCACAGAATAGCGGAACATGTCCTTGTCCTAGAATACGAATTAACGTGCCTAGCCTTAATGGATGAATCATAAAACTCTGTATCATTTTAGGAATGTCAAATGGCTTGACATTCGTGACAGATTTTTGGTAGACTTTTCTATTTTTCTCTAAATCTTTGGTATATCTGGACCATACCGATTCTTCAATAATTGTCTATATTTATGAGATTAATTATTTTAATTATTTACACAGCTTACATTTTCCGGAGATTTCCTCATCTTTTCTGTCATATACAGGAAGATTTGTCCAAACTTATTCAGTTAAATGGAATTTCGAAGTGAATTCTTTATTTCTTGACCAGAAAATATTGTTCAAATTCCACTTCCCATGCCTTTTCCAGACGTCAAATTAAGAGTTATTTCCCTTTAACTCAAATCTCCAATTTTCTATTCACATCTACTAGAGAAAAGTATTGAGATCTTTGGGTCAATCACTGGATCCAAACAAAGTGTTTATCCAGTAGGCAATTGTTCTTTGAGGATACGTATATTAGCGTTCTAAAGGTTTGTGTCCACTATCTAGCTATGATAATACATTTCACACATTCTTTACTTTAATGTAGTGTTATGATTGGATCATTTAATTATAGGGATGTTATCTAATATTTACAGCAGACATGATAATTAAGAAAGAAATGTATTATTATAATTATTAATTATATGATGAAACTTGTCAGTAACAAAAATCCTGCTCCTTCGAAAGTTAGTCAATAATTCAATTTTAAATTGACACGAAAATTTAAATTTGTATGCGATTCTTAACAGCTGATTCTTATAATTTTGCTAAGAGTATATACAGTAAAATGTTTTCCTAAAATATAAAATAACCTTGAATATAGGTTCGTGTGCATCCAGCTGCATATACTTGATATAGATTTTTATAATGGATAATTATATTCTGATAATACTTGAGGTGAAATATGATAAAAGATATATTCAGGCTTCGAGATTACTGGCAAAACGAATTTCATATATTTTTTTTTATTAGGTATATTATATGTTTACACGATTTTTTTAATGTCCTTTATTCAGCAGTTTCATTTTTCTTTCGGTTATTCCTGAACTTGAATTATGGTTCATTTGAATACTCACTTATTTATTTAATAATAAAGAACATTCAAAATAATTTTCAGCGTTGGTTTGACTTTAATATAAAATATACTCAGGCAAACTTATGAGGATTACTTTTTGGTCTTACTCTACTCGATCTAATACTTTTCTCTATCCATGTAACTTTGTTTCTTCTGCGTTTGTCCATATCGTTCTCTATTTTAATACAAATTATCTATATGCATTTTATGTGCACATTTACAAGGGAACATATATTTATTTTCATATACATCGAGGGCATTATTTATTTTGTTACTTGTATAAATAATTATTTAATATTCTTTCGTAGCTTTCAAATATTTTAAATTTTTACACACGTAGAATTATTACAATTATTAAAATAAAGATATTAAATTTCAAACATAAAACGCAGAGAATATATAAAATAGTAAGAGTGGGAAGCCTATAAAGCATACTAATTTAATTTTAGAAGTTTTCATTCTATAATTTTTTTATTGCATAAATCTTGTTTGCAATGACATTTCAGTGATATTTATCCCAACAGTTTACAGTCCTTCAGAATATTAATTTTAAATCATATCTTTTTACACTTTAGTCAAAGTACCAATTATTTACCTAATTTGAACGTTTTGTTTCAACATAAACTGTAACTGGATTAAAACAGAAATTTGATTCGTCCGTTAGGGTATCTCCTTTATCTGAAATCATTCACAAGTCCATTTAGAAGAATGATACATGTTCCTACCACTTAATAAGATTAAATGTTTCAATTTTCATATGATCCATCTAACATATGCCTCGAAATTGCTCAGGAATTATACATTGTGTTTCTTCCTTAGCAATTGCTTCATTCCATTCACGTTGTCCTGTAGAGTGAATAAATAAATAGAACTAGATCTTAATATATCTTCATTGTCGCGTACTGTTGTGACGACGTCTTTGATAGTAGTTTAATCCACTGTATATGTATACATTAGAAGTTGGCTTTTATTAAAATGTACAACATTTGTACTCATGACAATTAAATATTCTTTCAAATATAATTAAGCTACTATGAAAGAACATCTTCCGAGAAATTTGGTCTATTTGAATTTAATCAATAAAAGAAATTTCCCTTTAAAGATTAGGTGTTGAAATGTTTATGACGAGACTCATTATTCGCGAGCAAAATGTGTAGGGTCTGCTCTCGTCCACACCGATGAAAAGGGCCAATGTTGGAGTTCCGTATGGATGACACTGGACATGGGCTACTGCCAACACCCATGGCGGGTTGGCGGGAGAGCTCAGGTACAAAGAGATTAAAGAAGACAGCTAGGGTATCTCATGCATCAGTACAAGGAAAAGGGTTTCATACTGAAGTATAAGTAGGAGTGTCAATAGTAAGAATTGTAATAAATACTTTAAAAGTTTCTCGCTACTGAATAAGGAAGATTATGAGCGCTTGGGCTTTAGAAGTAGTTTGAAGGGTGCAGACATAGAGGTCGGGATTTACCCTACTCCCCTACTGGAGCGAGTTGTGACACAAGGTCAGTTTTTGACGTTGAGAACCTGAGCGCTCAGGCCATTGGTCTATGATTATACAGCCCCCGCTTACGAGATAACTGGGGACAAAGTTGGTCTTAGCGGGTCATTGCTTGTCAAAATTGTTCAAAAGTTTGTCATTGATTACAAACCCAGCCGGCAAGCATTAATGAGTATCTAGTATACAGAATGCAGACATAGATGTCGCTGAATGGAGACATTCAAGAGAAAAAACAGAATGGTAACTATCCTGGTGGAAATATGAGAGGAGAGCAACCCCCACAAGTTTTATGTGGCCTTGAAATTTTGTCTACAGGCAATATTTTGACAAGACTAAAATCGTCGTCATGAGACTGGAATAAAGTTTAATCCGCCTGCCTTGATATTAAATGATAGAAGAGTATCATTGGTACACCACGCCCCCCCCCCCCAGCAGTCGTAGTCCATGATACTGGAAGAAGGTCTAAACATACCTCATCAAAGATGGTAACGGCAAAAGGCAGGCTAGTACCGAGGAAATAAGTTAGTTATAAATGTGAATAAGGCAGGAAAAGAAGGGGTAGGAACCCAATGATAAAGTGTTGGAGGCAGACAAGGACGCCACGGAAGCTGAGCAAATGAAAAGGAGGATAGAACAAATACCTCTCTCTTCACCCCAATAATGAGAGATAGAAGAGAATAGGACAGAGTTTGATCCAGGGTTACCCAAAACAAAAGCAAACAACCTTCAGCGACGAAGTCCAGTTTTGTAGAGGAGAGGAACCAAATGCGTTAGAGGAAGATGAAGTGTGAACAGAGTGGGATAGCAAATGTGAAATATATTTCTTCAATTGCAAAAAGACTACTCCACAAATGTGTGAAGAGAGCAGGTGTGCGCCTGGTGTTAGCCCTAATAAAAATATTGAGAGGGTCTGGAAAACCTTAATCACATTAAGGAAAAATATGGATGTTGGGTTGAACGAACTTGGTTTTAGCACGAAACTGTTCAGGATTCATTCAAGAATCAATAATCCACCGAGGAGCTGATTGTTGGATGCTAAGATGTGTAGCTATCTGGTCACGAGGGGTAGCAAAATTCGAAATTCGGGGCAGGAGGACCGCGCACCTCTTTGAAAGTGAACTAGTCTATTTGAAGTTCTATATAGAAATTAAGGAATGTAGATGGATAGAAAAATAAACACTGAGATACCTTGTTGCCTTGCAGGGATAGCTAGTACGAGAAACTTGATATTACTATCAACTATATTGCTGATGATGATGATGATGATGATGATGATGATGATGATGATGATGATGATTGTTCGGAAAACACAGCCAAAGTACGATTTTCAAAAAAATGTGCATGGTGGTTATAACTAGATGAAAGTGGCTGGTCACAATAGTAATTAATCTAAACCCATATTTAGGGAAGAAATTAAAAGGATTAGACCCAGTAAGGTCAAAAGTGACAGATAAACGGGATAACTTAATTTCTTATACTCATCAGATTGGGATACAACTATGATGTAGGTTCAATGCAGAGTGTTGAGAAATGACCTGAATGGAACTTAATTATTACAAACTAGGAGGAAATAACAATAATCTGCATTGTAGGGAAAGCATCGACTGTTCATGTGGGACAGAAGAGAGCAGAGTCATAAAAAGAAGAGAGAGATTTGGAGAAAAAACAATTTTTCTATCGAATGTGGCGAAGGGTAAAGTATCAATATTGAATAAAACAATGCTGGAGATAATGAAGAATAAAGTAAAAATAAAGTGATTGACCACCGAATTTCAGAGAACTAAGACAAGCAATAGCCAATACTAACGAGGTAGTTACGAACGAAGTAAAAGAAATAAAAAAGGTTTATACAACAGTATTATCAAAACACGACAGGCTCGTCAGTCTCTAACAATTTACTAGAGAATTTGTGAACTCAGCTAGACATGTTGTCCATGGGTCACTTGTCACCAGGTATAGTAATCCATGGACACATAAATGAATTGTTAATCAATATACAAATAGAGGTTCTAAGAAATTATGGAAATATTATAGTGCCCTCGACTGTAAGCATTTGTCAAAGAATAACAAATTAATGGTTGTAGTGTCCATACCGTTACTAGACAGAGATTGTTCTAAATATATAAGGTTATAAATTTACCTATTCCTTATCCGCGACCACAGGAAGGCCTGGAGGCATTAGCCAGATAGCAATTTAAAACAGGTAATATATCTATAAATGTGGCTCGGAGTAATATTATGATGCTAGCAAAAGAAGGAGCTAGAGAGTGTAGAAACGATGCTTTTGGAACATGTAGCTCACTGCGTCCTATCTACGTGAGGAATGAACACTGTCTGTGTAAAGTCGAAGTATTTAAATATACATGAAAGAAGGGTCGGGAAATATGCCAGATCAAGATATAATTAATACTGTACTACCGCAAGCAATCAGTATATCTGATGGAGTTTAGTAGTTGTTACTCAGAAATCGACTGATTTTTCCAGGTATGTGAATGCAAACCACTAAGACGCTGTGTGTGAAACCACCCTGATAAAATTACCGCTGGGGTTTTCCGCAACTATTGTGTCAATCTCCCCACACCCATATTACCAGGTGAAAGAGAAATTTAAAGAAAATGTCTCAATAACAGTGTTAGTTGACAAAAGCTTAAACAATTGCAAACAATTATAAGAGCAAGTAATAAACAAACACCCTTAGGCCTCGATAGAGCGAATACAGGAGATATTAAATCTAAAAGATAAAAACAATATAGATTGGTTAGAAACAAACTAATTATTTTGCGAAAAATTAGATATGAGTTGGAAGTATAGTAAATTAAATATGGTAAACTAGTCCTTAAGGATCGTACTTTGTTGCTTGTTGTTGCGGTGGGAGTGGAGGTAGGGAATATAAAATAACATAGAGAAAGAAACAGAACAACGAAGTCTCGGTGAACGAACAGCATAAGAAGAGAAAATTCATGTCTAGCGATACATATCTGAACAAAGTCGATCCATCCTAGGCGTTCGAGATCAAATTAAACCTGATCTTTTTAGCAAGTAAAGAGCCAACTTCTGTCTAGACGTCACTGAAACCTCCCCTTGAAGACAGGAGGTTGGTAACAAAAAAAGAAATAAACTCTAGGAGACACATACGTACCCGCGCACACACACACACACACACACACACACACACACACATGTCGAAAAAAGAAATAAACCTTTCGAATAACACCACACATATAAAAATATACGGAAGGACCTATTACTATTCTTTTAAAAAATGGCTGGGAACACAATTTTTTTTAAAATAAAGAGACTGTCGTTCCTTGAAAAGTAATATAGCAAAGAAGAGAAAATGCATGTTGTTACATATGGAATTACAAGCAGGACACTTTTTACATTATTGCATGGAATAGAAAATGGGACATTCTCATTAATATCTAGAATTAAAGGAAGGGTAGCTTTTCATTAATTAGAAGTAAGACATATTTACATTATTGCATGGAATTAAAGGAAATATATTTCTTCTTGCATAGGGTTAGAATAAGATCTCTTCGATTGTATATGGTATTTGATTCTTATGCGTATTTATTGAAACTAAAACGCTCAATTCATGTTGAACTAGAGAAAAACAAAACGATGACACATATTCATGTGTCTACATGAAATTGCATGAATTATGCTTTCAAGTGCTTACCCTAAAAATTAATACGCAATCTAAAGAGTGGACTCAGGTTAAATTTAAATATAGAAATTTCCTTTCTTCGGCTACGCGAGATTTTGGTATATACAGGCAAGCAATAAGAGATAATAAGACTCTGATCCTTAGCGGTGAAGGGCCGAATATTCATTCAAAATTGATATTATAATAATTTCCAGCTCGTAAGATTATACAGAGATGGAAAATTGAATTCACTTAGCTACTTTTACAGCTCCGGTATTGTGCCTTTTCAATGAAATCGAGGTGGAAGACGAAATTAGCGGAATTGGGCCCGTGATTTTGTTGCAGGAAACAATCAATCTGAAATCGGCGCGCTGCTAGACCCACCTGAGCAAACGATAGTTCCCGAGAGAATTACTACTAAGTATGGTATTGTGATAATAAAATACCAGCCAGCTATTTTGTGCGTGGGCGTATTGATCGAGAATCATGAAGGATTGGTTCGGATAAGCCTGGGGATCGCGTTATAAGACATTGCTCCCTCTTACATATGATTGATTCCTGAAATAAAGAAACCTCTCAGGAGAAGATATTTTTATAGGCATGTAAAAAATATATTGGACACTGCCACTATGATGAGATCGATGAGCCTTCAGAAATCTCTGGAGAGCTATTACCGCATATATGCCGGATGTTTCTTCATTGAATGATATTAGTGGTTTTCTTCTGTTTTTCTGTGAAATTAATGAAAACAGTCCTAAAATATCTTGAAACAATATATATATATATAACGAAACATCGGATCAGCGTATCTAGGGTAAAATCTATTTCGGCAGACAAAGATGCCCGTCTTCTGTCTTATCAACGGACTTGATTCGTAGCGAAAGTACTAATATCAACAAACGAAAGGCACTAGACAGGAATCAGCGGAGAATGGAACGTTTTTTTTTCTTAAAGGGAAGAAATTATTTGAGATGAATATTTTCGTCAACATATATATATATATATATATATATACTCCTGGTGAAAACTTTTATAAGAGATAAAAAATGTTTAAAATATTTAAAATACGGTTACATTAATCAAAGTATAATTTAATATATTTGCTTTTACTTAGAAAACTTAGATTGTCGACAAAACATTAAAAATTAAATACTTTTAAATGATTAATTTATATAAAGAGTGTTAAAGTGTTTATTTAGTTTGTCGTAATGATTAGACAAAAAATAGAAAATACAGAGAAACATGTGACAACGTTTTAGAATACTTATTATTAACTTCTGCAAATATGCGCTTAGGATATTCGCCTATTAATCATGCACTGTCGCACAAAAAACATCCACAGTTACAAATTTATTTCCATGACTTGAGGCATACTTTGCTATCCGTCACCAAACATTCTCGATTGGGTTTAGATGAAAACAGCTTAGCAGATGTCGGAAAGTTGTTTTCCAATAAAACATTTTTTGAATTCGAGCGTTGTAGATTGCAACATTGTCCTGCGAGAAAATCCAGGTTTCTCCACATAGACGAAGGCTTTCAGTAATTAGCAATGCCTTTCTTAACATATCAATATAAGTAGTAGATGTTTGACGAAATTTTACATACTGTGACTCTAGAGTTTTATAGTGCGAAAATGAGTATCAGAACATTGTTTGATCCAACTCAACCGTCTCGTGTTGAGAAAACACTTTTGGATTATATTTTGCTTGACAGTAAAGTGAAATCTTCTAGAACATGAGGGATCAATTTTTTTCTCTTCTGAAGACAACACTTCTTCATTTTAACTACATCCGAAATATGATAATCAGAAGCAAATTGTAAATGGAAGATTTAAGGGCGAGATGGAAGGCTAAGTCTCACCAGTTGTTTCAAGTTATTATAACTTTTCTGACTCAAATGCTGTCGAATTTTTGGAGAGCTGCATTCAACAAATGTATTCGCGTTTATCTGATTTGATGCTCGGGTTGGATTTCTCTTATTGCCTCATAAAACACTGTTTATAAGTTAAAAGTATATTGGCGCGACCTCATTTAATCTTAGAAGTATACGAATCCAGATTAATAATGATGTTAGCAATAACATTTCTACTATGACCAAATTCATTGCTTATGTTTCGTATCAACAGACTACATCTTTGAAATTCAACCATCCTGACCTGTTTGAATTTCTATAAAATTTTCCCATATTCCTTTCAAAATCTGAAATTTTAATCTTGAAATGAGATATGTAGATGACGACATGCCGGAAACTATGAGAAGAATGACACGTTCGAACATTTTAGTCTCTTATTTTTTAAACAAGTTTTAATCTATATTATTAGTCTAAAAACTGTTTTTTGATATTTGTTTTTTAATTATTTTTAACTACAATATTAAATATTTCAGTTGTTTGTTGATAAATATAATCTTTAATTATACGAAAAAGTTTTGCAATATATATCTCTTAAAGTAATCGTATTTTATTTATTTTTCACCCTTTTGAATATGGAACTTAAGACTTATATATATATACACTACCGACCATAAGTTTGTAACCACCCAAATTTTTATCAGAATCAAATTAAGCCGAGTTTGTAATTTTATTATTCTTATGCAGATGTCAAGTAAAAAAGTATTTTTCAACTTTAAATAAACATTTACACAGTTTGCTACTTAACTCCTTTTATTTTTTATTTTTTAATCCTTACACACCGAATAAAGCGCTAACGCCACTGATGTGCAAGGGGATACATAAGAGAAAAAAGATTAATTAGAAGAGAGTGAAGAGAAAGACGAACCAGTTAGATAGGAGCAAGAGAAGGATGGGAATACAGGAGTGATGACAGTTGCAAAGGTGGAGAAAATAGAAGGGATATACGGGGTGGTTAAGACAGAACTAGAGTCAAGTGGTTAAGAGATGAGTATTAACATTGCATTTCAATTCCTGGAGGTTGTAGCCGTCAGGAGAGCAAGAATATGGAAGCAAGTTCCACAGGCGGAAAGTGCGAGAGAAAATGCAGGAGTAGAATTGTCGTCTGCATTTGGTTAATCTAAAGGTGAATGGGTGAGACCCAGTTGCCAATCTGGTTGCACGAGTAAACATCTGTTGCAGAGGCACCAGTGACTTAACCTTTTGGCGCAGAAGCCATGAAAGTATTTATAGAACAGACAAAGGTAAGCTACATCTCGTCAGTGGGGAAGTGGCTGTAGTCGAGCAGCCAAGTCGGTACCTATTACATTACTTATTCTCCATTGGAGCATGTCGAGAACACTGAGATGAACAACAGGGGCGCCTGACCGTCTATGGCAGCAGTATTCCATGCACGGACGAATGGTTGATTTTTATATATGCAGGATGGATTCAAGCGGGAAAAACATCCTAGCCCGATACAGTGACTCAACATTCTTAGCAGTGGATTTAGCTATGGATTCAATGTAGTGGTTCCATTTGAGATCAGATGAGAGGATAAGGCCGAGGACGCGCAGTATATTGCTCCCAGGGAGACTCTCTTCATCCATGCTTATGGGAGGCAGGAGAGGTTGCCTGTTAAGATTAACAACAACAGCTTGTCATAAACGCATTAAAACTGACAAGCCACTTCTTACCCGAATTCACCACAGAGTGTAGGTCCCTTTCAAGGTCAGCAGCGAGATTATGTTTGTCCGCCACGCCGTTTGTTCTGTGGAATGTAGAGTCATGCCCATTCAAAACGACCTTCATTTTGCGGTTATTTAAAAAAGATAGGATCAGATCAAGCAAGCGTCCGTTAATATCGTAACCCCGTAACTTGCTTTGAAGGCCAGAGTGCCTTCAATGCAAGCTACGGATACTACTGTTGAGTAGTACTCCAAATGAGTTAAATGTGGAATTGGATGAGAATCTGCAAGCAAAGCACTCAGCATTGTCCGCAGATGACGTGAGGACCTCAAATTCATTGATTAAAGAAGAGATAGAAGATTTGCTATTGTTCAGCACTCGTTTGCATAACCGCTAACAGTCCTTGGAGCCGAACTTGCTCTCAGCTATGCGCTGTTTCATTCCCTCGGCAAACAACTGCTTGCCGTCATTCAGGATTCTCTTGTACTCATTACGAGCAGACGTGAATAAGCGCCTATTATGATCAGATGACTGTCTTCGGAATAGTCGGAAGTAGTGGTTCCTGTGGGCAATGGCTGCCGAATAGGCAGGAGAGAAGGAGAGGAATGCGGTTTAAGACAATATTTCCTTGTAACTATGATAGCGTCAATTCTAGCTTTCATCCAGCAAGAAATCCCAGGCACAGTCATCAACTGGGAGATCAAACAGTTTCCCCCAGGGGACGTCGCATAGGAAATCGCGAAAGGCGTCCCACTCAGCTTTTTGGTAGCAGTAGGAGGTCCTATAACTAAGAGGCTCCTGGGGGTAGTGAGAGTGGAAAGAAATATGGAGAGAGACAACAGCATGGTCGGAGTTGCCGAGAGGGCAAAGCTGCGAAACTTGGCAGGAATCAGGTGCAGATGTAAAGTATATATCTAGTAGTGAGGCGTATTCAGAGGGAGTGCTTGGAATGCATGTGGTGAAGTCCACCACTTGCGTAAGGGATTGGGAAATGGCAAAGTTCATGGCGTTGATGCCCGCTAAATTCGTCACAGAGCCTTTGAGCCACTCAGCATGATAGGTGTTAAGATCTCCGAATACAAATATGTGAGCGAATGGGTGGTAGGAAATAGCCTTATCTATGTTGTCAGAAATGCTATCTAGAAGCTAGCAGTCAGGATAGGAGGGAGAACAGTAAAGAAAGAAAAGGTAGCTAACCGAACTGAGAAGTGACAGACAGTGAGATACATATTGGTGGTCAGGTGGTTCGAATGATGTCACCCTAGCTATAAGGAGGTGGTTTTCTCTAACGTAGACCCCCAGCCCATGTATGTGGACAGTGGAATCCTTCCTTAAGAGGGGAAGATAACCAGGGATCGAGAAGTCAGAGGAGGGAATTGATGAGTTGAGGTTAGGGATCAAGATTTTGCCGAAAACTCAGATTTATTCAGATATTTTAATCAGGGTATAATTTATTTTTGTAAACCATATTAGTACGGTATAAATGGCAAGAAAGAAACAGATTAGCATTGAAAAAAGAGCTCAGGTTGAAATTTGAAATTCTTTCGAGAGAAAGATATGCCGAATGTGTTATCGCTAAAAAGTTAAACCTATCAAGAAATGTCTACGTGAATCTGAGTTAAATATTGACAGTAAAATATATGGTAGGCCTAGAGTAACATCTATTGTAGAGGATAGGCACTTGATCATATCTAGTACGAGGAATAGAAGACAAACCGCTCCAGAATTAACAGTTGAAATGAATTCTACTCGGCAACATCGAGTATCTGTTGCTACTGTTAAGAGACGACTTCATTCTGCTGGGCTTAAAGGCTGTGTAGTAGGTAAGAAACCACTATTAAAGAAGGAAAATAAGGGATGAAATTGACCGTACAGTTCAAAATGAACTTCCTAATAATCAACAAAACTTATTTAAATCTAGCAGAATGCTTGGAAATCACTTTCACTAACTCATCTTTAAAATATATTAGAAAGAATGCCAAGGATTTTCTCCGCAGTAATAAAAGTTCGTGGTGGTTTCTTTGATGAAAAGAAAATATGAATTAACTTTAATTAAATCTGAAATTACTCTATGATAATTTTGGTTTAAATTTTTGTACAATTGGGAGCAACAATGAAATATATCTATATTTATTATTCTAAGACATCAAATTTGTTATATCTTTTTCTGAGAGAATAAATCTAACTGGTCCCAAACTTATGGTCGGTAGCGTGTATATATATATTTTGTATTTGGGCAAAAAAATCTCTTTTATGCATGATTCCTTAAGATGTCAGCCAGGTATTATTAATAATAATTTTTATTTTATTTTTAATATCTTTTATGATTTTTTCGTTTCAGAATTGAAATTATGAAAATCATAAGAACACATGAAAAATTATATTAAAAAAAATTAATGGTAATTTCTTGTGTGTAATGTTTAATAAAACCTGATTGTACGTGTGCATATATATATATATATATATATATATATATATATATATATATATAGACGCTAATTATATATATATATATATATATATATATATATATATATAAAACAATGTACTAACATATATATATATGTTAGTACATTTTGCAAAACACGAGATTTTGCGTTGGTGTCAAAAAGAATAAATATATTAGTTGCATAATTATTCCCGTTCAACAGTTGTTTTATACAGCATAGATAAAAAAAAATGATATATGTGAATTGTTATAATTTTGCTTGCCGCTGTAAAGTGTTTCTCACTTAACAGAGAACGATATGAACGTTGTTTTGATAGATAATATTTATTGCCCAAAGAAATTTATCGTGTTTTTTGACTATAGGCGTGTGGGATCTATTACCGCAATCAATAATTCAGATATTTTTCACTAACAGCAAGCAATACTTAGAAATTGTTGTGAAATTCGATGTGTTAGTTGGCTTTGACTTTCATAAAATCTGCAAATAATTTTAGCCGTTAACCACTGGAATTTCAATGAAGATAATTTGTGGACAACTATGAACTCTTTCTGAATAAACCATGTAAATGTTTAGAGAAAGACTTACTTATTTATCAAAAATAAATTTCTCAGTAGTGAGAACATATACTGTTAAATATAAGAGACAATGAAAGTATATTATGTTTAATAATGAGCCCTTCTAAACGTCGTATTTTGGCATTAATTTCAGTTGAAAATAAAGACAAAAATTCTCCAACATTTTGATAATTTTTTATTAATTTCTTTCTAAGCTTTCGGCTCACATGTGCCATTTTCAGAGAGGTCATCAAGACGGTAACACCAATAACATCCACCACCACCGACAATTTTATTTTGTCTTGATATAAAACCCCAGTAGGCAACGGTAATACACAGGAAAAAAAACTTAAGATATTGGAGGCCATGTACATTAAATTCAAACAACACACACTTAATAAAATCACTTTTAAATCTTGCCATAGCATATTACATTGCATTTGAATACAGGGTTTTGTTGTCATTTTGCGCTATCACGCGGTGTGACGTCATAGAACCGCATTGCAAATTTGTAAAACTGCGTTTGTGATTTTTGATAACTATTGCCTAGCGGAGTTTTATGTCAACACAAAATAAAATCGTCGGTGATGGTGGAGGTTATTGTGTTAGCGTCTTGGTGACCTCTCTGAAGATGGCTCATTTGAGCTGAAAGCTTAGAAACACATTCATAAAAATTATCCAAATGTAGGAGAATTTTTGTCTTATTTTCAACTGAAATTAAAGCCAAAATTCGACGTTTAGAACGGCTCTTGATTAAATATAATAGATATCCATTTTCTCTTATATTTAACAGTATATGTTTAGAAAAATTATATATGTAAAGAAATAATAACTACACTCGTGTTGAACGACCTTCCACGCATCTACAAAGAAGGAAAAATGTTTTTAAGAAAAGAAAGACCTAAGTACATGAACATAAGCCAAAAGAGCTCAGACCAAGTCAGTACGTAGCCCCCCAAAAAACCGACACGAGCAACCAGGTAACAAAAAAGCAGCCTCGCTAGGTATTCTTGATATATATATATATATATATATATATATATATATATATATATATATTTATCTGAGTGAATACAGAACGAAGAATTCTTTCAACGCTCATCAGGCGATGAGGCATTGAGGCTTCAATGCTGAAACGAACGTACCTTCGTAGGGATTATATATAGAAGAATTATGTACATAATTTTTCTAAAATTTAATTTATAATAAATAGTCACAGCTCTATATATTATATATCGATCACTGTTTTAATTTAATATTTTGGACGTTGAAAGAATTCTTATGTTCTAAAATTTAATGTTCTAAAATATTATTTATAATATATATATATATATATATATATATATATATATATTCGTCATCCACATACAATCCTGTTTCTCTGTATGACGTCTCATCAGTGTTGTTAGACATCCACTTGCTGTTGACAGGAATCGACACTCGACCGATTTGTTGTTAGTCGGATACGCTAACCCCCAAAACATAGGTGCATAAAATCAGAGAACTGAAATTTTAGCATGTCATATTAAGTGGTGTATGCACACGCCAGTCTCTGAACGAACTCGATTCATTGCATAATATATATATATATATATATATATATATATATATATATACATACACACACACAAAATTATCACTATACTCGTTTCGAAAGACCCTCTGCGTAAATATGTGGAAGGAAAAAACGGTTGTAAAAAAAGAAATAGCTAAGCACATGGACATCAACTAAAGGGATTCGAACCGAGCCAGCACGTAGCCCAAAGATAAAATTCGAGACCAGTAATCAATTAACAAAGTAGCACTCAATATTAAGCAGAGCTGAAAAAGTAAATTAAAACTAGTGATCGAACAAACCTACCAAGGTTTCACCTTCACGGTTAAACATGGAACGTTGGTTATCTATATATATCCAGACACACGGCCTATTATTTACCTCGTAGATATAATCAATTTACTCCTTTTGAAAATGTTTGAATATATAATCTAATAACTGATTTACGGATATAAGTATGCATGTATGCTTTTAAATTATTCCCATTGAAATATGCTATAGATGAAGAACCAAAAATGACAGAATATTGGGATCAATTGAATTGTGTAATGCTTGGAAAATATTCAGATTTTTTTTTGCTTTTTATTCATGAAAGTAATTGTCTGCAAATTGACAGAGAGATTTACGCGTTTACATCATCAAAATTGACTAAAGATAAATTGTAATGTGTGCGACCATGGGGTACATAACTAGTTTATCATTCATCTGCGTGTGGTGACACAATATTCCTATATTTTCATTTTCAGATATTAATAAAATTATTTTATCCTCTAGATTCCAAATCCCCCTACTTGCTTAGGTAACATTACGTGTAATATAGCGCGACGTCAGTTTTGTAAATATATCACTGTCTGAAACTTTTCGTCAGACGTCAGGCATCCTCCCTTAATTTCTGAAATTTCCAATGTGATATATTTATGAATTTGCCAGATAGATTCTGACCAGAAAAATTACATAGCCCGACACAGTGACCCAAGATTCCTAGTAGTATCTGTAACTTTAAATTCGATGTATTAGTTCAACTTGAAGTCAGATGAGAGTGTTAGGCAGGGGAAGCGAAGGGTATTGCTTTCTGGGAGATTACCGTGATCCGTACTGATAGAAGTTAAGAAAGTCGCTCTATGGTGGTTAAAAGACAGCACCTTCGTTTTTGAATCATTTAAATTTAAGAGCAAATGTTTGTTCGTCCACAGAGCAGTTCT
Organism: Ascarosepion bandense; assembly: GCA_037127315.1. Taxonomy (NCBI): domain Eukaryota; kingdom Metazoa; phylum Mollusca; class Cephalopoda; order Sepiida; family Sepiidae; genus Ascarosepion; species Ascarosepion bandense. The sequence goes on from JBBBDQ010000253.1 coordinate 2,072,615, forward strand.
CATAATTTTCTTCGCTAATAAATTTATAATATATATTATCATGTATTTTCATATTTTTTGGTTATTAAAAATAAATATATATTTGTTTATTTTTAAGATAATCAGTGGTATACATAGATTATTGACTCAATAAGGCGAATTTTTATTTGTTAAATTACTCATACATTGGCACGAGTGATTCTATGCTTTAAGCCCATCATTATATATGAAATGGAACATACACGTCGAAATTGGATGAAAAGCATTTACATTAGTAATGTCTGTTTGGATTTGTTAATCTCTAACATTTCGTCTTTTTAATAGGGTTGATTTCTTTATTATCTATTATCATTTTAACATTTTAAAATTTGACTATGAATTTATTCATATATACTTTTCTTATTTGTTGTTTGCAATATAAAGTAATCATGTACTAAGTTTATGGACGAGAAAATTTGTAGGAAAATAATTCTATAATTTTGTTTAATACTTTTATTATTTCTTGTGAATAGTCAATAACTTATATTATTTATCTTTGAAATAATTTCACCTTAACCAAAAAAAAAACGTGAAAAGAAATATTATTCTCATATATTTAATTACGCACACATAGACATGTATGTTTCTGATTTCTATTATTTAATTTAAAATAATAATGATAAATATTATTATTATTATTATTATTATTATTATTATTATTATTATTATTGAAAACAAATTGCAAACTCGGATATTCAGTACGAAATATATATTCATGTATTCATGTGTGTATATATAATTCAGATAGGCGGAACATATCAGCACGAGTGGGTATCCATTTATGAGTGGGAAAACAATTTTAATTCTCTGCTGCCTTGCAGCCATATCCAATAAAGCAAAACTCTTCGGTAGTAGACCCTGAGGACAAATCCGTAGCTGGGGACCCTAAATGGGCAAGTACATGTAAAACAGCTGCTGCATCAGCAAAAACAGTTGAGACAAATCATTTGGGTGCAGATCCATGGTGTCTTGAAACATAAATATGCCTAAAATTATATACTACTAAACAATTAATAATAATAATAATAATAATAATAATAATAATAATAATAATAATGACTATTATTATTATTATTATTATTATTATTATTATTATTAATATTAAGATTGTTATTATTACAATTACAGGCGCAATATCTGCAAGGAATAATATTGCCTGATTGGCAAGACGAGCTTTATTATTTTAATCAACAATCATCCTATATATGAGTAAAATAAATTCCCATAAAACACTTACATTAATACCTTTACAGAAATTAATAATACTTAATCTTACATATGTTATATTCTTAGAGGGCGTGGGCGATTATGACACACCTTATCTAAGGTGGCCTCAGCATGCTTTCTCTTGTTACCCCACATAAAAACCATTTGTCATCCATTTTCTCACTCCCCTCAAGTATGTTATCCACTGCTATCTCCTTTCTCACTTTACCTCTATCTGACCTGTAAGTACCAAATTCTTTAAGCTCACCTTCCTCATTACCAATCCCAGGAACTTCAGCTGTCTTTTCCTGATGCCCAAGATTAATTTCTGTTTCGTTTCCATCCTTTCTAACTATCATTTCTCATATGCTTGATCCATGACATTCGTAGTCTGTTTCTGTAGAACCACATTTCAGTTGCTTCAAGTTTTCCAATCATCTTTGAAGATATTCTCCAGTATTCACAACCATACTAAAGGACAGACATCACATAGCAATCTAGTTCTCTCTTATTTGTTTCTTGCAAAAGTTTCCTATCTCCTATCGCTTCTGGAAGTCGTCTTTCGTCATGCCAGTTCGCCTCCGGATTTCAGGTACGCACGTCCCTTCTTCTCTTACAATTCCTCCCAGATATTTTATTTATTTATTTTTTGCCTACTTCATTTTAGTGTCTCCCACCTGTTAACCGGCTTTTTGGGATCGTCTGTTTTTTTATCAATATTCATCCGTTTTTTTGTTTGTTTGTTTGTTTTTGTGGTTTATATGTTGTCCTCTCTTCCGAATTCCTTCAGCTACCTTCTTTAGGAGGCTTGTAGTTTATTTTTCGTGACTGCTACCAGCACTGTATCATTTGCGTATCTTATTTTTGTTCATTTATATTTTATTTGGCCACCGATGTTTAATCCTTGCACAGCTTTTAGGGTCCCCATGATAATCCCGTTGTACAAGTTTAACTTATATGGTGAAAAGACACATCTTTGTCTTTCGATGCTTTCTATCTTTGTATATCTGGTGAATTCGTTACTTTTCCGTATGCAGTGGCTTTGCTTCCTGTCAAGTTTCTTTATAACTATAAATATTTCCCAAATATGTCATGGTTTTTCAGCATTTGTAACAATTTTCTGTAGCATAATGTGCCGAATGTCTTAGCATAGTCTATAAACATAAGTACATAATAACATTTTATTGACCTTTCTGATAGCATGATTTCTTTTTCAAGTATCCTTGACAAAACCGACTGTTCTTGTCCTATCTGTGGCTTGATTCTGCTTCGCGCTCTGTTCATCAAACAATCAAAGCTAATCGCATAAAAATTGTGATCTATGAATACAAAAACAAAATCTGCTTTCTTATTGACGCTGTAGTCACTGAAGATTACATTGTATATTGAAGATCTTCAAAGAAAATTATTAAAATGTAAGACCCTAAGAAATGTAGCATGTCGGTCATCAAAACACCTGTTGTATTTGAAGCGCTCGGTCTGATTTTAAAAGGTTCCGATAAAGTTAATGAAGATTTACTTTGTAGTCCAAGCATTAAAAATACATAAAATTATACACATAAGTACAACACACAAATGACAAGGAGATTTATCCATGTAAAATATATATGATCTTAATTATTTTTATGTGGGGTAGAAAAGGATCAGTGGAAAATATCATGATGTTATTACTGAACTTAATAAAAATAATAATGATAGAAGTAGCAGTAGTAATAATAGTTGTTTTATTACAAAAGTGCTTGGATAAACCAGGCTTCGATGTTCGCCAGAAATAGTCATAGCTTAGAATCAGTGATTTCAAAGTTGATACAGTATATCTTAAGAAGCAACTAACGACAAAAAGGCTTACAACAACAAAGATAACTCATATGCAATAAATTTGAAGAAATTTTATGCATGATGTACACAGACCTTGCCGAGAAAGCATACATTATTGGATGTGGTGATCTAGGAAATTATATTTATAATATGAGTGTTCCAGCTATGGTAATAGAGTACCTGATATATGGTACTATCACCACCAGAATGATGTCACATATGGTGACAGATTGACTATATTCTTGAATTTCTCAATCATCTCAAACGGAAAAAAAATTGATGCAATACATCAGATAGAATTAGAAAAAAATTAAAAGTTAAATTGAAAAATATGACGTAATGCTATAGAGCAACACATATTAAATAAGCTAAATAACCCTGAATCATAATCATCGTTGGAATCAGTTAAGAGTATATCTAACAGAAGCCGTGGCGAGAAAACTAAGAAAGATTTAATGTTATAAACGCTAGAAACGAGGAAGATATAAGTGAGGCCATTGGAATCTCAAATGATAAAAAAAATAAACAGTGGTGACTGAGAATAGAAACTCATACAAATGAGAACATAATTGATAAGGATATAGAACATCATACTGATTTCTAGCAAGTTAGAAAATACTTTCTATTACAGCGCACAATATAACAGGGACTATGAGAATTTGAAACTATGTAGGTTTAAAATTTACTTTGATGTCTGCAACAAATTAAAAAATAACTCTTCAAATATACAAAAATTATTAATTTAGTTTGGAAAAATATAACAAGAGCAGCAGTAACTACAAAATCAACAGCTGTTAGAACTCCTGAAACAGAACCAAAAGTTCTTTGAAATTATTCGAAAGTAAACGAAAAATGGTTCAATTTACAATAATTGACATTTCTACTTATTTTGGAAGATATGAGCAAATTTTCAGAAAAGAATGCTGTGACAAGTAGGATGAGAAAATGCAATAATTTTTTGAGGAAAACCTGGTACACCATGAATTACTGTAATAATGTACTTCTTCTTCTATGTGCCCTGTCTCTTCAGGACGTAGGCGATCATGGCTCTCCACGTCTCCCTATCCCTTGTGGCTCTTAGTATGTTTGCTCCTGTTGCTCCTGGCAACCCCCGGTCAGTCATCCACCTGATCAGGCCCTGCAAATATGTTATCCGCTGCCTTCCTCTGTCTATCCTTCCTTCTTTCTGACCAGTCAGTATCAGGTTCTCCAGGCTCTCCTTCCTCATTGCATGTCCCAGGAACTTCAGTTGTCTCTTCCTGATGCTCAGCATCAATTTCCTTTTTGTTGCCATTCTTTCTAACACCTCGTCGTTGCTTGTATGCTCAGTCCAGGATATCCGTAGCATCCTTCTGTAGAACCATATTTCGGCCGCTTCCAGTTGTGTCCTCATTTTCGATGATATTGTCCAGCATTCACTGCCGTATTGAAGAACTGACATCACGTAGCGATCTAGCACTGTTTTCTTCGTTTCTATTGAGATTTTCCTGTGTGTTAGTATTTTGCTCATCTTCTGGAACGAGTCCTTTGCTATGCCAAATCGCCTTCGGATCTCCGTGTCGCACTTTCCATCTCCTGTTAGAACACTTCCTAGGTACTTAAATTCTTGTACTTGTTACTACCCCACCAAAAAAAAAAAAAAAAAAAAATGAAAAACGTAAAAAACGCGAGGAAGTTCTTTCAACGAAACAGTAAATATTCTAATTAAACATTTTAGACTGCAAAAATTGTCATACAATAGTCGTTGGAAATGTATGTATCTGATTAAAAAAGAAAACAAATATTTTGTCATGTATGCTGGAATCTTTAATAATAGGTGTGAAAGATTCAGTTTAAAATAACTGACTATGGATGTGCTTAAATTGTAATTCTTTCTAAAGTTAACGGCCAAAACAAGACGTAGACTAAACTTGAAAACAACAGTAAACTTACACTACTTGAAATATCAGTGAACCCAATATCTGTGATAACACTGCAAAGAAAGATGTGAAAAAGTAAATTCATTTTTCTGATCGGTAAGTTTATAACTCGGAGACGACTGTTCCTTTGAGCATTAGAAATGCTAAATGTGTGGTAATGTAAGTTATTACAAAGTTTCAGAAGATAAAAAAATAATCTAAAGAAAGCAAAAGAGAATGAGTGTGCATGTGTAAACTAATTATGTGGATGTAAATATGCAACTAAACAATATTAGTAATTTCACAATAATCAATGAAACCACATGGAAAATACTTGGAAAGTCGCAAATAATATGATAACTGACAAAATAATTTTGTTGTCAAAATAACTTGTATCATCTCCGTTCAATGTGTGTATAAACTAAGGCTTAAATGTTAAGAAATACTGCAAACTTATTCGGTACAGGCTGTGTGTAATTATTTGTGCTGTTGGATTAGCCTATGAATGTTTATTGCAAAATTTTAAATAAACAAGCTACCAAATTTTAAAAATTAGATATATACAAAGAATAGTAAACATTTATAGGAAGAATTGGAAAATAATTTTTTTCCAGAGCAAGCTTCAAAATCTAAGCAATATTTTAAATGAAAATGGGTCACCGCTAGTGTTTAAATCGAGAAGTATTTTGACATTCGCATCAAAGGATGACGTCAACGAAGTAATTGACAGAATTTAAAAAATTGCTGTAATTGAAAATATTAACCATTCAAAATTGCACCAAAGCAAAAATGATCCTGTTTGTACTGAGTTTTCGACTAAGTTAAGCAAATGTTTAGAACCCGGTAAATAAGCATAACCAAGACCAGAAAAATTGCATAGTTAAAAGTTGGAATTTTTTTTTAAACTGGATCATTTAAAAAAGAATTGCATATAAACTTTGAAGAAGCATGTTCAGAGTTAAAATTATAAATATGTCCAATGGATTTTATAAGTTTGACCAATTTAGTTTTGATATAAAATGACTCCAGCTATATTTCGGAAAACTTTTGATAACGAGCTTGGTGGTTGTGATTTCGCAGTTGAATTTTTGAAAGATATCTTAATAAACTGTATATCTAAAAAACAACATATACGGCATGTGAAAACAACTGATATAAAATAGGAGAGTACGGGTTCAAAATCAGTGAAGAAAAGTGGGATTTATCTTTCTCTAAAATCGAGTACTTAAGACAGATCATTAACAAAAGCTGTCGTCTAACTGATATGACGATGTCAGGTATAAGTAATAATATGCCTACAATAAATATTACTGGCTTGCAAGCGTTTCAAAGAACAACTATTTATTCTCAAATTTATCTACCAAACATGCAGAATTTCAGATCTCCGCTGAACAATTTGGTAAACAAAGCTTTAAGTGTTATAAATGTCAGAAGGCATTTGAAGAAATTAAATTTAATGTTACTTTGATCAGACATATATTTGGCGGTCTACGATGTCAAACAAGAAATTGCGCTGGCTCCAGATTATAGTGATTATGTTTGAAAAGCAGTAAATTTATATAAATATGGTGAAGGTATCAGGAAAGCTATCACACATGCTTCGCGTATATATCTACTAGCAGAAAATACTATAGCTTGATCGAAGAGGATTTGTCAGCAGTAATATTTGTGGCAAAATATTACGAATTTATACACCCAAGCAGTTTTCCTTTTTATCAAAGTATGATTTGAAAGACATAATTCCAACAATCATAGCAAATAGATTAAACACTATGGTATCATCATAATAAATTAGGGTTTTATGATGGATTATCAACCTTCCTAAAAAATTAAGATATATTGATATGTTGTCAAGTTTCAAGCCAAAAACTGAACCGATTGAGGACATTGTTTATACGCGCATTAAATAGTGAAATAGAAATTAAAAATAAATTATGAAAAATAAAATAAAATCTAGGCTTTTGATACCAGAAATAAAACATAAACAACTAAAAGAAAGTACAAAAGAACTCAACCAAGATTTAAATGCTTACTCACTATTTGACGGAGTTCTGGTATTCGCACAAAATGAATTAATACTTAATATATTTTAAGCTGAGAATAAAGGGACTTCGCAGTAGACATTCTGGAATTCCAAGGGTGAAATCTCTCATGAAAAGCTATATATATTGAAGCAAAATAGATCAAAACATTGAAAAAGAAGTAAAAGCCTGTACAGCATGTTCTCTGGAATCGAAATTACATACCGAAAATAAATGAAAATGAAAAATATGCTGTGGTTAAATGTCAATATGTATTTTTCAGATCCAATAAACAGATCACATTACCTCATGTTATTTCATAACTTTACTAAGTGAACTGAAATTTGAAAGAGCAAAATAATAATAATAATAATAATAATAATAATAATAATGAGAAGAAGAAGAAGAAGAAGAAGAAGAAGAAGAAGAAGAAACAACGTCTTTTACGTTTAGAAGGGATTTTTTCACGAAATCTTTGACTAGATATCACATTCCGGATGTCATAGTCTCGGATAACGGTATAGAATACACTGGTTAGTTATTTGATTTTTTTTTTGTAAAATGTTATTGATTGGACATATTACTACCACGCCCTATCACACAAGGTCAAAGGGACATGCTAAACAGTTTGTAGGTACTTTTAAGAGAAGTGAATAAAGCAACTATCCGAACGATTGAAAGAAGCACTACAAAAGTTCTGATGAGCATACCGGAAAAGGTTAAATCCCAATACGCATTCAGTCTTGTAGCGGGCAGAATTGATGTTCTCAAGAATATTAAATCGGAGTTTGACATGTTACCAGGGCAAAAAAGAATACGAAAGGTTAAAGAAAACGAAGCTAACTTTTAAAAATTGGGAAAATATGTGTTTTTCATAGTAGGAAAAAGTTAAAATTAAATGTAGGAAGACGGCGTTATAATCTCACGATTAGGAAGGAAAATATGTATATAGGATGAAAGGAAAATGGCAACACGATAGATATTGCAATCAATTAGGAAAATGCTTTACTGAATTAATATCAAGAAAAGAAAGTGTAGTGATATCGACCGAGCAAAAGCGAGGCACCGATGACCAAAACTCGAGAGTGCGCAGCTGGCCTCGCGCATATGTTCCGGTTAAAAAATAAAAATGAATTAAATATTAAATTTCCAGTTCGTGAGCCTACGTAAATTTTATTTATGGGCCAATGAATGCCCAGAATCAAATACGGATATGAATTCCCAAATGATCACCTCCGATCCAAAAAGTCGAAATAAAACGCCGATACAGAAAGCATCGACAGACAGCCGACGCAAGCCGACGCACACGGACTGACTAGAGAAAGAGGAGTGTAATTAGTAGCCCCCTTGACCGAAGTCAAGTGGCTTACTATGTTCGCCTTACTTCTTTACCTTCTTCCCTGTCTCAAAACTACTTACTGACCTAAGGAGCGAATACACCAAAGACTGTTTCCTTAAATATAACGCCCCGCACCTACCGTAAGCATAAATTATCTTGTCAGCCTTCTATGGACACTATAAACTGGCGACCCGACGTTCCCTCAGATAAACTGGTGACCAACACGTGAGTACAAAAAATCACAATATAAGCCAAATTATCTTTCCAGCATCTTCTCAACCACTATTTTAATGAACAATCTAACGTCCGTCGGACTCCCATAATATAAGCATTCATACGAACAAAAATTTTCTTTCCAGCATTTCGGCACCAAAATGAAAAACCTAACGTCCGTCGGACTCACCACTAAAAACTCCATGTGCTTCAGACACGTGGTCGAAGATTAAATAGGCCCCTGGCGCAAACAATTAATAATGAAAAAAATAAAAAAACGAAAAAAAAAACCCCGAAAACAACAGAAAAACAAAAAAAAAGAAACAAAAAACAGTCGGATAGTGACATGTGAATTTAAAATGACGACAAACCCACCATAAACTGGCGACTACCCGACGTGAGTTCAACACCCATATATATATATATATATATATATATATATATATATATATATATATATATATGTGCAAAAAATTCTTTGGGGTTTCAGCGACATTTGAATATTTCTCTTGCAACACAAACTCAACATGACAACGGACGTGGAAGAAAGTTCAACAAATCAGAGACAACCAACCCATGGTAATTCTCACAATGAAAAAAGAAGAATTTGGACTTTCAGCGAAATTTGAATATTTCCCTGCAACACAAATTCAACATGGCCACGGACGCGGAAGAAACTACAACAAATCCAAAACAGCCAACCTATGGCTATTTACACAGTAAAAAAAAAAAATTACTACGAGTGTTCGCCCTTTCAACAAGAACCAAAAACCAAGAGATTCCATCGAATCAAGACGGCATTTGAATACGCCCCATCTTGTACCGAGGAAACTAAGTTCGGTAAAACGGTTAAATGGAAGAAAGAAAACACATATTTTTATAACTAATAACAAATAACAAATAAAAAATGAAAACAAAGTCCGGTAGAACGGTTAAATGGAAGAAAGAAAATATATTTTTCAAAAAATAAAAACAAAAGAGAACGAAGAAACTGACAAAAAGAAAATAGCAAAGCAAAACGAAAACTACTATTTGAGAAGAAAAAAAAAGAGACGCGACAACAAATACCCCCCCCAAAAAAAAAACAACTCTGTTTATTGGGGCGAAAGTTATGTGGTGATGCCGACCAAGTAAAAGCGAGGCACCGGATGTTTGCACCCTCACAACCAAAAGGAAAATGACCAAAACCCAACGGTCGCAGCTGGCCTCGCGCAGATTTTCCGGTTGAAAAATAGAAATTAATTAGATATTAAATTTTTAGTTCGCTAGCCTACGCGAATTTTATTTATGGGCCAATGGGAAGCCCAAAATCAAATACGGATATGAATTCCCAAATGATCACATGTGATCCAAAAAGTCGAAATAAAAAGCCGATGCAGAAAGCATTGACAGACAGACCGACGCAGGCCGACACACACGGACTGACTAGAGAAAGAGGAGTGTAATTAATAGCCCCCTTGACCGAAGTCAAGTGGCTTACTATGTTCGCCTCCCTTACCACTTTACCCTCTTCCGTGTCTCAAAATGACTTACTGACCTAAGGAGCGAATTCATCAAAGACATTCCTTATTACAGCGCTCCACATACCTAAGTATTAATTCTATTTTCAGCATTTTATTGCCATGAACATTTTAACGTCTGTTGAGCCTATAATTCAAGTATTACTTTAACTGTAAAAACCTTAATTGATATGTGTATATATAAAATGTTAATTTTCAACTCAATTTGTTTTTTCTTGACTTATAATCATTTTTTGACTTACAGTGGGCTATCTACAAGCAAGGCCAAATTCCGTCAATCTTCAACAATATACAACTACCCTTCACTAGAACGGACGTTCCACTATAAACTGGAAAAGAATAGATAACCCGCTATAAAAGAACGTAGGAAAGCATTGTATGATTGTTTTGATATGCCGATAACTCAATTATTCGTCAAATTTACGAATACGATTACCAGAAAAACGAATCGTACGGAAAATATAGCGGTTGAGAGAAATCCTAAAAGAGGTTTAAGTTTGGAAAATTAGCGAACACACCAGAAAGCATGGGAGTTTGATGGTAATAAATAAAATTAGATATATACTAATAAAAATAAACCTCAGAAGAGGAAATGTTGTGGAGAAATAATAGTCAGTAAATAGTATTTCTAACAAAAGTTGCGGCGAGTAAACTAAAAATATCTTTATATTATTAATACTAGAAACGATTTGCAACACTTCACCACAGATTTGCAATGCTTCCAAACCTTACTTTCAGTAACTGTAAAAATAAGTTCCTGCAAATAGAAGTAACCTCCTTGTTTGCATTGACCGAACTGTGAATGATAAACAATAGTGTTGAAAACCACCTAGATAAAACTGATGGACATTGCATAATCTCATGTTACAAAAATTGCGCTTATCGTCGTCAAAACGGATTGCATCTAAAAAAATATCCCAAATTTGCATAGATACCTCAGCTACACTGCCATTTTTACTCATAGAACCCAAAGAAGACTTGACAATTATGCAATTAATAATAATAATAATAATAATAAAAGAATCCCTGGAAACCCCAGCTTAAGAGATATACAAAAAATTGTCTTATTAAGTACAGCCCACACACTAAGGAAAACTTTGTCTATGTAATGTTAGGGATGATAGGGAAGATAGAAAAACATGAAATGGAGCCATAACAACACGCCACTACCTGCCTTAGGTCTCCCCGCAGACTTGGTTGGTAGTGAGACCCAAGCAGAAATCGAAATATGATGAGAAATGACATAATAATAATCACTAATTTAAAAACGCATGCGACACGAATATCCTAGTTTATCACCACTGTTATGAAAATATTACATATGCACTCGTATGAAAACAATATGCACTCGCATAACGTAGAACAACAGAAAATATATCTTCAAAACGTCTTCAATCAGTCATTTAGAAAATTTAGCATTTATTACTTTTATCTATGCAAGCATCTAAATCCTCTATTTCCTTATTTTAAACAACTTTTAAAATATATGTCCTTATTGCTAGCCGTCACACACTTGGTTAATACAAATCGATAAATGAACTCCGCAAGCAATTGACAGAATGTAGGTTTTCCGCCTCCAAGTAATCAGAGAATATAATTGAAAAGGCAAAATTTTGAATTAGTGTCTCGATGATGTATGCGATTAAAGACTACTTAATATGGAGCATGATTTTGGCAAATTAACTATCATTTCTTGACTAGTTTCAAAGAAAAGTACTATATAAAATAGTAGATAAACGACTAGTAGTAAGGTTACATGTGTAAACAAATCGAAGACGGTAAACAACTTCTTTTATACAACATAGTAAGTTTACAGATCATGATTGAAAAACCACGCAAGACACAGTTAAATATATACAGCGCTGGTATTGAAAAACAAAACAATTTCGGTTCTCTTACGTTAATGTTGAATAACAGCAAGTACATTGCCAATCCTATAAAATGAAAGGAATAAGATACTCAACAATATTGTAATCTTATCGAGCCTAATATCCAAGGAAGCACAAACGATATTCCCATGTTAATTGTAAATGCAAAACCTTACAAATTCTAAGCGTGTTTCCATTAGCAAATTAAACAATGAAGATACAAGTTATTGAAGATTTTGTAGTAATAGACCGTCAGATGAATGTTGAGAAAAGAGGTAGTTATTTCTAATAAACATATTTTTTTAACTGTGACACAACCGAACATATGTGTGCTAGCGAAGGCCAAGTATTTCGAATTTTCACACCATAGAAATAATTGTTTCCGCAAGGATACTGAGAATAATTATGAATAATTTAACATTATATCACACAAGGTGTATTGTATCATAAGTATATACTTTCATCACTATTAAACATGAGAAATCCTGTTAAATTTTGATCAAAATGATTCATATGAACTTTTGAGTAAAAAAAGTATTTATTTCAAATAGATACTAACTGATGAACTACTTATGTGGCAATGTTTCATTATTTTACAACTGAAAAATGAACATCAACGTAAGTTTTATTCTAAAGGTTTCTTCTCACGCACTTCGTTTTTGTGGATCTGTTTCCAGTCACTTGCATTCAACTTTGTTTTGAAATTCAAACATGTAGAAACATTGACAATTACTTTATGTCTTCTGAATGATTTTATTATCTCTCTTTAATAATATTTAATTTTTCATACATTTTCTCACACTCAAGCTTGTTGCGTCTCTCTAGTTTTATTAACTGCCTTGAGGTGAACATATCTAAAAAATAATAAAAAAATATATATATTAAATACCTTAGAAAATATATAGTAATCGCAAGAGAAATAGTTATCTCTTATATAGTTACAAATCTTGTGTTCCCCTAACCATTTATATATATATATATATATATATATATATATATATATATATATATATATATAACAGTGTATTTTTGGAAGGAATAATTTTTTAAAATTTTAAACAATGTTTCTAAATGCATTTATCGGTGCCAAATCATATAGAATAAATTGTAGAAAGTAAAATTACAAGTGCAAATTATAATTTCTTTTCTTAGAATTTTGCTAACATTTGAACCATATTGAGTCCCTGTAATATAAGTAAAATTATTATTGTATTCTTCATTACTATACTTAAGTAATGGCAAAAATTAGAAAAGTACAAAGATTTTTATTTGCTTCCACAAAATGTCAATTCAACCACGGCACTTTTAGAAGACAATATCGTTACAGTAAGCGCATATTTATTCTGTATAAGCAGTTTATTTTGTGATCTGAGACAATCATGATAATAAAAGACAAAATAAACTTCGAACTCCATTTATTGGCGAATTGTCTATGGAATTAGCTTGTTAACCGTCCTTCCAAGAAAAGCCAATTTCTAAAACAGTCAAGTAATTACATCGGTCTACTGAAAATAAATGTTTGTTCTATGCGCATTCTTCTAAATATTCACAGCAATTTGGAGACGGTTAAATGGTGTGCAATTTAAAACAATATCTTTCACTAATCATTTCAGCTTGTACCAGACAGAAAATGGAATGTAAATACAGCAAAATTACTTTTATTACACTTTTTTTTATCTTAATAATTATCAACTGTCCGCATCCTCAGTATCTATATCTCGAGATGCAGTAAATATGTGCAATAGTTTCTCTGTTTATGAATATCCAGGGAATAAAATATATATTAACTTAGCTTTTGCATGCCCTACAATATCTTCATCATAACTAGTAATTCTACTCCATTTTATTTTTGAACGGCAGTTAAAATGACAGTTAAACAAGTTCAAATATACCATTAGATGTTGTCTCCAGTAACGTGTGTCTGACTGTCATATGTTATATCGTATCAGTGGCAAGGAAAATTTTATGAATGTCATTACAAATACACAAAAGTGATGTTAAAGAGTCAAATGTCAAGTAGATCATCACCAATGTCAAGAAAATAAAATATCCACGATTGAAAATGGTTTTATGGGACTAATACACAAAAAAGTGCCAACAATCTTCATCCGGCAATCCCATCACTGCATAAGCGTTTGATTCTGAGTAGCTCAATACTTTAATCACAAATACTTCCGCGTTGTTCTAAATTCCATGAAATGCGAAGTACGTTAAATATTTCTCCCGATTTTTAAGTTCGTTACATAGACATTAGTTAGTTTTTATTAAATTTTAAGCGTTGGCAAGGCAACTATTGATTATAATAATTTTGACCGGAAATTTTAGCTTTTTATACAGGAAAGCATATTTTTGTTGTCTGTTGAATTATTGTACACATTTATGACTTTAGTAAAATTTTACATTTAATTGATTGCCCAATTATTTCTTTAAAAGTAACGTAGACACTTCTCTTGTGACTGACAGTCTTTATAAGAAAGAATTCTATGAACACCAAACGTGGAAAATGTGAGGCTAATCACTGAACTTTCACAAGGTTATTTCAATTTACGTATGTCAAATTGGATGGGGATAGACATTACTTTTTTTATAATCTGGGTGGGATTTGTTAAAATCTAAATATTATATTAATTGGGTGTGTGAAAAAAAAATGCGCTGAAAAAATGATATGTTTATGAATATATACGATCATTTCTGAGACACTTAAATAAACAAAATATTTCAAAATACTCTATATCAACAGATGTCGCTCACATAAACACGCACATGTGTGTGTGTGTGTGTGTGTGTGTGTGTGTGTGTGTGTGTGTGTGTGTGTGTGTGTGTGTGTGTGTGAAGAAAGCGGTAGATAGTGAGAAATGAAGAAAAATTAATCATGATTATTCAGGACAGTAAATATTTATTTAATCGATTCAATCGATTTATGTAAAAAATATCAATGAATTTACTTTTATTTAACTTTTCAATTTACGTAAAATTTTTTTGTGGCTATAATATATATATATATATATATATATATATATATATATATAAAGTGCGAGAATCTGTGAACGTTTTATTTAAAAAGTAGATTTATTGTTGCTATTAATATTATTGATAATTTTTGTGGATGCAGAAGACGATAATCACGAAAATATATTATTTTCTAGAAGCTTTGTTAGGTACCTCAACTTTCTGCTAAAAAACCTTATAGAAAGACGAAAAACGTAAACATAGTAAAAACAAGGTTTTATTATCAAAATGTTTATTTCATGATTAAGATAAAAACTAGATAATTTTATTTTTATTTTTATTACTTTCTAGCATGCTCGATATTTTGGTTAAAAATCATGTTTTTTTTCTTTGCTCCTGTGTGTGACAATACCTATTTATAAAAGATATGTTTCCGGTAAAAATCACATTAATTTAGAAATTCTTGTCAAATCAACAAAACAAAATATACGAATTTTATGAATCTTTCAAGATTTATTCATAAATTATCAATTTATTTATGAAATTATTATTGTTAGAAAATATTGGCAAACATAGTTTTTATATCTGTTAAACATACCCATGAAATTACATTCTGTCTCCGAAAATTCTCTTATTATTTAAACGCAGGACACTTTGGGGTATATGATTCATATATTTTTTAATCAGTTGCCACTTTCCGGAAATCTGGTTCGAATAGCAAAAAAAAAAAATTTTATGAAATAAAACTACGACATATATCAATAAATGCACACTGGAGAAATAAGAGAGTGGGCAACACTGAATTATATTGTGAATGTATAGTTTCATAACTGTTATTTATGTTGGCAATTTTTTTTAATATAGAAACAATTATTATTAAGCAACCGGGTTTCATATATATATATGACATATCATACTCATCATCTCCATGTTGCTATAGCGGATAATGTATTCATATATTATGAAGCTTCTTTTGTTTCATTTTTGCATTTGAAATCAAATATCTAAAATCCTAACTTACGAGATTGTGGCATTCCTAAATGAATAAAAAGATCTTAAAAACTTAAAACAGTAGAGATACAGAAACTTCATCTAGGACATCTTGATTCCATACAGGCCAATCTGAAGCTCTTTAACCAAGATCACGTAAAACAATATCACAGAAAACCTTGAAGCAACATTATACGGTTGATGGCGTATCACGTCTCCTCGGAGTCAGGCGTTACCATTATGTCTGCTTCAAGAGCGTACGTGGCGTCAAATTTAGATTCTGTCTTGAGTTATTGCATCACTGATTTATATATAAGCCCATGCAATTCTAGAGGGTAAACTATATTTTTATCAAGATTGTTCCTACTTTTATGATACGTTTGCCAGTGTTCAGGGCGTATAACTGGAGCACGTTTCCGTTTCTAAGGAAAATAATCAATGTATATATTTAGGACTTTTTCACGCAGAAAAAATATAGATAAAAATTAAAAGTTATACCCATGTACTAAGATATATATATATATATATATATATATATATATATATAAAATAAAAAGTGCGAGAATCTGTGACGGTTTTGTTTAAAGAGTAGATTTATTGTTGCTATTAATATTATTGATATTACTTGCTTTTTTGTGATTTATATAATGTCCAAAATGATGTTTATCACGTCACAAATATTATTATACAAACTTAATATGTCATAAAAAAGCAAGTAGTATTAATAATATTAATAGCAACAATAAATCTACTCTTAAAGAAAGTTCACAGATTCTAGCACTTTTTATTCTATATCACTCTCGCTGGAATAATCTTATTTATGTTATATATATATATACGGGGGTGTATAAATAAAATGATTTGAGAATATTGACGTATTAATTTAGCAAAAGCAAATGAAGATCTCTTTTTAATAGATATATTTCCCCAAATTAAACAAATTTATTTTGAAATACTGTATATACTCAGAGCTCTATCCTAGGCCCGAGCTCTTCGTTATTGTCATAAATGATCTCACAGACGAAATCAAGTACCAAGTAGGCATCTACGCAGATGACACCACAATTTACTACCGCATCAGTAAGAAATCCGGCGTGGCGGAAAAACATAATGCCGTTGCTGATCTTGACAGGGATCTACATTCTGAGGTAGATTGGGGTAAGAAGTGGCTTGTTAATTTCAATGCGGCAACCATTCCTGCCTGACATAAGCATGAACCAAGCGAGTTTCCCTGCGAACAATACATCGCGCCTCCTCGGCCATACCTACTCTTCCGATTTGAAGTGGAGCCATTACATTAAGTCAATAGCTAAATCCACTGCTACGAAGGTTGGGTCACTGTGTCGGGACAAGAAGCCTTTTTTTTCCCCTGAATCCATCCTGCATATACAAAACAACCATTCGTCTGTGCATGGACTATGCTGTCATATATGGTCAGGCGGCCCTGCTGTTTATCTCAGTGTTACGGACAAGCTCCAAAGGAGAATCAGTAATGTGATAGGTACCGACTTGGCAGCTCGAGTCAAGCCTCATCCCCACCGACGAGATGTGGCTTCCCTCTCTTATATAAATAATTTCATGGCTTCTGCTCCAATGGACTTAAATCACTGGTGTCCCTGCAACAGGTGTTTACTCGTGCAAACAGACTGGCAACTAGGTCTCACCCATTCACATTTAGATCAACCCAATCAGACGCCATTCTGCTCCTACGGCTAATTTTCTCGCACTTCTCGCCTATGGAAATCGCTTCTTTCTTCTTGCATTCCTGGCGGCTACAACCTCCAGGAATTTAAATGCAATGTCAATGCACATCTCTTAACCAATTGATTTTAGTTCTTTCCAGAACATCCTGTATATCCTCTCTTTTCTCTCCACCTTTGCAACTCTCATCTCACTTGTATTCCCCTCCTTCTCTTGCTCATTTCTAACTGGTTCGTTTTTCTCTTCACTCTACTCCTATCTAATAATTTTACTCTTATTTGGCCCTCTAATCTCTTTAATCTTTTGTATCCCCCTGCACCTCGGTATCGCTACCGCGTTGCTCGGGGTGATTCAATAAAAAAATATATATATTCATCACAACTCACGAGATATAAGCTGGCGCCTGCTATTCAATCTTAGTGTTAATTCCCAGATTATACCTACTAATATATTTAGCATCAAACTGGCATTTAGTGATGTAACATGAATATATGAACGTATTTTCCAATTGATAATAGCATTGATTAAATAACTTACTACAAAGGGTGGTTCGACAGAAACATATCATTGATGTATATTTGGCCTATTTCTTAATCGATGAGCTTGTCAACCCACGGATAGCATAAAACTGATGTGACACAATTCAGAACTAGTTGAGCATTTTAAACTGTTCAATTTATGCACGAATCCTTCATTGTGCAAGGTTTAGATAATAGCCGTTATCCTACTAAACATTTGTAGTAAAGGAAATTACTAATTTTTAAAAATTTCGAACTGGTAATTATGCCCGATGAACCACATCAAAGAATACCAAAATATCATTTCCATTCACACAGGATTACTAAACGCAACATATTCACAGTAGCCGCATTACGGAAATTAATGATAGATTAAATAGAATTACATTTGACATTGAGCTTGTTGGTCACCTAGAACTCACTGGAACGCTATATGAAGAAGTTTGGATTGCTAACAATATTTTATAGCAGGGTCAGTTGTATACCGTTTGCGAATAGCAATCGCCATGATGCAACACAAACTGCAAGAAATTTCAAAACTGTACGCTGTGATGCTTCGCTTTGGCTCCGTAATCTTCAATATTGACACGTCAGATGTTTGAGTGTCAAGCATAAGACAGAGCAGATTATTCCGGTAAGTGTTGTATTATATATCCAGTCAACATCTTGGAGTCAACTGGTGATAGCGAGGTTATGCCTCCATTCATATTCTCATAGGGATTAGTAACATCAATTGCTTAAATATGTAATGGTTTTCTGTGTCAAGAAGATGGCTGCTGAAAGACCTTATGTCTGGGAACAGGATACTGCAAGATAACCCAGTCATAGCATTCTGAAAATTTAGCTATTGCGCCTTGTATATATATATTTCAAAATGGTATATATATATATATATATATATATATATATATATATATATATATATGAATTGATTTATATTGTCTCTTTCTGTTTTTTAATGGTTAAAAAGTGTTTGCAAGAAAAAAGTATACAGAAATACAAATGCATAAAAAACATATAATTGCGAAGGAGCTAATGGATTAAAAAAAATTGTTACAAATGTATACGGTAAAAAAACAAAGTCAATTTTAAGCCGATTGATATATAGAGAAATAAAATAAATAAATTAAATAAAGTAACCATTATAGATTGGGAAATAAATTAACCAGAATTTAAAAAATAAAAAATAAAGAATTAAATTTAATGATATAAATCAATTTTCAAGAAAAAAAACAATTAATAAATTATTAAAATGACAACAATAACAACAATAATAAGAATAATATACTAATAATAGATGTTAATAAAATAAAAAATAAAAATATATAATAATAATAATAACGAAAATAATAATAATTATAATTAATAATAAAAACAATAAAAGCAATAAAAATATACTAATTAAATAAAAAGGAAAAAATTGTTAATAAACATAAGTATAAAAATTGAAAGATCATAATATGTGACGACGCTCCCGGGGCGCCTGTCCTCTGATGGCCTCGACACAGTAGCTGGCCTTCAATTATAACGGCGCTTCCCGTTGCTCACTTTGTGTATTCTGATTCAAGGAAGGCACGCCGAAATTTAGCTAGCTGTATTTTTACCACGTCAACTAGGCCAGTCTCGAGCGTATATTTTGTTAAAAAAAAAAACACGGCAGAAAAAAAATTGAAAAAATAAATAATTTCAAGAATGCCTGAAGAAGTTGCGGAAAGAAATTTTTATATAAATGAAAAAAAAAATGCAAATAGAACCAGAATATATAGTTGTCGAATTTTTATTCTCACAACGGAGCGAAAGTTTTCGTTTAAAAATAATGTTTGTCACTTCAATCGGATCTTTCAAGTTTCCAAATTTTTTAAAAAAGTCTTATCATGGCTTTTCAGCGAAGTCTTAAGGAAACAGCCGAAGTGGGATCGGTGGTAAATTTGTCTTGTCTCTTTAGCTCGGCGCGGCAACAAATACTGCTTTAGATCTCTGGGGTCTTGATTTTTATGTTTCTCCAAAATTCTTTTGGGAGGTGCGTGATAGACTTGGAGTGTCCATGCAAATTAAATCTTTAATAAATGAGACTACTTTCCACCGCCACATTTTGAGGTGGAGCTATATCATTCCCTTTGGTTTAACCAATGTAGTAACAATATTTCTTAATGACATCAGTTCTTTTCTTCATTTGTCCCGATTACATCATTTTTGTAGGTTTTCAAATTTTCAACTTTTTTCCCAGCAATTTCGAGAATCATGGATTCGACCTCCCTTTAACCTTATAAAAATTTTCGACGGGTTTTGACTACCTATTTCACTTCGCTAAAAAAAAGAAGCTTCTGATATACTTTTGTATAAACAATGCAAAAATATATTTTTATTTCTATTCTCTTCGATTTCCAGCTCGTTCTTTACAAATTTTCTAACAAACATTTTTTTTTAACTCGAATCATTTTGCTATTTCCAAGAATACCACTAATTAATTTCTTTCGATCCGTCGTATTAAACTTAGGATTACATTTCTTTTTTTTTTTTCGTTTTTACATGCAATATTACAAGGCAAACCTAAACAAGGACATTACGGATTACATATGTATCTTTAGCAGGGCAATTAGTGTTACAAATGAACTAAAAGTTAAAAATAAATAAATTAGAAAAGTTCAGAAAAAAATCAGAAATCATATACATAACTTTGTGTAATAAATGAATTGTTAACTTTTTGGCATAAATTAATTCATATTTATGTTGAAATTCATTTCCTCCCAATACATATATATGAAAGAATATTTGGGGATAATTAAAATCGATGCTTCCTGGAATCATTATTAATAGATAAGGACCTCAAAGATTCTTGTTTCAATTATCTATCAATGTTGACTATATATCTGATCAGAAAACAAAACCAGTTTTACGCCGCCTGTAATCGCAACATAAATATGTGTCTCCGTTTGGTTAGATGAATGTTGTCGATTACTATCGACACTTGCGAGCTAAAATCTCTATAATAATCTATAGTGATTTAATTCGTTTATTGATTTACACTGAAACGTTTAAAAATTTTAGCGAATTCCAGGTAAAAATCACCGGCAATTCTATCCGCTATTACCAAAACTCATATATATATATATATATATATATATATATATATATATATATATATAGTCATCCGCAGACAGATCTGTTTCGCTGTATCACAGCTCATGAGTACAGTTAGACTCCGATTGCTCATTAACCCAGGCTCGAAACCCGACCGAAATGGCGTCAGTCGGTGACTGTAACCCTGGGCCACGGGGCGTTTGGTGGAAGGAGTCTTTTTTAGCGCATATCATATTACGCGCCCACTTATATATATATATATATATATATATATATATATATATATATATATATATATATATATATATCTTGGCAAGACTTTTTCCCTATGTCATATTTCAAACATATCGCAGATCAACATAAAATTGCCTTTTCCTCAGTTTTGATTAAATTCAATAAATTCAACAAATATATCTAAATTCTAGATTATGTTCTCATCATTTCAGCAAACATATTGGAAATTAAAATAAGATTATCCATTGATGATAAATTACTTACTGACGCCATAGTAATTAAAATTCATTTTGCTGCTTGTTGCTTCCTTTTGACTTACTTACGTCCACATTCTCTCGATAAGACTGAAGTTATTGTTTATATTTATTAATCTAAAATTAATACGACATTTTAAGTAATATTTCCAATTTAATACATTTATTTTAAAATATAAAATTATTGAACGATTTTATTTTTAAGAAACATATCTAAATTGTTTTATTTATTCTACATATTTAATTAATAACGATTATACAATAGGTTGTAATTAGGTAATTGCTTTGGGTTCACTATGGATATAAAATCTGAGAAATTGCTTCTGGCTTACTGAGAAAAATTAAGTTAATTTATCTTTGCTGAAATGTTTTGCAATTATTTATTTATTACGATCAAGTTCTTAAAGATTATTAAGTCAATAAGATTTAAAATACATTTCCTCAGAATGATCATCTCTCACTGGGAACGATTTATCATCAAATATTACTTAGTTCATTTTTTATTATTTCATTTAATTCCATTTTTTTCGAAATTGGCATGTGAATAAATATTGTTAATGATTTTATATTGTTTTTCGCCATGTGTCCGTATTTCATCTAACACATTTTGTGATTTGCCTAATTTACAGTACTGAGAATATTTTATAAATCATTTACTGTGAGGCCAATTAATATTTCGAACTCAATTTTGAAGGTATTTAACCAATACGTCCAGTAAATTAATGAAAAACATTTTTCATCGTGTGATACCAGGGATACAATAATTAATTAAATACTCTACGTGCCATGTATCTTCAGGATTTTGGAGAAGATAGCTATTTTAATTTGCCTGATCCTGTGTTACTCGTTGAAAATATTGTTTTTTATTATCGCTCCTAAACACTGTACTGATATCCATTTACACACACACACACACACACACAAATGAGAAATGCAAAACGTAAAACTTTTATTTTTCTTGAGATAATAATAATTAGAAAATGAACAAACACATATATATTTATATAATAAAAAATTATTTCTCAGTACCTGGAAATCACAACTTTGGGAACTGAATTCTTTGAAACATGGTAAGTCATATCTGTACGTTATCACATTAAATAAATAATAATCACATCAGATATTTGTTTATTAATTTGATTTAAGCAGAGCAGACACTGTGAATAGTAATGATTCGAAGAAAGATTAATCAATCAAGCAATATTTGTTCTAATATAAAATCTAATCTATAAAAATAATAAAAATATATTTTCAATATTTAGAAGAATTCAAAAGAGACATTTCCAGAATTCAATTTATATTATCTTTTAAAATAATCTATTTTTCAAATGACACAGCTTGTATAACATACAATTAATGATACGCCTTGAAATTAAAAAATAAACAAAAAAATATTTTTTATTTTTTCTCCGAATTATAATATTTTCAATATTTCAGTAGTTTTCTAACTTTTGTTTCTTTTAAAATTAATCTTACAATATGAATAGCAAATAGAGTTGTATCATTGACAACTAAACCCGCTATTCATTTTGTAAGATTTTTCTTTACGACTCATAATAGTGTAGCACCTAATATAAATCTGCTAATTTTGGAAAGATGCATTTTTAAATATTCAAATTTCAAAACAGAACTATTTATACGAATAATGTATTAGCGCTCTATCTTCTAAAATATAACAAAGTAATTAATCGATTCATTTTATTGGCATTAGGGGAATAGTTTGCATATTTTTAACAATTTTATTTTTTTCCACTCGATTAGATCTATTTTATCTGATGTTGAAATGGAAGAGTTAACCGACTTGATAGCATTGAAGTTGCAACCAATCAAGGAGAAATAAAACTATGAAATCTTGAAGAGTCTGTGTTTCGTCAGGCACACTTGGTGAAGAGAGATGACTGAAGATTTTCAGGTCTTGCAAAATGACATGACCTTGCTTGAAAAAACGACATAGAAGTATAAACTTATTGTTGTGGATTCCGGATGAGGAACCCAAGAAAATAATAATCAACATTAACAGATATCGAGATAGAAATGTAGCTTATATTATACAAACTGGAACGCGGGCTAATCAAGACAGAAATACTATTAGTAAAAATAAATATATACAAACCTTGAAGTGAAATAGTATGTCCGGGTAACTTATTCTAGCTGAGTGGAGCTCAGAGCTAGTCTGGTCTATGGGTAACTTCGGTATTTTGTCGGAAATCTTCAATAACTCTAAAAATAACTTTAACGGATCTCTACGATTACTCTCCACTGTAAACCAGCAACTACAACTGAGATTCCCGATCCAACTGATGTTCTCTATATTGACGGATTATATGTACACTCAGTCGAGTCCATTAATATATAAACAAGGGGAGATCCGCAACACTTATTGATAAAATATTTTTTATAACTATTTAAACAGTAATGAACGATTAAAACCTCTATTTAAAATTTTAATATTTCCAGAATTTATCGCGTAGTTGAATGCACTTCTATTAAGAGAATTGAATATGCCCTAATATGTTTTAATCTGACGATAAATATCTTTAATAGAATTTTCATTATATTTTTTAAAGACACCTAGACACATATATTGACTTGTACGTCGTTCAGCTACCCTGCTCTCATAATAAATATATTATTTTAAATTTTTGCTGTGATTTACTAAATATATGCAAAACATTTTGGTGGTGCGCTAAGCATAGAAATGTTTTATTTTTGTCAAACATATACAGACAGAAAATAATTACATACTACATGGCATTTGGAAGCTCATAAATGATGATAAATCGGAATACAAAATCCATATGTTATTGATCTATACATATCTGCATATAATTGAAATTATGACATCGATAGTTTCGCAATTAGCAACAATATGATAAGACAATAACAAGAATAAAATATCGTACATCTATTAATATATTAAAATCATTTTTGAAATATATATATAAACGATCAAACATTGCGTAGGTATTTAAGTAGTTTGTGTATGTTGTAATTAATGATAACTGGCAGAAATACAATGATCGACATTGCTACGTTATGTCCTAATAGAAACCAAAGCGAAAAACCCTGCCATTTTTGTCATCCGCTTTTCCTCCATCCTCTTTTTTACTTCGTGTTGTATCAAATGTTGACGCTTCCTCACGGTGATTTTCCCAATCATTAGGGAGGAAGCAGTCACAGTCCTGCTATTTCCTGTGCGATTGAACCCACTATTGCTTTTATCCTCAGGTTTCTTTCTGCGATATCTTTTTGTTTAGTTGCACTGCATCTTCTGCACGTATTGACATCAATTCTCTCGACTGGATACTTTGTGATCACCGGAGTTTCTATACTGGTATGTTTCCCTTGTCCGTGAAAGCATAAACCCCTCGACTGGTAGTTGAATATTAGCTGGATGACAGTGGATGATCCATATAAAGCTGCGCTGCATAAGCTCAGAGACAAATGTACCCTTCTACAGCGGAAATTGTTAGCTCTCCTCTCCAACGTCTCCACAGTCAAAATAGGAACCGTATATGACTGGAGTGGCCATAATGCTCGTGAGATCACACAGTCGTGGTATAGCCGGTCTTTCAAACGCCCTGGTAATCCAGATTTATCTATTTTTCGTCAGCCACGAGTGAGAATCTGTGAGTATAGCTTTAATAGCTGGTGTGTCCTTCTAAGCATTGCAAAAGTATTTTCCTAAACATTTAAAATGCTTACCGGCCAACGTCGTGATGGCTCTCTCTTCTATTATTAAATAGTATTTTACCACCTGGCCCTTTTTTAATACAACTGATCTACATTTGTCTCTACTGAAATTCATTCATTTTTTATTAATTTCATTTAATTCCATTTTTTTCGAAATTGGCATGTGAATAAATATTGTTAATATTGTTAATATTGCTCACTCAATCAGTCTCTTTCAACCACGTAATAGCCATCTACAGCCCGTAAAAGAATGTGTGATGACTGTAATACTGTCTATGTAAGCCCGAATAGATAGTTGCCTAACTCTGGTGTTGGAAACTGGGCCACGGAATTCCACCTCAGTGGACATCACGAGTATATTCATCGCGAGAGCAAAAAGCGTGGCTGATAATGGACAGCTTGTAATAATTCCTCTTTCGATTCTATGCCAATATGAATAAACCAAACCGGATGAAATTCTTAGAGAGAATTAACTTTATTAGTCTAATTAGTATCATTGTGTACAGATTCAAAGAAAAAAGACGTATTCTAGAAATATCTTAAACTCTTTTCTCTTCGGATTCAGCTACACCAATATACTAAACAAAGATTTTCACTTAATATACACCCAAAATGTGTTGGCTATAATAATGAGGCAACAAGGTGTTATGTCAATAACATATATTACCTCAACAGCAAGTACAAACAGATACAAAGAGGAAGAGTAATAATAGCTTGGCTACAAATGACCGATAGACAGACAGACTAGGCTGAGCTAAACTGAAATCGTATTGCAAACCAGTGTCTCTGTCGCCCCGGCTCTGTCCTCGAGAATTAATTAACTCTCGGTTAATATAGGCAAAGAAGAGTCCAATATTAAGTGGGTGATTCCCAATAACAGTAGATTAGGTTAATTTAAGATATGAATGATTAAGATTTTATCTCTCAAGGAAGCAACCATGTAGGAATCGTTTCATAAAGCAGCGGTTCTTCGGAAAATTCTAGACGAGAACTTAGATCTCAATAATGAAATAGAAATTGAATGATGATAAATTCACTGTAATATTCCTACTAGCGGTGTATATTAGTGCTGGGGGGAACAAAAGAATGGTAGTTCGTATGAACACTATCCATGGAAATAAAAATAGAGCAGGAAATAGCAGGAAAGTTAAGGTCTTTGAGAGAAAGATTGAAAGATGAAAAAATTGCTTTGAAATTTATTTTCTCTCAAAAGTCAACTTTGAAGCTATTGCCCATATAACGTAATAGTAGTTCTCTATTTTAGGCCTGGTCTATCTCTTTTAAATCTAGAGGAATCAGGTATGTAAAACATTTTCGTGGTGTGATTAGCATGAAGAAAATGTTTTATTTTCATTAAACTAATACAAACAAGAAAATACTTACGTAGTTCATGGAATTTGGAGTAGTACATATAGTCGACCATATTGGCAAAAAACCTTAGCGGTGGATTTGTATGAATACGTTCGTCTTAAGGCCTGAATAGAATTTAAGTTCCATAGTAGTTCAATGCACAGTATACTTAAAAGAAGAGTAGTCTTTGCTACCGAATCTGACATGTCAGCGAACAAAGAAATTCGACCATAAATTAACATCCATGGCGAAGACAATAACAAGCATTCAGATTTTTTAATATCGCAAGGCAAATCTTGGATAACAAGGAAAACGAAACTATGGTTGTATGTCAGAGAATAGTGTAGAGTAAAAATCAATTAGTATGTTGCATGCTTTCGTTAAACTGCGATACACTCTGAATTGTTTCATACAGTTTTACAATCCCTGACATCAATTAATAGATTCCTGGCAGGAGCAATGTCATGTCATCATTCATATATGGAAACATGCCCACACAATTATGAAACAAATTATTTATATTTGTTGAGAAAGATCATGATCATCATCAGTACCACGTCCCGAATATTTGCTCATCTATAAAACAAAATTTAGATATACCTTAATTTTAATGCGCAAAAAATACTGACCTAAACGTGAAGAAGACCGTGATCTTACTTTATACATTCAATGAAATGCTGAGCGAAAATGCCTAAATTATATGAAATTGACTTTTTATGAAAATGTATAAAAATAATTCTTCTGGGGTTATAACAAATTTTAAATAACAAGTGTTTAATACATTGTGTACTCAATGATTTATCATTAATTTTCAGTTGATATTATATTAAAAAATATATAACTGATTCGTCTAGATATTCACATCTATTATATTAATCAAGCATATATTTATTAATTTAATAATTACTTTGAGAATTATATATAATCAATATTTGATGTAACCTATTCCGTATCAGTTGCTAAAAGTTTATTTATAAAATGATCTGTACGCTATACATTTTTCTTTAATTTTTTTGAGTATGGTAGATCCGATAAAAGTGAACTCTGAAAACTCAATCATCTTAAATCAATATAAAATATGTCCAACTAATGTGACTGTCTTTATTAGTTAAACACAATTCATTAATTCTGTTTTAAAATTACGAAGAAATTAATCTTTCTTGTTATTATAAGAATATATAAGAATATAGTACCAATCCAAAAAGCACGTATTTGTAGCACCGAGTTCTACATAAAAGGCTGTTGATTTGTAATGTGGCAATTGCATATGGCATTTAGTAGGAGGATAGCGTCTTTTTCTGATGAACTCTAATTTATCATTCGAATCGGCAGGAAGAGGGGTTGTCTGCTATCATTACTGAAAGCAGCGTCAGTATTTTATTTCTTTGGGGACTATAAAATAGCACAGCTCAGCTCAGACGTATAAGACGTTTGAAATAAATTCGAACTCTTGGCATTTGACCAGCTTAAGTGTTCACTTGTCTCCGGTTAGAATTCTTATCTATGCTTTTTCCGCTGTCATGCTATTTCTATTCCTTGCTTTTTTCGTTTTACTTTTATTTATCATGTTGCTTCACAAAATGGAACATTGTATGATGGGAAAGAAGGCTCGAATCTAGGTTCGTAAATTTATCTTTAGCTCACACAAAGAAACTTTACCAACCAGTCCGTCTAGCAAGTTCCATTTATCATGTTGTAAAGCTTACCTCCAATTTCAGCTGATATTAAATTTTTCTGGAAAGCCAGGAAACGCCCAGCTTTATTTACTTTGATTAAAACAAGAAATTCTGTACCGAAAAAAGATGTTACTCACAAGGTTTCAGCACATATTCGAATCACTCTGTATGATATTATTTGACACCTACAATTTATGTTTCAAATATATTTACGTAGGAAATTGATATACACGCTCGTTCTCATCCGTAGAGCTGTGATTTCTTGTCTTTCATTGAATAAGTATTTCTCCTGATTTTTAAATATTTTAATCAGTCATAAATGTAAAGGCTTGGTGAAGATTTGTTTAAGAGAAAATATTTTATACACATGACGATTATCATTATCATTATACTGAAAATACTAATTTTGAAATTTCAAACACACAGACAATAGAGTGCTGACGATATTCTTCTCATAATATAATGCTCTCTCAAAATTAAAACTATTTTCAAAGTATAAGCTTATAAACAAATTAGACAGGGTTGTTCAGAATTGCGCAACACGGTCAAAATTAATTCATTTGCAAATGTGAAGATGCATAGAAGTTTGTGGAGATATAAGATCTGAGTTCGAAATACTTCACTGATCAAATAACAAAACGGCAAATAGTTTTGAGCTAACCTTTAAACTTTTAACACACACACACACACACACACACAAACACACACACACCCATACACTTGCCTATACACTTCACCCTATATTTTCATAATTATTAAGATGTAGTAAGGATTTCTTTGAACGTTATAAAGATGAAAAACGCATTAACTTTCGTAATAAATCAAAGTAAAAAAAAAGAAAACAACTATAACATATGGAATGTGGTGAAATAGTTTGTAATAGCTTTTTCACTTAAGTAGAATTTGGAGACGAATGACCGTATCGAAATAATAACAAATCTATTATTCAATGTATATCAACCGAATGTTGTATATTAAATCGCGCTGTCGAAACAGTTTTTTTTCTTTTTTCCTCTCCTTCTAACCGGTACCATTGCCTTACCTGAATAACGACATAGCCATATCTGTCGTTCAAAATGGTTTCGAGAATGCAAGAAAACATCTGGAAAAACGCATTCCACTAACTTACATTTATTACCATCAGAAATATGTTTAACCCATAAATGTTTTTTGATTGATATTTTCAATTAGCAAAGTCAAATTTACAAGAATCATCAGGTCGCTTCATGCGTGCATCTGTCAAGTTTGGTTTCGTTTATTTTTAACGTTATACAATTGTCTTGGTTATTTAAAGTCGATATCTTTATGTGTTTTACCTAATATAATAGAATCAGCTACATCTATTTTGAACGCAATTGTTTAATTCGACTTCCACTATTTTGTACATACTTTTATACAACTACGGTAAATGTATGCTTTAAAAATAATTATTTGTAGATGGTCTGTTGAAGGTTTTTATACTTTAAGGTAAGACATTATTTAAACTTTCTCAGTATTTTCAAATATTTTCCTCATCTTCATTTATTTGTAGTATTTATGACTTAAAAGGCTAAGTGATTAGATTAAATTAAAAGGTGTTTCAATGTTAATAGAGTTTGCATATTGTACATGTTAGTTTAGCTTAATTCTTCAAAATATATGAATGGGTGTTTTATTTATGGCCTCTATAGGGCCGAGCAAGCGTTAACTTATCCTTTCATTTATTTCGAGACAACTGCATTCATTCAACCATGATAGGTTTATTTTTGTGAGTAGTATTATTTCTCTCAAGTGCCTGTGCTTTTAAAATATTTTGGAGTATAAGGTCATTTAAAAATCTATTACACTCTCATCCGATCTGTTAATTATTTCCAAATCCGATCTGTTAATCCTATAAACATTCCAGTGTTTTATTTTTAATATATCTCTAGGCTTCTATCTTATTTACTTTCAAATGAAATTGAATGTAGGTATATTCAGTTAAATGTTTGAAACAAGAATCAAAGGACTTGTTTAACTCCGTGACAAAATCAACTTAATGATGAATAGGGTTCTTTATTCATACAAATTAATAAAATATACATAAAGAAAAGTTTGTGGCTTAAATACAAACAACCAAATGCATTTAAAAAAATATAGTTCAGCCGAAGAATTATGGGACCACCATAATGCGCAGAGGCTACAGTGACACGAAAGATAGGCTACAAGGGTATTGGTGAAAGGATCAAACTGGTTTATGAACTTTGAAGATGTTAACTGACTTTGCATTTAAATTTTTAGAGTTGTAACTATCAGGGAAGCAAGTAGACTGATGAGAAGTCCACAGGTTGGAAGTGCGAGAAAGAAGACATTTGGAGTAGAAGTGGCTTTTCCATTTTTTTTTTCATATATAAAATTTTAGGACCTAAATGGCAATCTAGTAGTACACTTAAATTCATGTTGTCGGGGTACCTGGAAAAATAGAAAGAAAAATGATGGGCGCCAACATACAATTTGATTATCTGTTTCAGGCTTAAATCGATTTTCATATTCAAGCATGAATCGAACACTCATTATACTGAGTTGGTTCCAAGTTCCACACTGTCTGTAACTACAAAGGCTTGTCTCCAATATTATTAAAACTTTCACAATAAATATAGAAAATCTGAAAATATATATAATCTGTTACTATAGATTATGATAACTGTTATCGAGAGAAAGTGTGAAATAAATTTGAGTGTAGCATAGACCGATAGTATTCGTGTGCTAATCAGAGATAACTATCAATATATCGACATACGGATTCACACGATTATACATTCTTACACGGCCGTGTAAGCCTACCACGTTTTTATGTATGACGCAAATACGATATTTTGATTTTTTTTTATTGAAATAAGGAATAACTAACCGTGTGCGGATATTTTTTTTATTTCTATCATCACAGAGCTGGTTGAAATATAACTTTTAACTCAATCCATAAAATACGTCTGATGTAGTCTTTATTGACCAATAGCTCTTTAATTTTCAAAAGGATTAGAAGGGAGCACCTAACTTTCGTGTGATTCTCATGATGTTCGATAGTAAATTCCAATATTATTTGATGATGGAATAAACATTTCGTGAATCAAATATAATGGAAATGATAATAATATTATTTAGCAAATTGACACTTTTTTCTCTAATTTATCACTCGTCAATTATGTCCAAAGAAAAGATTGTATTTTTGCATAGAATATAAAATCAATTCAGTATATAGTAAGCATTAATAACAATTATATAGACTGTTGTTAGTAATTTTACTGCTTATATTATAAAACTGTCAATCGATTCTTAGCACATGGAAAACATTAACATTTGCAAATAATTTCCAGATTTGTACAAAGCTTTTATTCATATGTTTCTGTTTTGTATAACAATATATTATTTAATTATTAGATAACAAGTGATTTATGTAGGAGATAGTCTGTATAAAAAGCGTGATAACTATTTCAGTATTGTATTCGTACTAAGATTCATTTTTTAATATTTTTACATAAGAACACAGCCGTGCATGTAATATATGAGCTATTACGACGGAAGGTAGAAATGGTGGGCTGATTTAAATTTCTGTCAGTCTTTCTGCTTCATTCATTTCTGAAAAATGCTTTTAGAGCTGCATAAAACAATATTCATCCAATTATGGATTAAATAACAGACATAGGTATAGTCAAGTTGATTTACTGTCAGATATTCTACGTGATAAAACACTGTGTGCGCTATTTCTGCAAATGAAAAAAATGTAATCCTAAGTTTAATACAACGGAGCGAAAGAAATTATTATTAGTGGTATTGTTGATTTTGCAGTTTACAGTCAATATGAGTCCAATTAAGAATACCTTGTATACTTGTAAAACCTGAAAAACAGAAAAGAAATAATTGGAAATTGAATAGAATAGAAAGGAAAAATATAT
Source organism: Ascarosepion bandense (assembly GCA_037127315.1). Classification (NCBI taxonomy): domain Eukaryota; kingdom Metazoa; phylum Mollusca; class Cephalopoda; order Sepiida; family Sepiidae; genus Ascarosepion; species Ascarosepion bandense. The sequence goes on from JBBBDQ010000253.1 coordinate 2,104,873, forward strand.
TTTTGCATTGTTTATTCAAAAATTGATCAGGGGCTTTGTGGTATTCCGCCGCTGGAAATAAAAAAATGCTGTAGTCACAACAAGATTGTCAAAATTGTTGATGAGGTTAAAAAGGTTAAATTTTTAACTATGGGAATAAATACGAATTATAAATCTCACTGGATTTACAATTTTCCAAGCTAGATTTGCTGACGAAATCAGTTGAATCAAGAAGAGGAAGATGAAGAGAAATTATGTCAGAGGAGGTGTTGTTGCCTCATTGGTTGAAGCAAACCCCTACCTCAAAATATGGAGGTAGAAGTAATCTCACTGATCAAACATTTGAGGCAGAGACACCCGTGTCAGTCATTCACCACCGAAGAGAATTTGGAACAGGCATAACAATCGAGACCCCGAGTAGCCAAGTTAGTTCGCAGTCGACGTTCACTCGGTTCTCGGCCCAGAGATGTAACGACTGAGAGAGGGGTGTTCCCAAGCCATGACCAAAACGACTATTCGCCTCAAATAGAGCTACGTACTGAAGATGTAAATAAACGTAGAAAAGCCTCTCGCCGACTGACTTAAAAAGGTTAAAGTCGAATGATTCGCCTCCGATAGAGTCCTGGCTAAAGACGTATAGCAACAGAATGAGCCGAGAAACAGTTAAACTAGATGAAAAGAGATCTTTTTTTGCCGAGCGAATGAGACAAGACGAATCTACAATCATCACCAACCCAGCGCTTCTTCGGCCATTTCTGTAAAGCTTCGATAAAGAGCCCGAAAAAACTTTTTTATTTAGAAAACTGAAAGCTCTGATTATTCTAAACGAATACTTTCGCTCCGTCGTGAAAATTAAATTCGACGACTGTATATTCTGCTGCTTTTGCTAATTATTTTGTTATATATATAAAGATTTTCTGCAACTTATCCAAGCATCTTCGAAATTATTTATTTATTTTTTTGGTGCCGTGTTTTATTTTATCAACACAAGTGTACACGTGTGTCCGGTCTGGTTTGAGGTGGAAGAGAAACGGCTACCGGGTTTTCAACATGTCTTTTCCTGAGATCAAATCACACAGCGTGGGCAGGTAAGTCCACCGTTGTAATAGACGCTTTGAGGACCAGCTAATGTGAAGAGACCATAACAACTAGCCAGCCGCGCGACGTTGCCATATTTGTTTGCCGTGACCGGTTATTATCTCTGTGTTGCCACGACAATGAAGACCCTGAAGTAGTTTTCGTCGGAATCAACCCAGAGCAGGTAGGAGAACACTCTTGTTTTTTCTGAAATTTTTGTTGCTTGTTATTTTTCCCTAGGTCGATTTTCTTCTCCTTTCTTATCGATTGCTTGTTGTATTGTTTAAATGTCTGACCACGGCGATGAACAGGGAATGGTAAGGTCGGAATTAGACGATAGAGGACACAGACGGTCGGAGGACTTGAGTTTGTTGCCGAGTTTTGGGGGAGAGGCGAAAGAGTTAAAAAATTGGTTAGCGACCGTAGACAAAATTACCTGATCTACAGGCTGACGGAAAGAGAGACGGTGTGCATGGCGTTCCACACCGCCACAGGGGAACCGTCGGAATTTAAAGGCCGTTTACTAGAAAAAGACCCTCATCTGACATGGGAGAGGTTCAAAAAGCAATTAGTGAAAGAATATGCTAATGAATGAACAGCTATGAGGCCATGAGAAGCCTCATGAAAATTGTACAAGGAAAAGATGAGGGAGTAGAAGAACTGGGGAAAAGATCAAAGAGACTAATTCTCGCTGGCGATTCATGCATAGGTCAGGGTAAATACGGCAATTCTGGTCCAGTTGATAATTTTGAAATTTTGAGACCACTAATGCAACTATGTAACACATGATGTAACTGCAAATTATTATCATTACTGAGTAGACCAATTCAATGTCGTTTTTAGACAAAACATCAGATGAGGAAGAGAAAAGTTAAGGGCATAATAACAAACCTAAAATTTGCTGACATTTCTGTGAATGTTACAGATATTTCATCAATGTTTCATTCCCTTGATTGTGAATGATTTGGTTCATTACGAGAATTATTACCGAAATGTGTTAACCATTTGCATAACACAACCATTGAATATTTTACTGTCATGTCTAGCTTAAGTAGCACTAACAATGTGTAAAATTGTTACCTTCAAAATCTCTCCTTTGATCTAAATTATATGTTTTGTTTATTGCTTAATGCATACACTTTTACCTCAGGATGCGTATTAAAAAAGAAAATGAGTAACGAAAGGAAACCAATCATCTTCATGTATCGTGTTTCTTCTGAACATAGGCGATGATAACGTTGTGGAATTTTCTGCGCCTTGAAGCTCTCAATAAATGTTGTCTTTCTCTTATTTATTATAAAATATTTTTCCATATCAATTTACACAATTGTCATTATGTATAGAATACAACAGTTAACTAAAAAACAAAAAGTAAAATTGCACACCCGCAAAAATTGATCAGAATGTTTGAAAACATTTTGGAAATACCTAGACCAAGCAAAACTCATAAGTCAGTGTGGAAAGTAAGATTCTGGATTCTGATTGGATAGGAAATAGCTAATTGATTTATGACCCCGGTCAATTTTTCTTACTACCTAGAAAATGGGTAGGCTGTTTCAATCCAGTCACATGACTAGATTCACTACTTAACTACGTCATTTACCGGTCAAATCCGTTAAATAGTATCAGGAATTAGAGACAAGACGGTAATATGTAACGAGAAAGAAACTTCAAGCTGTCTTGGTTATGTCTCGTCGACATACATTCATTCTTCCTCCTTCCGTTTTTTCTTTTCTTCGTCTTCACCCAAACGCCGTCAAAAAACAAACAAACAAAAAAAAAAAACAACAACTGACTTCGATGTGTATAAATCTCCTTTATTGCTTGACTTTCCTTTTACTTTCTCTCCGGCCAAACCAAAAAAAAAAAAAGAAAAAAAACATACTTGATTAGAAACCCTTATAATCTTTTCACATACACGCATTGTGATATTCTTAACTATAAGGAACATTTAACTAAGTACATTTTTTTCTTTGAACATGTTTTCTTCTTAGAAAAATTCGTTATTCTGGTTAGTTAATAAAAATTTGACTTTTATGTAAAAACAAAATTTATTTATTATTCCAACCATCCTTTCAACCTTCTGATATTTCAAAATTGTGGTAACTTTGGTTGGGTTTTGCACAAGGTCAAATTTACAAACATGTCTGAGGCCCCTATATATGTATGACATTCTCCGTTTTTATCTGTCGCTCTTGCTTTCTATCTGTCCTGTAAGTATCAGATATTCGAAAATTCCCTCTTCATGTACAATAAAACCTCAGCTATATCCTGAATCAACTGACACATTAACAGTATTTCTAATCCAAAACCTACATAATTGCAATTCAGATGAGAATCAATGACCGTATGCGCTGCTAATATTTAGTTTCATCTCTAATCAAGAATGAGTGTATTGTATATTCTAACCTATCATAAACCGCTAATTGGATATACACGAGAGCTAAAATAGAGAAATGATGACTCCTAGAAATGTAAAAGCTTGATTACACACCTACCAATTTTACTTGCGATATACGTCATATCTGAAAAGACTTACATATCGGCTGATTCACTGTCTGGAAATTGGAAATGTGAGCCAAGACATTAATGTACCTGACTCTAAATTCTTTCTTCAGTGAAATATTTCTACTAGAAAACGTCTGCCGTTAATTCCAGATAATCTGAGACGGTTCCGATGTTATGCTTACGATTGAGTGTGATCTAGTGATCTGTTTGTACATACTAGTCACCGAGTTATATCTTTGGTCTACAATCAATTCAGGAATATTTATATAGTATAGATTTTGCGGGTGTTGATAAAAGATAAATATTCAATACCAAATAAAACGCTGCGGTTCTTTAAGACAGGGAAATATATGAGTGTGAACCAAATATTACCGAATTTGTCTCAATGGATGGGCATATATCAATGCAATTATTCCAACTTTTTACATATATTAAATGTTTGAATGCATATTCTATACTGATCCTTTAGTCAATATTTTTAGGCATTTGAATAAATGAACTATTAGGAGAAGCAAAAGTTTTTAACCAGTTTTTGTTGATAAGGGAGAAACTCTAGTAACGATTCACAAAATGCTTTTATATCTTTGGTACAATGAGAAATACACTGAAAGAGAGACGTTATGTTGGTGATGAAAAAGTACAGAATGTTATACTAAATTGGTTATAGCAGCAGCCAGCGAAATATTATTCAGATCAATGCCACTGTAATGAATGGCCTATAACTTGATGTACGATATGATTGATTATATTTCCTTATTTCTCAGGTAATTAATTGAAATCTACTATTTGGTTTCAATTTGGGTTTTTTTTTGTTTTGTGGCATATCAAAATCTATGGGTTATTCAATCCATAATTCTGAATATTTTGAATGCAATTGTTATACATTCACGTAAAAATATTTTTTATGATTTGTCTTGTTTTACGGAATATCAGTCTAAACGCTGATAATTTGTAAATAGTTTTCTACGTTCATAGTGAATTATATATATATATATATATGAAAGAATTTGTTTGAAACATAATTTTTCATCGATACACGTATTTAAGTTGATATTCTGATTTTAATTCAACAGTATTATATATTTATATCTACTGACCATTATTATTTAAAATAAAGTATTACGAAAATGTGTGTCATTCGGTAGGATTCAAACATGCGAACCCAATCCACATAGGGGAAGCTACCCTGTAATCTGGCACGTATTAGACCTCTCGACCCCGAATGACCATTAGTGTAAATGAGGTTTTAATCAAGCCTATATAACACAGTTTTCGATTTATCGCAATAAACATATCTGCTCTGAAATATATCGTAATGTCAACAAATGGAAACTTGTTACGGAAATTAACGAAGATTAACGAAACTTGGTTTTAAACAACTGACAATTTGAAATGGTTGAAAAATGTAAAGGTTTGCACTCTAGCTACCAGTGCACTCCCAATGATACAAAAATCTCGGCCGGAAACTGATCGACCATGGGCGAGGATCGGCGTAGATTATGCAAGACCTATAGATGGATTTTAATATCTCATCACAGTAGAGAGCTAAAGTAAATGGCCGGAAGTTTTTCGCTATCAGAAGCCAACGGTAGAAAACCCAATTAATTGCCTACATGAACAGTCCGCCAGGTTCATGATAGTGGATTGTCTGGTAAATGACAAGGGAACGTAATTCACGTCCACAGACTTCCGGAAGTTCTGTGAGATGTTCCAAGTAAACCAAATAAAATCTTTACCTTAACACACACGTTCGAATAGACAAGCTGAGAGATTTATTGACAGCCTAAAAAGAGCGTTTGAAAAAGGCATACGAGATACCAACAAAGAAAGCCACTGCAACAGTTTCTACAGGTTTATAGGATTACTACAAAATGATACACCATCAGAACTATCATCGGTGGAGGTGATGTTTGCTAGAATAAAAAATCTGTATTTGATAATTTGCTATACAAGTAAAACAAAAAACAGCCAACGTCATTCGTACCAAAGAGGCCTTTCAGACCTGGAGAAAGAGTATATTTTCAAAAGTTTAAAACTACACTTTCAGCTGGGAACCCGGCATGATAACTAATCTGACCGGGAATCTATACACAATTCAAAGTCCAAAATTTACACACAGAATGCACATGTTGGAAGAAACCAACACGCAACCGCAAGAAGAATAAGAAACTATGGACTTTGATACGTTCGAGTTACAAACACCCCAATAGAGCCTGAAAAAAGAAAATCAGGAAGGAAGTGGAAGTTCACCGAACCAATTTATAATATTAATAAAAATTATAAATGAAAGAGATATTAAATCTACCTACAAAGAAAAACAACTGGGAGGGAGTGTCATGCTAGCATCACCCACTGAACAGAGTGAACTCTTCTAGCCTCTACATATACTTCCCCTCACAAGAAGTGGGTGTAGAAGAGCAGTGATAGGCAGAGAAATATCAGAGTGAGATAGTAAACACTGTGACCGTACCACCATTGCGAGTACCAGTTAGAGGATTGAATTATTGTATTACTAACCCCTATTTCTATTAACAGAGTCCACGTTTTGCATTTTGCTGTGTTTAAAATATTTATCGTTATTTCCTATTTTGGTTGTTGTTGTATTATTTCTTGCTAACCGTGTGCAAGACACACACACACACACACACACACACACACACATATATATATATATATATATATATATATATATACATAGTGATGACCCACGTACACTGTATTAATATGTATAGGAAAGAATATTAAAAAGTTTTGAATTTAGAAATTTATTTTTTTAATAATAGACTCCAATTTCAGTTCTACACACACACACGCAGAAAGAAAGAAAAATACTGGATTTTAAATTTAAATACACACAAGCTAGGTTTAAGTAGGGACTTAGGTGTTTTGAATCTTTACAAATATTTAAATAGCTAAAAGATTTTTTCAGATATTCAAAAGAAAATTGTTTATCTAAAACAAATTTATAAGTATTATTAAAGATAGATTTACGTTTACTAATATAGTTTTTTTAATAAAATCTGTCGCTTTCAGCGTCACTTGGTGTAAAACAAAATCTGTCCACAGACGCGTCACGTGATGTAAGCAAACGCGTGACGTGTTGTAAACAGAAAATTCACAGACGCTCTCGGGAAATACGTTTCTAATTCAAACTTTAAAATCACTTGTTTCTGATGAAGGACCGAGGGCGGTCTGAAATATAAAATAGAATAATAGAAATAAACAAATACTGTACAGAAATACATTTTTAAATTGAAAACGTTTTAATATTCTTTCCTATATATATATATATATATATATATATATATATATATATATATATATATAGATTCCACCCGCTGTAACTTCTACTCCAACAGTTTCTTTCCTCGCACTTCCCGACTGTGGAATTCTCTTCCAAACGATTGCTTCCCCGACGGCTACAATCTCCAGGAGTTTAAATGTAAGGTCAATAGACTCCTCCTAACACACTAACCTGCTCCCATTCTATCAAGCACTCTTCCCAACCCTCATCCTCGCTATCCTTATTCATCTGTCACCTTCCTCCTGACATTCCCTATGTCTAACCATTCCTTCTCTTTACCTTCCCCTATGTAGCCCCATGCGCAATAGTGGCAGTGGAATGCCTTGCTTGGGGTGAGATGATTAAAAAAAAATATTTTCAGCTACAATTTCAGCGTGAATGAACGTAGAATGGTGTACATTTTCGGTGTGTTTAAATTTATTTTACGGGGTATCAATCTAAGTGTTTTATTTATTAATGAAAAGATGTTTACAATCCAATTCGTATGAATGGAATATGTATTCTTGTAAGAAATATTTCTACGGACCATATTTTAGTGACATATTTTCTAATGAATTTTGTATCGATCGTTTGGTTTCATTGATGTATTATTTTTAGCTGTACAGCTTGTATACAAATGATTTTATTGACATCCTCATTTGTTTTATCTTTTTCGAATACGCCCACTGTTTTCTGAAATAATATCATCTCGTCCAATTTTAGTTTTTGAAGAGGCATTAAAAGCATTTTTATTTTGATATTGCAAGGACTGATCACTCCGTTACTATATGTTTAATAGTTTACAAGGTTTCATTTATTTGTCTCACTGTGTGTTCTTTATATATTTTTAAAGAATAAGTTGGTTATTCAATCGTCGCCAATGCTTATGTGGGCTGGTACTAATTCTTGCTTTCTAGACTTCCTGAAAGAAGTATTTAAATCTTCTAGGTTGTGCTGATTTGGTTTGTTTTGTTTTACGACATGAAATGATTAATGAAAACGCCGAAAATATTCTCACAATATGAACAATATATTTATGCACTGTAACAAATCAATATGTAGATAAGGTTTCATTGGCATATTTTGAAAATGTTGTTTTTGTATAGTGTCTTGTTTCATTCATCATTTATTCATTTTAGATATAAAGTTCTTAGTGCGATTGTTTTTATTGACATTCTCATTTGTTTTTTTGTTATTTTTTAGAGCCCAATTTTTTAAATAATAATATTAGATCATCTAACACGGTTAACATTCTCAAAGAGCTCATATATGTTATTTATATTATAGCATGTATGGCTTGAGTGAATAACGGCTTAAAACACGGATAATATATATTTAATAGTAATTGCATTTTCAGATGCTCGGCATAATTGTTGAACTACGTTGTTTCGTTAATAACAAATGGATTATTCTTGTATAGCCAATATGTAAGTAGACAAGAATTACTTCTTATTGCGAGATTTTCTGAAAACCGTCCTCTATTCTCTTATTTTGGGATAAATTGCGTTTATTTGTGTTTATCGCAATAGCAATAGTTTACACTATTGCTATTCTTTTTTAAATATATCTTTTAAAAAAATTAACGCCAGTGGAAATTTGGTCTTGAGTCTATATCCGTATATAAATCTGAGTTAGCAGCTAAACTTTATTTATTGTTACCATCAACTCAAATTATACTAGGAGTCAAATATTAGCATTCACAGTTAAAACAGAGCTTTTAATTAGTGCAATTTTAGTAATATTTTGGCATAATGCTTCATATGTTCTTTTTCTTTCATACTTTGACCTGTCAGTATAGGTGACTGAATGGTGAGGTTAGATTTACAACATGCTCTCAAAATTGCCCTGGAGTGTTAGTCAATGTGTTTTATATATAAGGGAGTTAATTTGATCCCAGAATGTCTTCGTGTTCCTTGATTGCTCATGCTGCAATTCTGCATTCTTTTCTTGCATGCTTGATAGTATTTTTTCTAACTATTTATTAATGGATTTTATCCTGAGTCTATAGCAGATGTATGGTACTGTATTATATTTCACAGGAATTAGGTATAAATGTATTGTTGTATGCTTGATTAGTTGGACATATTATTATTTCAACAGAGTACATCGCTGCCAATTTACTTGGCCGTAAATGTAGTGGTGTTTCATCATCTTCTGTGCATTGGGGAAGTTATGAAATACCAGAGTACATGTCGAAGAACGTGATGATAGGTTTTATTGAGTATTTTCATGCAGTGTAATTCAGTTTTGTGCAAAGTAAATATGTGTATAATTTAAATACTCCTTTGCGATCTTCATACCATTCAGTATGGACTACTACTCTGAGAAGATTGATGGCTTTGTTTGCTTTATTTTTGGATATTTTAGATTGAGAATGAATGTTAATTAGTTAGACAAAGAAGATGCCTAGGAAATTATCCTTTTTATTAGTGTAGTTTCTGATCCGTCTAATTTAAAAACAGAAATGGTTTTCTAATTGCCTTAACTTTCTGAAATATAAGTATTTGATTTTTGATTTGAAAAAAAATCAGTGGTCCATTTATGTATTTTCCTGAGACATTGTTGGATCGTCATATGTATAAATATGACGAGATCTGTATATTAATATAATGATGTCAATATATAGAAACCATCAGCATCCAGAGCTTAAGAATTTATCTATCGAAATTATATTTAAAGTAGAATAGGTTCATTGAAAGAAAGTTTGCTTGTGAAATCACTTTTTTGTGATATCGCATTTGAATTGAAGGACTTGAATCTACGTTCATGCAGGAAATCTAATATTAATTGTGTCAGCTTACCTTTTAGGTTTAGCTTATGCAGATTTTTCAATGTCATGACGTATACTTTTTGAAAGTTAAGAAAATCTATGGGATATGTTAATGTAAACTTCGCTGATAAAGGTTAAGAGATGCCTTAAGTAAAGCAAAGTTTTTTCCTTAAATATATTGGAAGCCGGTGATTACATCTTTTGTTTCCAGTTACATATTTCACCTGTTGTTGACCATTTATTCTATAGACTCAAATAAGCAACGCGCTAATGATATCGATTTGTAGTTGTCAGGGACGGTGTCATCAGTTCCATGTTTTAGAATTGTGATAATGAATAACAGTTTCTACATCTTAGTGAACTTGCCATTTTTCTATATGTTATTATAAAATTTAATGACATTTGTAATAAATAGTTGGCTTACTGTTTTATGAATTTGTAGTGGATATAATCTTGGCCCACAGCTGTAAATAAATACTCATTTACTTCTTGTGTTTTCCCTCAGGATTATTTGATTAATATATAGTTTATAATTTTCCGATTTTGATGGACTACTATTCTTTGTAGATTAACTTTTAGAGTTTGTTTTGGCTTTTAGTTCTGCGATAACTTACTTGTTATATCTTAGTTATTTATATTGGAGGCGATTTACATGTTTGTATGTTGTTTTTTTTTTCCTGCTATTTGTCATCATATTCCAGACAGATTTCTTGTAGCAGATTTGAGTCTGTTGACGTATTTTTCCCTGCATTAATTTCTCTTTCCTTAATTATTCCTATATATTTGCCTCTAGTTGCTTAAAATGCGTCTAGAGGTTTTATGATGTTAAATTATTTTTCATATGCGTTCTTAGCCTGATATCTTCTTTACATTTGTCATTGCATCAAAGTCTGATGCGTTATTTTATGGGGCAGAACATTTGGAATGCAGTCCTTTGATATACACATGAACTTTAGTAAAATGATTCCTTCTAGTAGGTTTTCATAAAATTGGTTTTTAAATTCGTTTCGATCCGCCTAATTGCCAAGAGAGATATTTTTATCGTTATCTTGTGAATTTTGTCGACATGTGTCTGCCAAGGTAATTTGTATAAATTTAAGGATCACATAGATTTGAGTATATTGCAAAATAGCGCCATTAATAGGATTTAAGTAGATTCGTGCTCTGTCATTATAATATTATTCATCCTTGTTATTAATTACTGTTTGTAAAGTTCTTTCTTTTGTTTTGTGTCTTTAGAAACCAATATGTTGCTGTGGCATGTAAAGTCTTCTAGTACCATGAAAGGTGTAGCGATCTTCGTAATGATTCCATGAATTCAACATTTTCTATTGGTTCATTTGATGAATTATATACTAAACAGATTCATATTGTTCCTGTATAAAGGTCCCTTTAAACAAGTGACATCTGTGAAGATGTTATTAATTTTATTTTCTTTGTGATTCATCATTCTTAACATGGATTCCTAACGCTTGAAACCTAGTGACATGTATGTAGTTTTATTGATGGTAATTATTTTTATATTCATTTAGCATTTTGCTTAAGGAATGTCTGATGACGAAAGATACTTTACATTTACCTCTATGTTTTCAGCCGAATTAGTTTATTTATGTTTCCCTTTATTCCCCGGGATTTCGTTTGCTTTAATGTTTTTATTAGTTATTATTTTCTTCTGTATTAGTGGTTATTATTAACGCTAAATATTTTCTGGATTTAGCTTAGTAGGTGCATATTTTCCGAAGTTTTGAGATGCTCCTTGTTTTCGTGCTTGCCACCTTAATTTCTTCCAGTTTTTCAAATCAGTTTTCGGTAAGAATTTCATCACGGTGAACTACTGTTTTTGGTTTCGCTGTTTCTGCTTTTTGACTGGTTACGTTCATAAGTTTACTTTTATTTGTTTATTTGTGGCGGAATGGTTTGTGTTTGAGTAGTAAGTCTTACGTATTTTTATTATTTCATTGGCATTATTTTTTAATTTGGTTTGTACGATTTCAATCGAGTATATGTCATTTAGGAAGTTGTGAAATATTTCCCAGTCATTTGTTCCTACGTATATTAACTTCTTAATGATGGCTCTTCCTTGATATATATATATATATATATATATATATATATATATATATATATATTCTGTTTCATATCGACTCTCCATTTTTTCCATTTCCCAAAGACGCACGTTCGTGAATATATTGCATGATTCATATTGATATTCTTTTTTACCTGATGTCTGGATCTATTTGTCAATATTGTTTAAATGATAGGCAACTGCGGCAGGTAACCTTAAGAAATGCAAATTTGTGTAGGTAACAAACTTTAGTAAGGCAGGAATTTATTTTACTCCTGGATGAATATTGCACCTGACTTTTACTTTTTATTTCCGCTGTTACAAAAGTAATTATATACGTGTCTTTTGTTATTGTATATCCTTTCATTTTTTTGTAAATCTACGGTAATCAATTAAACCCTATTTCTTAAGCTAGGTGCGATTAAATACTTTCAGATAACACGTCTTTGTAGTTTGTACATTATAGCACCCTGTAGATTGAATTAATGTTCTATAGAATATGATCAGCATTTGCCTGTCAGATCTCTAAATATTATGGACTAACTTTCTCAAAATTTGCATTATTTTATTGCATTTTTTCTTATTATATTTTTTATGTGGTATAAGTTTATTTTTTGTCGAGAATTTTACCCAGGAATTTTTCTCCGACTACATTTCGGTTTTCCGTCTCTTTGTGCAGCAATCTGTCCAAATTTTGAAGTTTAATTTTATGCTAAAAATTCACGCGTTGGTTTTTCTCAAACCGTTGTTTTGGTAATGTCTAGATATTATTTATACATTGATACACATTCTTTAGGATAGTTTTGAATCGGAAATATCCATTAGAATAATCTACGTATGAAGTTTTATTTATACCGTAAGCAAGTCCCTTTGAATGTGTTGCGGGGAGTTACCCATTTAATAATGGATTCTTCTTGTGCCTGTATTAACCGAGAGTTAATTACTCTCAAGGACGTCTGCAGGAGTGAGAGAAACTTTCGTGTCGGGGTGAGCAAGGGCGACAGAGACTCTGGTTCCCCGTACGACTTCATTTCATTGCAAGCTATAATTACTTTCCTCTTTGTATCTCTTTGTATTTGTTTGTATTTCTTCTTGACGTAATATATGTTCTTGAATCTACCACCTTGTTGACTAATCATTTTATGGTCCCATACCAGGTACATATCAGAATGTTTATTGGTTTTACGACTGTACAGAGTGACTAGCAATATAATTCCTTATAAAATTATTTGTAGTTTTTGTGGAGTGGGGATCGGACAGAATTAAGGTGAAATATTCTATTTAAATGAAAGTTAGTGATGTATTTTGACAGCCTAATTTTCAAACTGATATCATATAGAAACCTAATGTTTGCATATTTCCAAGCTGAATTCGTACACTCTTTCCAAGTAAACATAATTAAAAATGTGACACTAAAATAGTTAAACACATTTTATTACCAAGATTTAGGAAAAACAATATTAAGTATTAATAAATAATATTATCAAGAAAATCCAGAAAATATAAAGATTGTGGATATGTGAAGAAATATAACTGATATTTAAACCCAGATAGTATGTAAATGCGAGTCTGACGGTAAATTAATTAAAAAAAATAACGACAATACAAAAAGACTCGTGCAAATAAATTAAGTTTTTGCATATTTGAAATTAAAACAATGTATGATCTCAGAGTTTACCAAACAGTAAATTAAATTAAACTCTAAATTATGCTTTGTTTGATTAGTTTTTTATGTTTAGAATACAGTAGAATTATGACATTTATTGGTTTAGGTGTTTCATGTAGTTGCACCAAATATTATAATAATTTAAGTTAAATTGTTCTGATTTGGTAGGCAGTTTTATAGAACTAGTTTTATCAACATAATATTATTTGTCTAATTATATGAACATGGAAATTTTACAACGCATATCCTATTTATAAAGTTTGAAAAATAAATTCAGTGGTAACGGAATTAGAAACAATATTATCTGCAATTCACTATTTTAGTTGTATATATGTAATCTAAAACTAATAAAACAAAAATTGAGCATACTACGTCAAACGCAGCATATATTTAATCAAAAAGAAGTTCCTTTATTGACGAGAATACAAATTGTTTACATCGCAAAAAAATAAAACGTATGTTAATGATAGATAGATTTATAATGCAATTACCGATCATGAATTCAAAATTGTCTAGAAATCATTAAATAAATCATTTTTGCAAAACACTCGTATAGTCTGATGATATGAAATGACACGTGAAATTAGAGAATGATACTGTGAAAACAAAAAACAAATAAGAGTTTTTATGAATGGAATTATGAAAAAGTAAATCATACAATCAATCATTTGCAAAAAAACATGACGTATGTCATCAGAAGCATTATCGAAGCAGAAACATAAAAACATTACATTTCGAGGATAGTTCATTCATTGATGAAAGGGTTTTAAGAGAAATACCTATGAAAAGACATTGATTGATTGCTTTTTAGCACTAAGTTGGAAATTTATATGAATGTGTGCCGTTATATAAAATATGACATTAAGCATCTGTAATCTTTTTGGAGATGTTTCTCAGAGTAGCTCAGTCTGGCATAGGGCGGAATGATAAAAACATCACATTTAAATATTAGCATGTTTTTTCCTATTGTCTTTCAGCATGTCAATGTCTTCCAGACTGTTTGTTGCCGAAACTGTTGATACTGATAAACAATCTCACGTATATATATATATATATATATATATATATATATATATATATATATATATATATGGGGGTATGTATATGTATGTGTGTGTGTATGATATAATATATTCCCTCTATATAAAAATATTCGAATTTGTTTGATCATCGACACTCTTCGTGGCCAAGACCGTTTAATTGTCTCGCATTTAACAACAGTTTCATTTAGTAAAGAGGAGGCATGTTTGAATCATGCCAGTGATCGCATATGTAAGTTCAATAATATTTCTCGATTCCTTAAGGCGTAGAAAAATGAAATAAAACGTTATATTATTTAATAAATGAAAAGTGAGCTACTGAAATATGTGTACCCTGTAAAAATAGCATACAACCATTAACATCTGTCCGATTAGTTGAAAACATCATCACTTCTTTGAAGTTTTATATATATACATATCATTTTATCATTCACAATAATGTTTTTATATTTTTTAAATATGCACTCAATGAATTGATTAATTACATTCTTTTCATCTAATTCACACAACTTTTCTTCTCTATTATTAAACTTCTGGAAGAAAACGCGTTCTGTTGGAGCAGATTTTGAAAAAAAATAAAACAAGAGAGTTGTATAATAGTAGGTAAATCTATAAGAATTAAATAATTTATCGGCCAATATCAGCTTTCCTAGACACAGATCAATTCTGAATTCATTAGCAAGTTCGTGTATTTTTTAATATAAATATTAATAAATAAATAAAATTTTCATATATTAGCAATTTCTATTAGCTTTAAATTACACTGTCCAGCAGACACAAGTCTGTGAAACCTGATTGTACAAGATAAACTATTGAACTTAAATATCTATCCAATAAATGAATTGATACTGGTTTCATTGACGTCTAATAAAATGCTGCCATTTATGTTTCTGAATTTGGTCCTTTGTTCATACCAGAATATTTTGTTTTATGAAACAAATTGTTAACTTTTTTGTATTTTGAAATGCAGTGAGGATATACAGAGGAGAAAACCTAATCAAAAATGGAGATTTTTGTACACGTTATGCATTGTCATAAATTGCATGTATAAGCCTCATAGCAATCTAGATAAATATAATTATCATATGTGCATTTTTAATTTGATAGAAAATTATATTTTATTTCATGATAATCAATGTTATATATGAATTTAAAATGAATCAATGATATAGTAAATTGTAATATTTCATCTCATACAGAAATATGCTGTAATTATATTGGACAGCACAAGGAAGCAAAAAGCAAAATTTGATAAGCATGTCAACCAAAAAAACACGAATATTTAGAATCAGAAAGTGATATTTAAATAATTTGCATGTATAACGAGGAGAGAGACTTAGAAAACTAAGAGAATATATTTATATGTAATGTTGAAGAAACAGGGAAACATCAAATAACCTACATGCAAACGTATCAACGGACAACCGATCAAGTATAGTGGGCGTATAGTAAGGTTCGTTGGTTTGATTTGTTTTACTTTTGAGGCATATCAATATGCTTCTTAGATTGTAGGAAGTTCTACAGAAGCATGGTAGACAATATAAGCTTAATGTAGGGCAGTGACAAAATGAGGGTTGCAATATTAACGACAAATTCTTACAGTGAGAAATCAGTCAGTCAGTTAAATACCAGACGTGATACACGCTTGTACGATCATGTCTCTTTCGTGACATGATTGACTAGGCAGAAGATCATCCTGCAGTAGTTTGTCATTATATTCTGCGGCAGACTGGTTGCCGACCTGCGCTATAGAACCCAATCTGTCCTGTTATTTATCCCATACTTTGAAGGAAGAAGGGGATGAATATCTTTCCCAAGGTTATTTGAGCCTAAGGGAATGCAACGAATTCAACTGGAATTCGAACTCTGCTCCCCGATTTCTCTTCCCGAGCAGATATCCACTGCAAAACAATGCACATCCACAGTGTGAAAAAAACATGTGACATTAATCCTCTTACAATTTCTAGCAATTTGATTATAACACATAATAAAAATGTAAATATAAAGATAAAAGATATCACCATATATCTTTTCATTTCCAATTTTACATAGGATTGCTTTTTCCAGCACAGCTATACATTTGTTGTAACGTTCGCCGAGGTTCTTTATTCCTTTCTGAAAAGAAGTTTTTTTGGTTGCTCTTGAAAGGATGTGTGCACCGCTTTCAGGGCGGCAAACTTTGCGAACCTTATGTCACTATGCCTTATGGCCTGAGCATATCCGCTGTTGATGCACACGAATGCTGCCACTTATGCTAACGTGATTCGTCACTCATCCCTGATCAAGGTATCTAACTTCTTGATGCGTTCTCCCTTGCGCGATATTGATGGGCGACCAGATCTGCTTTCGTCCTTTAGATTTTTCTTTCAGCCTTTAGCTGTTCTAACTACTCATACACATTTCGTTAATTCATTTTGCGTGCTATATACTACGCTAAAACCTGGCCATTCATTTCCGCAGGTTTGACTCCATCTGCCCACAGAAAAAAGCACTCCGGCGTGTTGTTCTTCGATAGTGCAATCGCTGTGTGGAGCGTGCATATGTCTAAACATGTTGTTTCTGCTTCTCGATAGAATGTTACGCATGGCTAGATTCCATAATGCGTGTCTACCGCCTTGTTGAATTTACCGCGCGAATTTAATTTTTTTTAACTTCCTGATTTACTATCTAATGTATAAAAACAAATTTCAACTACACATGTTCCATATGTTGGTATATTTTTGTCCATTTTAAAGATAAATACTTCTAATAAAAATATCACTTGTATGATTACAAAAGCTTAAAGTTAGATTTAGTTTCTTCCTAAAAAATGATATAACAAATATAATTGTGACAGCAGTGCAGTATATAATATTCTTTTAAATGTTGCGTAAAACAAATCACAATTATTTAGTTTGGGAAGAATAAAGAATTCACCATCATTTTATACAAAAACAAATATAATTATTTGTGCATTTGAATGGTTTGTAGATATAATCTATTATACTAATATAATATTAGAATCTATTATACTAATATAATATTAGAATCTATTATACTATTATATTAATATTATAATAATATTTCACTTTTTATTAAATTTTAATCTTCCTTTTCTATCATATATTTAAGCACGTTTGTATGCATTTTACTTGTTATTTCTCTCAGTCTATGGTGTATATAATAACATATCCAGCGGGTTTCAAAACTATGAATCTCTTTTTCGTAATTATGCGACTAGGATATATAAAATTACGCTAATTCTGAATACTGGTGTCATTTTTGTTCCAAATATTCTTAAAACCTCTTTAATTTTTTTACGTCATTTATTTTATCAGGATAGTTTCATAGAATGATACACATCATCTCAAATATTCCATTCATTTGAAAATGGACAAATGTTTACTGCGCCATACGAGGACTGATATTAAATATCAGTAGCTAAATCATTTCTTTGTTTCTAACAAGAAATTGCTTTTTATCTTTCCAGATGCACAAATTTAATGTGACTTTGGATTTCTTTGTTACATTTACCAACGACTTCTAAAACCCTTTCGAAAGTTCAGTTCATATGAATGATTTGGATTTCTGCCTTTCCTAGTTCACCATTGGACCATACCAGATGATTACGCTCTTTCTCCTAAAAACCGCGTGTCTTTTTCTTCAGATATTATTTGCTTTATTTGTGAGATTTTTATGTCTGTCTTCAATCCGGAAACGTCTTCTTATTTTATGCTGTTAAGTTTGTATCAACCAAATAAAAAAATACATCACTGTATTGAACCAGCAACTATAAGGAAAAAGAACATCCTTTATTACCCAGACTTTTAATTTGAGGTATGTGTTCCAATACAAAATTATATAAATATCTAATTGATGACTGGAACATTTAAGAGTTAATTTATTTGGAAAATTAAATTTTTATGGACAGTTCAAGCATTTTTGAGTTATGCTTTGATATTTGGGAAAAGCAAGAATTGAAGAATGAATCTTAATTCAAATTTCCTGTGTTAAACTGTGAGGTATTTTCCGTTTGTTTTTTTTTTTTTTTTGTTTTTATATATATCTATGTTTTTGTTCTCCCCCCCCCTTTTTTGGAGTTCATGCTTCATTTAGGAGGAAAAAAAAAAGTTTGAAATTTATACTTATTCTGTTATGCGAAGCTACTTTGGCCAAGTTATCAGCAGCCATTACAGCTCCATGCCACGTGTTGTTCTTTGAATGGGAATTTACCTAGCAGGCCGACTCGCTTTGATATTTGGGAAAAGCAAGAATTGAAGAATGAATCTTAATTCAAATTTCCTGTGTTAAACTGTGAGGTATTTTCCGTTTGTTTTTTTTTTTTTTTGTTTTTATATATATCTATGTTTTTGTTCTCCCCCCCCCCTTTTTTGGAGTTCATGCTTCATTTAGGAGGAAAAAAAAAAGTTTGAAATTTATACTTATTCTGTTATGCGAAGCTACTTTGGCCAAGTTATCAGCAGCCATTACAGCTCCATGCCACGTGTTGTTCTTTGAATGGGAATTTACCTAGCAGGCCGACTCGCTTTGATATTTGGGAAAAGCAAGAATTGAAGAATGAATCTTAATTCAAATTTCCTGTGTTAAACTGTGAGGTATTTTCCGTTTGTTTTTTTTTTTTTTTGTTTTTATATATATCTATGTTTTTGTTCTCCCCCCCCTTTTTTTGGAGTTCATGCTTCATTTAGGAGGAAAAAAAAAGTTTGAAATTTATACTTATTCTGTTATGCGAAGCTACTTTGGCCAAGTTATCAGCAGCCATTACAGCTCCATGCCACGTGTTGTTCTTTGAACGGGAATTTACCTAGCAGGCCGACTCGCTTTGATATTTGGGAAAAGCAAGAATTGAAGAATGAATCTTAATTCAAATTTCCTGTGTTAAACTGTGAGGTATTTTCCGTTTGTTTTTTTTTTTTTTTTGTTTTTATATATATCTATGTTTTTGTTCTCCCCCCCCCCTTTTTTGGAGTTCATGCTTCATTTAGGAGGAAAAAAAAAAGTTTGAAATTTATACTTATTCTGTTATGCGAAGCTACTTTGGCCAAGTTATCAGCAGCCATTACAGCTCCATGCCACGTGTTGTTCTTTGAATGGGAATTTACCTAGCAGGCCGACTCGCTTTGATATTTGGGAAAAGCAAGAATTGAAGAATGAATCTTAATTCAAATTTCCTGTGTTAAACTGTGAGGTATTTTCCGTTTGTTTTTTTTTTTTTTTTGTTTTTATATATATCTATGTTTTTGTTCTCCCCCCCCCCTTTTTGGAGTTCATTTGGACTTTAACTAAGTTAAAACTTAGTTAAACTCCACTTTTGTAAGTTTGTGTTTTTTTTTTTTTTTTTTTTTCAAAGGATTGTTCGTGTTCGATTTTTTTTTTTTTAATAGGAGTAGATAGGTCACACTATCGCCCGGTCTATACTCCTCCCACGTCTATTGAACTGGAGTAGAGGCTCGTTCCTTGTTTCCTGTTTAGGATGTGGTTTCCGGTTTTCACTTCTCTCTCTTCAGACCTTGGTACTGGTGCTTCCGTGAGTTTCCTGCGATCTGGCCGGTTGGTGGCAATGGCTCATCACTGTGAGGGTACCGGGTTGGCAGTTTCCTGGTTGCTGCTTCCGACTGGTAGTTAGGAGCCCTAACTCTTGCGTAGCGTCAAGAGCGGCTGCTCTGATCAACAGTTGTATAATATCGGGGTTCTTGTAGTGCCATGTCGCGCATGGATAGGTGTCCCTGCAAGCGCTTTCGGTGGGCAACCCCGAGGCCACACCTTGTTGCAGCCCTAGCCAGTCCCCCTCCCAGCTCAGATCGTGGGTAATGACCGCCTGTATCCTCTACCCTAGGTCCCTTTCTATAAACCAAAAACATGACAAGACAAAACAGAAATGACCCTAAACCAGCTAAATCCAAACCACCTAAGCCCATTAACCTCTCCTTCACTAATATCCGAGGCATTCGTACTAACTTTGCTAGTGTAGAAGCGTTCCTGCATGAAAAGTCCCCTGACATCCTCGCGCTCTGCGAAACTAACCTCAACTCAACTATTCCCTCCTCTGACCTCTTCATCCCTGGTTATCTTCCCCTTTTAAGGAAGGATTCTACTGTCCACATGCATGGGCTGGGTGTTTATGTCAGCGAACACCTCCCCATAACTAGGGTGACTTCACTCGAATCTACTGACCACCGATACATATGTCTCCGCTTGTCTCTCCTCAGTTCGGTTAGCTACCTATTCTTCCTTTACCGTTCTCCCTCCTCTCCTGACTGCTCCCTACTAGATAGCATTGCCGACGACATAGATAAGGCTATTACCTATCACCCATTTGCCCACATATTTGTATTTGGAGACCTCAATGCCCATCACTCTGAGTGGCTTGAAAACGCTGTTACTGATTCGGCGGGCACTCACGCCATGAACTTTGCTATTTCCCAATCCCTTACGCAAGTGGTGGACTTCCCCACTCGCTTCCCAAGCACACCCTCGGGTCATTCCTCACTGCTAGATATATGTTTCACCTCTGCGCCCGACGCCTGTCAAGTCTCGCAGCTTTGCCCTCTCGGCAACTCCGACCACGCTGTAGTCTCCCTCAGTATTTCTTTCCAATCTCACTCCCCCCAGGATCCCCCTACTCATAGAACCTCCTACCTCTACCAAAAAGCTGACTGGGAAGCCTTTCGCGATTTCCTCTGCGACGTCCCTTGGGGAAAAGTGTTTGACCTATCAGTTGATGACTGTGCCTCTGAGGTCTCGTCATGGGTGAAAGCTGGCATTGATGCCTTCATACCCACCAGGAAGTATTGCTTAAAACCTCATTCCCCTCCGTGGTTCTCTCCAGCCTGCTCAGCCGCCATTGCCCACAGGAACCATTACTTCCATCTATTCCAGAGACAGCCAACTGTTCACAATAGGCGCCTGTTCACATCCGCTCGCAGTGAGTGCAAGAGAACTCTAAATGACGCCAAACAGTTGTTTGCGGAGAGAATGCGACAGCACATAGCTGACCGCAAGTTCGGCTCCAAGGACTATTGGAGGATTTGTAAACGAGTGCTCAACAATAGGAAATCCTCAATACCTCCTTTAATCCATGGATTTGACGTTCTCACGTCATCTGCTGAGAAAGCTGAGTGCTTTGCCCGCAGATTCTCATCCAACTCCACACTCGACTCGTCCGGAGTGCACCCACCCGACTTCCCTATTAGAACTGAGGCCAAACTGCATGACGTGTATATTACCCCGACAATAGTATCCAGAGTAATTTCAAAACTCGACCCCCATAAGGCGTGTGGAGACGATGGAATCCCGGTGATAGTCCTTAAGAGGTGTGCCCCTGAACTTTCCCCTGTCCTCTCTAAACTGTTTAACTACTGCCTTTCTGCTTCCTGCTTTCCTGCATGCTGGAAATTCTCCTCAGTCGTTCCTGTCTTTAAGAATTGTGGTGAACCCTCGGACCCATCCAACTATCGCCCTATCAGTCTCCTACCAATATTCGGGAAAGTGTTCGAGGCTATAATAAATGCTGAAATAGTTCATCATCTCACCGCCCACAAGCTGTTCTCCGACAGGCAATATGGATTCCGATTTGACAGGTCCACAGCCGACCTGCTAACTACTGTAACGGAGTACATGCTACAGGCCCTTGATGAGTCTGACGAGGCTCGCGCGGTTGCTCTGGATATCTCCAAGGCTTTCGACAGGGTTTGGCACCCTGGCCTCCTATGCAAACTACGCGGTTATGGTATTACCGGTCGCCTGCTTGACCTAATCCAATCTTTCTTAAATAACCGCAAAATGAAGGTCGTTCTGAATGGGCGTGCCTCTTCGTCCTACAGCACGAATGCTGGTGTCCCACAAGGCTCTATCCTGGGCCCAACGCTCTTCCTTATTTTCATCAACGACCTCCCAGATGAGATCAGGTCCCAAGTAGGCATCTACGCAGATGACACTACAATATACTCCCGCTCCAGTAAGAAACCTGTCGTGGCGGACAGACATAATCTCGCTGCTGACCTTGAGCGGGATCTACACTCTGTGGTGAACTGGGGCAAGAAGTGGCTTGTCAACTTTAATTCCTCTAAGACCAAGCTGTTGTCTGTCAACCATTACAGGCAACCTCTTCTGCCTCCCATAAGCATGGACCAGATGATTCTCCCGGAGAGTAATACACTACGCCTCCTCGGACTTACCCTGTCCTCAGACCTCAAATGGAAGCACTATATTGAATCCATAGCAAAATCTACTGCTAAGAAGATTGGGTCACTATGTCGATCCAGGATGTTTTTTCCACCTGAATCCATCCTGCATATATACAAGTCAACCATCCGTCCGTGCATGGAGTACTGCTGCCATTTATGGTCAGGTGCCCCTGCCGTTCTCCTCAGTGTTCTTGACAAGCTCCAAAGGAGAGTCTGTAATGTGATAGGTACTGATCTGGCGACTCGTCTGCAGCCACTTTCCCATCGTCGAAATGTGGCCTCCCTCTGTCTCTTCTATAAATACTTTCATGGCTTCTGCTCGGATGAGCTTAAGTCACTGATGCCTCCTCAACAGGTGTTTACCCGTTCAACCAGACTGGCAACTGGGTCCCACCCATTCACAGTCAGGTTAGCCAAACGCAGACGACAATTCTACTCCTGCAGCTTCCTCTCTCGCACTTCCCGCCTGTGGAACTCACTCCCGTATTCTTGCTTTCCTGACGGCTACGACCTCCAGAAATTTAAAAGCAAAGTTAATACTCACCTACTAACCACTGGCCTCTAGCTCTCTCTCCCCTCCCCTGTATAAGCTTCCCTTTCTCTCCGCCCATGTACCTGTCATTGCACCTGCTTTCTCAGTTTTCTATTGTTCCTTTCTAACTAGCTTGTACTCCTCACTCTTTTCTAATTAATCTTTCTACACTTATGTAACCCCCTGCACATCAGTGGCGTTTCTGCCTTGCTCGGGGTGAAATGATTAAAAAAAAAAAAAAAAAAAAAATTTACTTCGAAACATTATTTACTTACAAATACATACTGACAATGTTAAATATCAATGTTTGCAGCTATTCACTGAAATCATTTTTAAAAACCTGTTTTTTCAATCCTCACATGTGATTATATCTTACTAGAATTCGTGATACCATCGTGTCAATATCTACAAAAATATATTTAAATAAACGCTAGAAAAATGAGTTAATGTGACCTAATTTGTCAAATTCTGACAAGCCGATGTACATAAACCCATTAGATAATAGAAAAACAGACAGGCTACTGGATGATATTTGTGTATATAATCCTGAAATGCTTTTTATGGAAATGTAGGTGAGCGATATATATATATAAAATTGCCTTAAAACCTTTAACGATTCCATATTATTGATAATTCACGCATCTACGTGATCACATAACTTTACGCGTTCACGTTATTTATATCATTACTTACCTTGAATTTTAAAACATTTCTTAACGGTTATTTAGTTTCTTTCAAAATGTCGTAACATCTTTCCTGCTACGAAGCAATTTTTGATGTTAAACTGTAATTTTGACTCTGATGATAAACGTTTTTAGATAAATATATTTCGGAAATAAAAAGGCTCATTAGAAAACATGAGAAGATACAAAATAAAATATGCAGGACTAAGTCGTCTCTATCGTTTAACAAAACATGTTTAAAAAATAGATGCTGCCTAAATATACGTACTTCATATATATATATATATATATATATATATATATAATAATAATATTTATTAATAAATTATAACATTGATATGTTAAAATATCACTACAAAAGTAGCTATTTTGTTTCGACACTTTTTGTGTCTTTTCAAGTGATGTTGTTATTTCGAAATGAATGGCTTTAAAAGGTTAAGAACAAGCAAGACCTCTTTCATCAGGGAGGCATTATTGTATGTACAATGTGGACCAATCAGAGTAAAGCAACTTTTACTTTGGAGAATATGTGGGAAGACTTAAAATTAATCTTGGTGGGCATTGGTATTAAAATGTTATAAAATTAAGATCAGCATTATTAATTAACTATTATATCTACTATATTTTTGTTGCTAAAAAAAAAAACAAAAAAAAACTATATATATATATATTTTAACAATTTTGTAGATTTAGAAAATTATTCATATTTTAGACGGAGGAGAGAAAAAGAACGCATACATGAATAAACTTACAAACATTCACATATGGAGAAATATTCACAAACATTAGTGAGAAAAAACATATACATAGTAATACACCCATGTATATATACATACACAAATTTCAAAATTTAGTCTTTATCGAGATGTCAATTTGTCTGTTAACTTTTAGGCAGACTAAATTGCTACATATTGGATACAGTCACGGCGGATTCATAAAATCACTGGCCTCATATGAATGGGGTCAGGATAGACATAATCATATTTCAATGCATGAACACATAAGCGGGAATAAATATATACTTACGCAAAAACATAAAACAAACTTAAATGCGTATGCATGTGCAAAACGTCATATATATATATATATATATAGAGAGAGAGAGAGAGAGAGAGAGAGAGTTCAATACTGTTCATATGAAGTTATGACTGTAAGCCTCGGTTGTTTAGCTCGCGTATGCGTGTGTCTCTGCGCATGTCAATGGTTGTATATATGTAAAATTATGTCTGTGTATGCGTAAGAGGCGTCATGACAAAAATACATATTCCCACCAAAGTCAATTCCACCTTCAACAAAAGTTCATCAATATACGTATCTCCGTATACATCCAGTATTTTGAAATAAAATTAAAACAGTTAGTTAGACGATCAAAAAAGCATGAAACTTAAGAAATCTATCTATCTATCTAGCTAGCTATCTATCTATCTATCTATCTATCTATCTATCTATCTATCTATCTATCTATCTATCTGTCCATACATACGTACAGATATAAATATATATACACACTTACAAATATATACAGAAATATACATAAATATAAATACATACACAGAAATATACACAAATATATATATATATACATATATATATACATATACATATACACAAACACACATACAAATATATACGTATTACATATATATATATATATATATATATAAACACATACATACACACACACGCACGCAAACAAACATATATATAGAAATATGGACACTTTAACAAACATATATACATGTGCGGACATATACACAAATATACAGACATACACAAACACATGCATGTACACATATACACACACATATATACACACAGATATATACACACATACACATACATATATATATACATATATGATCGTATAATACGTTTTTAATTCATATTTGGAAATCACTTGTTTCTGATGAAGGACCGAGGGCGGTCAGAAATATAAAACAATAATAAAATATGTATATATACATACACACATATAAACATATACACATATATACACACGTACACATATACATACACACATATATATACATATATATATATATATATATATATATACATTTTCAAATTCGAAATTTAAAAAAAAAATTCCTTCCCATACACACATATACATATACACATATACATATACAAAAATATACAGACAAACATGTAAAGCCTACACACATATACAGATGAGTACAAATATCTACAAAAAAAAAAAAATATATATATATACAAATCAGTAATTAAAGCAAATCTCAATATGTCTACAAGCACAAAAGGACAAATGTACACTTATACATACATACGCACAAAAATATATACATACATATATATACATACGCACACACATACACATATACTTATACACATACATGCATATACATACATACATATACATACATGCATATACAAACACATACAAACACGTACATACATAAATATATATATATATACATAGATACATAAACTAATATTTAAATATTAATTTGCCTATATCCGATGGGTAGCTCCACCCGACCTAG
Organism: Ascarosepion bandense; assembly: GCA_037127315.1. NCBI lineage: Eukaryota > Metazoa > Mollusca > Cephalopoda > Sepiida > Sepiidae > Ascarosepion > Ascarosepion bandense. The sequence goes on from JBBBDQ010000253.1 coordinate 2,131,166, forward strand.
ACGCCCCAATAATAACCTCCCCAGATACACAATCAAGCACATATCAACACAACAAAAACTTACAAGCAAAGAATCCAATACCGAACGCCAACCCAAATAGCCATGAAACACTCAGTCCGACATCGATCATTGCGTCAAAACATGGCAGAAACTATACCAATATAAGTCATTCGGCCGGAGTATAACACGTTTCATTATAGTAACGACTGACAGACCAACAAATAATAACCATCATACTCGAGGCCAACATCTCACATAATTTCTTAACTATTTATAAATTCCCTGCCCTGCAAAAACCAATGTCGGCCAGAGCACCACACAGCCACACAACCCGCCTAAAAATATTAGGTCTAATGGCTGGCAAAAATAGTATAGTATATGACGAACAAAGTACCCAGCAGAGTTAACCAGAACGTCCAACCCGAATAGAAACACCCATCAAAAAGACAGTTGAGGATATTTTTCTTAATTACTTGAAAATTACAGCCCGTATTTTAATGTAAATGCTGAACTATGCTTACAATGAACTGTGAGCTCATTCCTCTGGTTTAACAGTTTAACCTTATCCCTAAATTTGATAATTTCTAATTTTTCGTTGAGACAGAGGTAGCAAGGTGCACGGAGAGAGTTACAAATTCGGGCCTTTGTAAGGATTTTCCATTTAACAGTGGGTGTTTTGTTTTTTTCCTTTAAGGACCAATAGTATTTAGATAATGAGGTGCTGCGTTTATAGGAATTATTACTGAAAAATAATGTATGTTGATACCAGCGAGTTTTAAACGAGTTCTAAGTCGAACCGATATAAAATTTTATATTACTAGGATTTTCAATTGTGGATACGGTACAAATATAAACTATGGAGCGAATTAGACAGTTATTATGTAAAGGGCAATCTTTAGGATTTCTACAATTACAATTGCTGGTATTAGTACCTTTGTCTCTGGTACGATCACTTTGAGAATTGAGATTTACAATGCTTTTAGTATCATAATAATTTTTGAGGACTTTGCTGTTATGTTTTTTAATAATTTTTTCTAGTTTATCCGTGCAACTGTAGCTTAACTTGAGAGTATTGTTGTTAAATATTTTACTAATACTTTAAATATTTTATTATTAGCTCTACTTTGTATTGAGCACTTTTTTAAAAATAGTGTTTCTTTGGATGGAGAATATTATTCCACCCATACTTGGATATATATATATATATATATATATATATATATATATATATATATATATATATTAAAATTAGTTAATTATTTTTGTGTCTTACATATCAACTGCCGCAGATGTGTGTTGCCTTCAATATTTAAAGATGGGTTAAACCATATGAAATGATGTTAGCGTGATTTAAGTATATATGATTTCTTTGTTTTTATCAGTGTATTCAAAAATTAAAGTGAGTTTGCTATTTAGTTACGGTCTTAATATAATTAATTTCAATCTTATTAAAATATAACTTATTACGAGTTAGATGATAATCTGTAGTAGATAGATTCAGAAATATTATCTTGTATTTTATGGTGGCGTTAGAATAATTGTGGAGGTATATGTGATGGTAAGTATCTTTAAGCATATAAGACACACATATACCTAAATGACACACGCGTAACCCCATATGATTGAACCAAACTTTATTCTAAAAATAAAAAAAAATCATCAGGAAAAGTTTCTTAAATTGAATCCACAAACATTTCCCCGATTCTCCTGCAATAAAAAATAAACAAATTTAACAAAAATATATTTATGATAGCTATAGCTGCGTCAAGCATTTCGGTGACTGCAGCCACTTTCCCATCGTCGAAATGTGGCCTCCCTCTGTCTCTTCTATAAATACTTTCATGGCTTCTGCTCGGATGAGCTTAAGTCACTGATGCCTCTTCAACAGGTGTTTACCCGTGCAACCAGACTGGCAACTGGGTCCCACCCATTCACAGTCAGGTTAGCCAAATGCAGACGACAATTCTACTCCTGCAGCTTCCTCTCTCGCACTTCCCGCCTGTGGAAGTCACTCCCGTATTCTTGCTTTCCTGACGGCTACGACCTCCAGAAATTTGAAAGCAAAGTTAATACTCACCTACTAACCACTGGACGCTAGCTCTCTCCCCTCCCCTGTATAATCTTCACTTTCTCTCCGCCCATGTATCTGTCATTGCACCTGCTTTCTCAGCCTTCTATTGTTCCTTTCTAACTAGCTTGTACTCCTCACTCTTTTCTAATTAATCTTTCTACATTTATGTAACCCCCTGCACATCAGTGGCCTTTCTGCCTTGCTCGGGGTGAAATGATTAAAAAAAAAGTATGAAACTACATAGCTGTATTATATTAAATAAATCATATTCAACCAGCAAAATAACATTCTACTATAAATAACAGTAGATTTATCAAAATAGTTTTATCTCCCTTGAAAACATTACCTCCTTATATAACCGATATTGTATGAGGTAAAATACAATTTACAAAGCTAACATGCATTATGAAGTCGCTGTTAAATCTTACTTTGTTTCATCTGAAAACAAATGGAAACATCGATTCTGTAACCATACACAGAATTTAAATAATAATAAATACAAGAATAGAAATGTCCTCTCCAAATATCTTTGCAATTAAGAATCAACAACCAAAGACAGATTATTACCCCTAGATCATCTAATGAAACCTAAATAACCCTAATATATTTAAAAAAAAATAGAAGTTAATTCATGACCACATGCAAACATAGAATGGAACATCTACTTCAATACTTAGACCCTGACTAACACGATTTCTTTTTGTTTTGTAAATATTTATTAATATTTATTTCTATATGTTTTTATAATTTGTCTATATTATTCAGATAAAGTAGTATTTAGTGTATTTGCATTATTCGGACTGTTTTCTAAATCTTTGTTGTCATTTGTACTCTGGATGAAGTTGAAATAATAGCTTGATAACGCTACTCTAAACCTCGTAAACTGAAGGAATCAGCACATATGCTAGGCTTCAAAAATTACCTAAGTCGACCAAACATAAACCTGAACACGACATGCAAACCGATAATACGGAGTGCCAGGAAAATTTATTATTTTCAAAATTTGCAGTACGAGCTCTGTTAAAATTAACCTTAAAAATACAAGAGAAACCTGTTAACATAAAAACTGCAATATGAACTTTGGTAAAAACACATTTCTTTACATTAGGTTTATATACCAAAAAACATTCAGTTGTTCTTGTACTTAAGGACATATGGCCCAGTGAATATAGACGTTGGTTAGTTACTGACTTGATAATTAGAGTTTTGATTTCAATAACATTCTACAGCAGTGTGAATCAAGTACCTTACAGGGTTAGAGTGAGATAACTCATGACAAGGCTTTAGCAAGGAATGTGGAAGATATACCCCAGTGATTGTAATAAGGTGTTCGGCTTGAAATTCCTACAACCTGAAGAAGGCTGGAGATTACAACGGCCGAAATGTCGTACAAATGGCAACAAAGATGAGGAAAAATAGTCCGACTAATGTAAAAGCTCTGCATAAATTTTATGTATTTTGTTTATTTTCATTCTTTCATTTACTTTTATTCATATAGGCATAACTACATATGATTATATACCATTTATATTTTCATTTTTCTATTGTTATTGCTTTCGTCAACAGAATATAAATGTAAATAAAATCAATGTAATAAAGAAAATTTACCCCCTTTTGAACTTTGTTAAATATGTACTCCGAAATATTATATATATATATATATATATATATATATATATATATATATATAAATTAGAGAACATTTTCTAAATTCAAAGGTGTCGGATGCTCATTTCGACCTGAGATCTCTAACAGAGATTCCACGTCACCTCAGCGACATTGGTCTGTTCTAAATGGAGAAAGCCCTGGGGTAAAGGGTGAGGGTCAAATTTAACAACGGTCAAGAATTGACAGTTCCCTTAAGGTCTGGGAAGTGGAATTTTTCTAAGTTGGGGATTAGGTTAAACAAAACAGAAAAAGACAGAACTGGAAGTGGCGGAGATTAGAGCGTGTATAGAGACAAGAGAAAGACGGGTTATCAAATATCAAATGGAAGACGCTAGCTCGGCTTCATACCTGAATGTTTACAAGGATTTGAAACGGTATATTTAGGAGGGGAAAGAATAGATTTAAATGTAAGATCTTAAACATTTTTAATTAAGTTTATCCATTACAGGAAGTCATAAATTAGTAAGGACATATATATATATATATATATATATATATGTGTGTGTGTGTGTGTGTGTGTGTGTGTGTGTGTGTGTGTGTGTGTGTGTGTGTGTGTGTGTGTGTTAACAAAGGAAAAAAGTAGATTTAGTATAGGAATCCATATTTTATAAAGATAGACAACTAAAGAAGTCAAATTACTTTTTTAAGGTTAAGATTTTGAGCTGTTTGAAGAGGTATATTTAAGGGGGAAGGAATGGGTTTAAATATAAGATCTTTAAAAATTTTGATTAAGTTTATTTTATTGATCATTTTAGGTAGATGCTAGCTAAATACCAATTACATGAAGTTATAAGTTTAAAAATTATAAGAGATAAAATTTTATATATATATATATATATATATATATATATATATGTGTGTGTGTGTATGTGTGTGTGTGTGTGTGTGTGTGTGTGTGTGTGTGTTAACCAAGGAAAAAATAGGTTTAGTAAAAGAATCCATATTTTATAAAGATAGACAATTAAAGGAGATTGGGATAGGAAGGTAGGGGGGTTAAATACTTTTTTAAAATTAATGTTAAATTAAAATTAAGATTAAACTTTAAATTGAATCCATTTAATTTATAGTTTTATTCTAACATCTAGAAAACTGGAATTTAAATCGTAAATTTAAGTATTCAAAAAATGTGCCTTGTGGCGGCACTTACTGATAAATTCCCTTCTAAGATTCAGTAGCCGGTGTTGGTGGGGGTATTTTAATATTGAAATTTGTTCCAGTAAACATAGACAGCACCTATCACGAAAATTCCTCGGAATACGGGCTGAACCTACTAGTTTCCAGCTAATTTCAGGATCCCACCCTTCCTCTTTCATTTTCCAGAATGCTCGTGAAATGTCTGTCTGGTACCTCTGACAGGGGTTCGAAAAAGAGTACCTGTGGTTCTACAGTCTTTGTCTGAAAGGAGCGGCGGACATACCAATATAGGTCCGGAAGTCATTTTTATTGTTTGATAGAGAAATGCGGGCTTCATAAATCACCTGGGTGGATTTGCATTTTCCCTCCATTTGAAGTAGAGGAGTACAAATGACAATGCTTGAAATTAACATTTTTTTTATTTCAATGAAACAGACGTTCAACACATGAATGTCATCGCTTCTGTCTTCCCTTTTTTATTTTATTTTGTTACTAAAGCAAAATATATTTTTCTTCTTAAAACATTATCAAAAAGGAATAATTCGTTATTCATGATGAACACAAGGTAACGCATGCGCTAATTCAGGAAGTAACGTATGAACAAGCTAAATTATAGTAAGGGCAGTTTCTGCAAATAGACCTTAACTATCTTGTATGGAATATGAATGAATTTTTGGATTTATCACAGCTTGAACATCAACCTCCAATTCTCACAGACGATAGGCATCATTAGAATGCATAAATAATCTCAAACATATGTGTTTTTTACAATATGAATTTTTCTCACCCATTCGACTAACATTTAATCAGATACAGACAGTTATTCAAAAGCCCCAGGAATCTGGGCTAATTAATTAAAATGTTCGTCAATCATGTTAGTCAATGTGTAATGAATTCTCTCAAATATATAACACTCCGCACTAAAACAGCAAACAGAAAATGAGAATGTACACCCGCTGACATTGTGGTAATTTTGAAAAGAGAAAATCTTGTGTAGCACCACTTATTAACTAGACTCAATAATATGACAAATATTTTATGGACTTCTATTTTACTATAATTAAAGGAAAAATACACCAAAATAATATCACAAATACGATCTAACAAAAAGAAAAGTAGATGAGAATAATTACGCGTAATTACAAATAAAAATAACTCAAACATTTCCACAGTATATGTGAAATTTATATATTCGAACTGCAGTAGAGAAACGCTGATCCACTTTATCTTATAAAACAGTAATCAGGATATGTAAAAAATAATATAAAATCACGACATTTTATGAAATTTCATGCTTCTTGAAACAGACATTAGATGTTGATGATCTATAAGAAATATAACAACATTTCAGTATTCTAAATAAGTTTAGATATTTTGGTTTGGTTTGTTTTACGGCATAACGAAACCAATGAGTAATTTAATGCCGTCAAGGATTTCAAGATAGATCCGTATGAATAAAATGAGAATTCATTGTAAGATATTATATATTATCTATAGTTTATAGATCATGATTAACCGTCGCCATTTGGTAACGTGTGCTTTGTCGACACAAACTTACTTATACTCCATATGTATGATTTTGATACCTGTATCCATGTTAATATCTAAAAATGATTGGGTTACCAACTCGAATTTATTGTAACTATTCATTTTAAAGTGGCTAAGAGTTCAATATAATTATATATTCCTTTTCCTTTTCAATGAATAATATTTTAATCATCATTTGATTGTTGGATTATTTCCCCTCCAAAGAAGAGATGACGAAGAGTGAGCCTAAAATCTTTGAACGTTCTTCAGTTCTCACGTATAGATAATATCTAGAGCACATTCTTTAGCATAAACATCTGTAGTGAATGTCGAATTTCCTTTCGAGAGGCGTTGCTTTTTGTAATTTTTTGGCCTACTTCTGCACATCCTAATGTTGATTCTACCTTTTGATACGTCCAAATATATTTTTGCATAATCGTGTAATTTACCCGGTGTTTTCAGGAAATTACAAAAAATGTAAGATGTTAGGATTTTTAGTCTTTGGAAACTGTGCATTTAAAGGATGTAATCAGGATGTTTAATCTTCCATGAAATACTGGAAACATCTTTTACTTGTATTTTAAGTGATTTACTCAAATTTATGCAATAATTTTCATTCTAAGACCACAACTGGTTTCAGAACATTTTCAACATGATGGAACTAATCGTACACATTTGAGTCAAATGTAGTTATATTATCTGGGTTATTTGAGCAAGATTTAATTTTTGCATAATACTGTAATGTCTGTTTAATACGGCGTAGATGTGGAGAGGTTTCACATGTTTCTGTGCATAAGCTCTCCACCGATGAAGCTCTAAAGGCCCTAAGCACTAATCTCAGACCTTGATGATATTTTGCTTTGAGGATTTTTAATATACACCACACTGGCTGCATCATACATAATAGTATAAACAAGTTTATAACAGAGTATCAATCTATATATTTTGATTACAGCATACGGATCTGCTGCTCATGCAGTATAAGACACTACACGAAGATTTGTAATAATTTGCTACATTTTGTTGGGTAATATATCAGATGAGGTATGAAAGCTAGTTTTTGGTAAAAAATTACACGTTAAAGTTACACTGTTCCACTATTGGTATTTCTGAATCATCTGATTTCAAACATGAAACATAATTCTATATTCTTTATTTGCACAAATGCATATAACTGGTTTTCTATTTAGAAAACATTAATATATTTTTGAAGTCCCATTTGTGTATGTTATTTTAGCATTTTTGAATTTATTTTCTGTTGTATTCATATGTAGAGATTTTAACATTATTAACAAATCTTCATCGTATAGGGAATATCTAATGCTTGGGCTTGTGAATTTCACAATAGAGTTGATTTTAACCCAAAAAATTCACACCGATAGAATGTTCCTTCATCAAAGTCATATGTATTGTTATACTTCTGATAGTGTACATCCTACACGGACTTGAAAATTTCAATATTTAGGAAGTTCCTTATAATTTCTTTCATTCTACCCCTTAGTCTAATTAATGAGAAAAATTTAATATACCTGAACTCCCACATGGTATCGTAGTCTTCATCTAATTAAAAAAAAACCTGCATTAAAATGTTCATTCCGAAGAAATGCTTCCCTAACAATGGCATCCAAGCGAGCTAAATCATCTATGGTACATATTTCTTTCCTGAATGCACATGAATTATAACTGATTTGGCCGCCCTTTTGAGAATACCAGGTCAATCACTTGTTGTCTATTCTCTTCATAGTTTTACAAAGACAACTTATTAGCGCTATCCACCTGAAATTTCAATCTACTAAGTTTGTCCGTCCCATGTTTCGGAAAAGGGAAAATGAAACATTGTCTCAAAAAATATGGTAAGTAGCCACATTTTCATATGTTTTAAATAATTTATATAATGTTTAAAATATTTTTGGAAACCGCTTTAGGAAGTAATAATTATCAGCTGGATCCAGAGCCTTGCTCTGGGCTTTCTCTAAAGAAGAATTCAACTCTTTTATCATAAATGGGTGGTTGAATTTTTCAGCATTATTGGATGTAACGTTCATTTTTGTTTTCAGTTCTTTGTTTGAACTTATAAAATAGTTCACTGCTTTTCTTGGTTGATGAACTTTTGAACGTTGCTAATTCGCCAGCGATAAATATTTTGCTGGTGAAATTATTTTTATTAATGGAATGGTGTTTAACTGCATTATTAAGAAATTACAATTATCAAATCCAAAACACAATTTTTGTTGATGAAATAATTTGCTCACGTAGTTTTGTCGACATGATATGTTTGATTATTCTTGCAGGATTTGGGCGAAGTTACTTAAATTTCAGCAAGTTATATTTTGTGGGAGCTTTGGTTAAACCTTTAATTCACTTTATCTGATCTTAATAGCCATTTTTCGTTCATCATTATACCATGGGTTATTGCTTTTGTTTTAATGACTTTACATCTAGAGACAAATTTTTAATAATTTTACACCTAGGGACACATTTCTTTGCTATAGAAACCAGTATTTCTCTTGTTTGTGAAATATTCTTGAATCATAAGTGTTCTCTTTGTCTTTCCAAGCATGGATTTTGAAATTTCTCCTAGTTGTTTAATAAATTCCAACATTAAGTATTTTTTTCACTTTGTTCTAAATTTTACAGAGAAATTGGAAAAATCGCTAACATATCTGTTTACCAGTACTTTCTAGTTATAGACACAAATCGTTGTTGTCTATAAGAGATTCCATATTTTTTTCTTTTAAGCTTTGAATTTTTACGTCCCCATATATTGCTGTGACAGTTAAACTCCTCTTGGAACATAAAAAGAGAAGGGATTTGCGTTATAACTTTCTGCAATATCATTTCCTTTATATTACATTCGGTGGAATGTAGGACGAGCACAGTTAATATGTTTGTGCAGTCACTTTTATAGCATCTTCTTTATGTTTATTGTCAGGTTTAACTTATTTGGCCCACATCATTTATAACTAAGTTGTATGTACCACCTGATGCATGAAGTGTAGCATCTTTTTTATAATTGTATTGCTGAGACTATTTAAAATGTATTTTGTCATGCCTCCTAAGGAAGGTTTCCTGAAGGCAGATAACAGCCTATTTTGATATTGGATGTAATATTTGGTGAGTTAAAAGTAAAGATGTTTGTATTTAAAAATACTTTACGCCATTTTTCTAGTCAAGATCTTTCGGTAATCAGAGAATTCCTGTCTACACAAGGCAGGTGAAATTTCTTCTGGTGCAGACACTCTTCTTCTCATCACTCCACTCGATGTTTTCAGTTTTGTGAAAGTGAACGTTTTAATATTAGCGTTGAGAGAATATATTTATTTTTATTAAATATTCTCCCTATTTTGTGGTTTAAATTTCCTCCATATAATTAAGATTTAATCCGAGAAGAAATAGTTTTTCAATCAAGAAAATAGAGAGTCACAACAAAGAAGTTTCCCAAAAATGTTCGAGCACAAAATACTTGAAAATTTCAAGTTAATTTCTTTTTCAGGACCTGTGTCCGTAATGTATCACTGTGGGTTTTCATATGTTTTCTTGAAATATTGTACGAAACTTGCATGTCACCTGTGAAAATTTAAAATGTAAATATTGAAAAGACTCTGATATAACTTGAAACAGAGTGAAAATAGCCACAATATACTAAAGTGGTAACGTATATATATTGTGCCAGAAGCAAACATTAGCTATAATCTTTTTCCCTTAATTAAAAAACAAAACTAAACGAAAGATCTCAAATAATATCCAAATGTAACCATAACCTACATAATTACTAGGATCATACAGGCATGGATGAAAGTGTTCTAAAATCATTAAGTTAACATCCACTCAGTAAACATTACAAATAGGGTGTAATATGAACGTATAAAAATTGTATGTATATGAGCTGTAGTTATATATATTTATACATGTGGGTGTGCGCGTGTATGTGTGTTTGCGTGTTTTTGTGTGCCTGTTTGTATGTGTATGTGTGCGTGTGTGTGGGTATGTGTGCGTGCTTGTATGTGTATGTATGAGTGTGCAAGCGGTTGTGTGTATTATTGCCTGACAACGTGTATGTAAATATGTGTGTGTGTGACCTTAAAATCATTTCTATTTTTTAAATTAGACTTTATCGTAGATTTTCAAAGAATATTCTTTAGAACAATGGTCATTTTCTAAAAGTCATGTTACGTAAAACCAGCTTAATATTATTAGGGAAGCTATAGAAGGTGTTGAACATTTAGCTGATAAAATCATAGACAGATGTTTAAAATAAACTGGCATCTAATATAGTTAGCATACAAAAAACATATCAGGAACTAGATGAAAACTATTATTTACGCAGGCAAAATAGTTGTCATTGAGAGATTATATTCTGTAAAAAACGGTTTAATTTTCTATTTTGTCTTCAGAAATTGAATTAAATCAACTTTACAGTGTTAGCTGCTTGTGGTAAGTCTTGATTCAGTCCATTTTCCAGTCATATTTGGCCATTCTTGGAAATTATTTTATTTATTTATTTTTTTCGTCTTTTGGCCGTCTTTGTTTTTTTTTTGTCCTCCCAATTTGTGTATCAATTTTGCTATTCAAGGGTATTTTCGACTAATGATAAATAGCATCACGGTTCAATTATTTCCATTAGTTTTGTCTTGTAGAAGATTTAAATTTCTGTCTTCGAGAGATTAGATTCTTAACGGTTTGGTAAGCGAACGCAAGCAACATAACTCGACTATATTCTGTAAAAAACGGTTTAATTTCTCCTTTTTGTCTTCAGAAATTGAATTAAATCAACTTTACAGTGTTAGCTGCTTGTGGTAGATAAACAGTTCAGTCCATTTTTCAGTCTGTTTTGTGAAAATTTTCTTGGAAATTATTTTATTTATTTATTTTTTTTTTCGTCTTTTGGCCGTCTTTTTTTTTTTTGTCACTTAATTTTGTGTAAATAATTTTTGCTATTCAAGGGTATTTTCGACTAATGATAAATAGCATCACGGTTCAATTATTTCCATTAGTTTTGTCTTGTAGGAATTTAGAATTTCTGTCTTCGAGAGATTGAATTCTTAACGGTTTGGTAAGCGAACGCAAGCAACATAACTCGACTATATTCTGTAAAAAAACGGTTTAATTTCTATTTTTGTCTTCAGAAATTGAATTAAATCAACTTTACAGTGTTAGCTGCTGTGGTAAGTCAACCGAGTTCAGTCCCATTTTTCAGTCTGTTTTTGTGAAATTTCTTGAAATTATTTTTATTTATTTATTTTTTTTTTCGTCTTTTTTGGCCGTCTTTGTTTTTTTTTTTTGTCGCTTAATTTGTGTAAATAATTTTTATATTCAAGGGTATTTTCGACTAATGATAAATAGCATCCAGTTCAATTATTTCATTCGATTTTGTCTTGTAGAAGATTTAAATTTCTGTCTTCGAGAGATTGAATTCTTAACGGTTTGGTAAGCGAACGCAAGCAACATAACTCGACTATATTCTGTAAAAAACGGTTTAATTTCTATTTTTGTCTTCAGAAATTGAGTCAAAATTAACTTTACAGTGTTGGCTGCTTGTGGTAAGTCAACCGGGATTCAGTCCATTTTTTCAAGTCATTTTTGTGAAATTTCTTGGAAATTATTTTATTTATTTATTTTTTTTTTCGTCTTTTGGCCGTCTTTGTTTTTTTTTTTTGTCACTTAATTTGTGGCAATAATTTTGCTATTCAAGGGTATTTTCGACTAATGATAAATAGCATCACGGTTCAATTATTTCCATTGAGTTTTAAATATTGTAGAAAGTTTATTCTGTCTTCGAGAAGTTGAATTCTTAACGGTTTGGTAAGCGAACGCAAGCTGCTCGCTCGACTATATTCTGTAAAAAACGGTTATTCTATTTTTGTCTTCAGAAATTGAATTAAATCAACTTTACAGTGTTAGCTGCTTGTGGTAAGTCAGCCGGGATTCAGTCCCATTTTCGAATCTATTTTTTGTGAAATTTCTTGAAATTATTTTATTTATTTATTTTTTTCGTCTTTTGGCCGTCTTTGTTTTTTTTTGTCACTTAATTTGTGTAAATAATTTTGCTATTCAAGGGTATTTTCGACTAATGATGAATAGCATCACGGTTCAATTATTTCCATTAGTTTTGTCTTGTAGAAGATTTAAATTTCTGTCTTCGAGAGATTGGTGCCAACGGTTTGGTAAGCGAACGCAAGCAACATAACTCGACTATATTCTGTAAAACGAGTTTTAATTTCTGAATTTTTTGTCTTCCAAGAAATTGAATTAAATCAACTTTACAGTGTTAGCTGCTTGTGGTAAGTCAACCGGGGATTCAGTCCATTTTCAGTCTGTTTTTTGTGAAATTTCTTGGAAATTATTTTATTTATTTATTTTTTCGTCTTTTGGCCGTCTTTGTTTTTTTTTTTGTCACTTAATTTGTGTAAATAATTTTGCTATTCAAGGGTATTTTCGACTAATGATAAATAGCATCACGGTTCAATTATTTCCATTAGTTTTGTCTTGTAGAAGATTTAAATTTCTGTCTTCGAGAGATTGAATTCTTAACGGTTTGGTAAGCGAACGCAAGCAACATAACTCGACTATATTCTGTAAAAAACGGTTTAATTTCTATTTTTGTCTTCAGAAATTGAATTAAATCAGCTGCCTATTGGTAAGTCAACCGGGATTCAGTCCATTTTTCAGTCTGTTTTTGTGAAATTTCTTGGAAATTATTTTATTTATTTATTTTTTTTTTTTTCGTCTTTTGGCCGTCTTTGTTTTTTTTTTTGTCACTTAATTTGTAAAATAATTTTGCTATTCAAGGGTATTTTCGACTAATGATAAATAGCATCACGGTTCAATTATTTCCATTAGTTTTGTCTTGTAGAAGATTTAAATTTCTGTCTTCGAGAGATTGAATTCTTAACGGTTTGGTAAGCGAACGCAAGCAACATAACTCGACTATATTCTGTAAAAAACGGTTTAATTTCTATTTTTTGTCTTCAGAAATTGAATTAAATCAGCACAGTGTTAGCTGCTTGTGGTACGTCAACCGGGATTCAGCCCATTTTCAGTCTGTTTTGTGAAATTTCTTGGAAATTATTTTATTTATTTATTTTTTTTTTCGTCTTTTGGCCGTCTTTGTTTTTTTTTGTCACTTAATTTGTGTAAATAATTTGCTATTCAAGGGTATTTTCGACTAATGATAAATAGCATCACACGGTTCAATTATTTCCATTAGTTTTGTCTTGTAGAAGATTTAAATTTCTGTCTTCGAGAGATTGAATTCTTAACGGTTTGGTAAGCGAACGCAAGCAACATAACTCGACTATATTCTGTAAAAAACGGTTTAATTTCTATTTTTGTCTTCAGAAATTGAATTAAATCAACTTTACAGTGTTAGCTGCTGTGGTAAGTCAACCGGGATTCAGTCCATTTTTTCAGTCTGTTTTTGTGAAATTTCTTGGAAATTATTTTATTTATTTATTTTTTTTTTTTCGTCTTTTGGCCGTCTTGTTTTTTGTCACTTAATTTGTGTAAATAATTTTGCTATTCAAGGGTATTTTCGACTAATGATAAATAGCATCACGGTTCAATTATTTCCATTAGTTTTGTCTTGTAGAAGATTTAAATTTCTGTCTTCGAGAGATTGAATTCTTAACGGTTTGGTAAGCGAACGCAAGCAACATAACTCGACTATATTCTGTAAGTTTAATTTCTATTTTTGTCTTCAGAAATTGAATTAAATCAACTTTACAGTGTTAGCTGTGGTAAGTCAACCAGGATTCAGTCCATTTTTCAGTCTGTTTTTGTGAAATTTCTTGGAAATTATTTTATTTATTTATTTTTTTTTTCGTCTTTTGGCCGTCTTTGTTTTTTTTTTGTCACTTAATTTGTGTAAATAATTTTGCTATTCAAGGGTATTTTCGACTAATGATAAATAGCATCACGGTTCAATTATTTCCATTAGTTTGTCTTGTAGAAGATTTAAATTTCTGTCTTCGAGAGATTGAATTCTTAACGGTTTGGTAAGCGAACGCAAGCTTAACCTTAACTCGACTATATTCTGTAAAAACGGTTTAATTTCTATTTTTGTCTTCCAGAATTGAATTAAATCAACACAGTGTTAGCTGCTTGTGGTAAGTCAACCGGGATTCAGTCCATTTTTCAGTCTGTTTTTGTGAAATTTCTTGGAAATTATTTTATTTATTTATTTTTTTTTTTTCGTCTTTTGGCCGTCTTTGTTTTTTTTTTTGTCACTTAATTTGTGTAAATAATTTTGCTATTCAAGGAGTATTTTCGACTAATGATAAATAGCATCACGGTTCAATTATTTTCCATTAGTTTGTCTTGTAGAAGATTTAAATTTCTGTCTTCCGAGAGATTGAATTAACGGTTTGGTAAGCGAACGCAAGCAACATAACTCATTATTCTGTAAAAAACGGTTTAATTCTATTTTTGTCTTCAGAAATTGAATTAAATCAACTTTACAGTGTTAGCTGCTTGTGGTAAGTCAACCGGGATTCAGTCCATTTTTCAGTCTGTTTTTGTGGGGAATTTCTTGGAAATTATTTTATTTATTTATTTTTTTTTTTTTCCTTTTGGCCGTCTTTGTTTTTTTTGTCACTTAATTTGTGTAAATAATTTTGCTATTCAAGGGTATTTTCGACTAATGATAAATAGCATCACGGTTCAATTATTTCCATTAGTTTTGTCTTGTAGAATTTAAATTTCTGTCTTCGAGAGATTGAATTCTTAACGGTTTGGTAAGCGAACGCAAGCAACATAACTCGACTATATTCTGTAAAAAACGGTTTAATTTCTATTTTTGTCTTCAGAAATTGAATTAAATCAACTTTACAGTGTTAGCTGCTGTGGTAAGTCAACCGGGATTCAGTCCCATTTTTCAGTCTGTTTTGTGAAATTTCTTGGAAATTATTTTATTTATTATTTTTTTTTTTTCGTCTTTTGGCCGTCTTTGTTTTTTTTTTGTCACTTAATTTGTGTAAATAATTTTTGCTATTCAAGGGTATTTTCGACTAATGATAAATATCACGGTTCAATTATTTCCATTAGTTTTGTCTTGTAGAAGATTTAAATTTCTGTCTTCGAGAGATTGAATTCTTAACGGTTTGGTAAGCGAACGCAAGCAACATAACTCGACTATATTCTGTAAAAACGGTTTAATTTCTATTTTTTGTCTTCAGAAATTGAATTAAATCAACTTTACAGTGTTAGCTGCTTGTGGTAAGTCAACCGGGATTCAGTCCATTTTTCAGTCTGTTTTTGTGAAATTTCTTGGAAATTATTTTATTTATTTATTTTTTTTTTTTGCGTCTTTTTGGCCGTCTTTGTTTTTTTTTTTGTCACTTAATTTGTGTAAATAATTTTGCTATTCAAGGTATTTTCGACTAATGATAAATAGCATCACGGTTCAATTATTTCCATTAGTTTTGTCTTGTAGAAGATTTAAATTTCTGTCTTCGAGAGATTGAATTCTTAACGGTTTGGTAAGCGAACGCAAGCAACATAACTCGACTATATTCTGTAAAAAACGGTTTAATTTCTATTTTTGTCTTCAGAAATTGAATTAAATCAACTTTACAGTGTTAGCTGCTTGTGGTAAGTCAACCGGGATTCAGTCCATTTTCAGTCTGTTTTTTGTGAAATTTCTTGGAAATTATTTGTGCAATTTCATTTTTTTTTTCGTCTTTTGGCCGTCTTTGTTTTTTTTTTCGTCACTTAATTTGTGTAAATAATTTTGCTATTCAAGGGTATTTTCGACTTTTACTAAGTTAAAACTTTGTAAGCCTCAGTCACTTTTTCCTTGTTTTTTTTTTTTTTTTTTTTAATTGGAGTAGATAGTTTCTACTATCGCCCGGTCTCACACTCCACCCCCTTCTTTTGAATGAGTTTAGAGGTGATCACCTTGTTTCTTGTTTAGGAAGGGGTTCCCGGTTCATCCCCTTTCTCTGGTCTTGGTGTTAGTTCAGCTGGAAGCTCTTTGCAGTTACGGAGTATGGTGGCAAAGTCTTTACATTCTGAGGGTACCGGGTTGGCAGTTTCCTGGTTGCTGCTTCCGACTGGTAGTTAGGAGCCCGAACTCTTGCGTAGCGTCTTGAGAGGCCGCTCTGATCAACAGTTGAATAATACCGGGGTTCTTGTAGTGCCATATCGCGCATGGACGGGCGTCCCTGCATGAACGTTCGGTGGGCAACCCCGAGGCCACATTATGTTGTAGGCCGCGCCAGTCTCCATCCTTCACAAGTTGCAAATGATTGACCGACTGATTCTATTCTAAGACCACTCCTTTAACTGAATTACTATGGAAAAAAGCAAACATAATAACAAAACTAAACCAGCTCATTTGAAAACGCCCAAACCTGTCTGCATCTCTTTCACTAACATACGCGGCATCCGCACCAACTTCCCCAGCGTAGATTCTTTCCTCCATAATAACTCACCTGATATATTAGCCCTATGTGAAACTAATCTTAACCCTTCTATCCCCTCATCTGAGTTCTGCGTTCCTGGCTACCTTCCCCTCTTCAGGAAGGACTCCAATGTTCATATGCATGGGCTTGGTGTCTATGTCAGCGAACACCTTCCCTTAGCTAGGGTGTCATCTTTTGAATCCCCAGATCATTCTTTCATGTGCTTCCGCCTCTCACTTCTCAGCTCGATTAGCTATCTCTTCTTTCTGTACCGCTCTCCTTCCTCCCCTGATTGTTCGTTACTTGACATCATTTCTGACAATATTGACAAAGCCATTTCTACCCATCCCTCTGCCCATGTATTCGTGTTTGGTGACTTTAACGCCCACCACACCAAGTGGCTGAAGAACGCTGTCACTGACCCTGCTGGTGTCCACACCATGAACTTTTCAATCACCCAATCCCTTACGCAAGTAGTGGACTTCCCCACGCGTTTCTCCGACAACCCTAACGGAAGGAACTCACTTCTAGACCTCTGCTTCACTTCCATCCCAGACTCTTGCACTACCAGACAACTCTGCCCACTTGGAAACTCTGACCACACTGTAGTGTCCGTCAATATTTCACTCCACTCCCGCCCGACCCATGAAACACAGACAAGTAGAATATCATACTGCTATCAAAGAGCAGACTGGGATTCGTTCCGAGACTTCCTCTGTGACATCCCTTGGAACAACGTCTTTAGTCTTCCCATCGAAGAATGTGCATCCGAGGTCTCCTCCTGGGTTAAGGCTGGCATTGATGCCTTCATCCCTGCTAGGAAATTCCAGCTTAAATCTCATTCGTCTCCATGGTTCTCACCCGCTTGTTCGGCTGCCATTGCCCACCGGAATCATTTCTTCCGACTTTATCGTAACTATGCGTCGGAACAAAACAGGCGCCTTTTCACTTCAGCTCGTAATAAGTGTAAAAGGGTACTTAACGAAGCTAAGATGTTGTTTGCTGCCAGAATGAAGCAACGCATAGCATGCTCTAAATTCGGCTCTAAAGACTACTGGCGACTCTGTAAAAGAGTACTTAACAAGAGCAAGTCCACAATACCCCCGCTAATCAACAAATTTGAGGTCCTCACCTCCCCAGCAGATAAGGCTGAATGTTTTGCCCGCAGATTCTCGAACAATTCGAGTCTGGACTCGTCTGGAGTTTTTACACCCGACTTCTCACCTAGAACCGAGGCACAACTGAATGATGTCCACATTACACCTTCGCTTGTCTCTAAGATAATCTTAAAACTTGACCCTCACAAAGCGAGCGGTGGTGACGGAATCCCAACCATAGTCTTAAAGAAATGTGCCCCTGAACTCTCCTCTATCCTTTCTAAGCTCTACAACCTCTGCCTATCTGCTTCCTGCTTTCCTGCCTGTTGGAAATCTTCCTCTATAGTTCCTATATTTAAAAACACTGGAGAACCCTCTGACCCTGCAAATTACCGCCCTATCAGCCTTCTTCCGATCTTTGGCAAAGTGTTCGAAGCCATTATCAACGCCGAGGTGGTTCAGCATCTCACAGCACACAGGCTCCTCTCGGACAAGCAATATGGTTTCCGCTTCACCAGGTCTACTGCTGATATGCTAACGACCATCACCGAGTACATATACCAGGCACTCGACAGGAATGGCGAAGCTCGAACCGTTGCATTGGATATATCTAAGGCGTTCGACAGAGTTTGGCATGCTGGCCTTCTATGTAAACTGCGGAGCTATGGTATAACTGGACATTTGTTTGAACTAATCCAGTCATTCCTCTCTAACCGCACAATGAAAGTGGTATTAAACGGACATGCCTCTCAGAACTACCATACAAACGCAGGTGTCCCCCAAGGCTCCATCTTAGGTCCTACACTCTTCCTGATATATATTAATGATCTGCCTGATTCCATAAGAACCCAAATAGGTTTGTACGCCGATGACACCACAGTTTACTCTCGCCTCCAACAAAAATCTGGTGTAGGCGTCAAAGCTAAACTCGCAGCCGAGATTGAAAAAGACCTCCAATCCATATTGGACTGGGGTAAGAAGTGGCTAGTAAATTTTAATGCTTCTAAAACGAAGCTACTGTCAATTAACCATCATCGACAATCTCACCTACCTCCCATTAGCATGGACCAGGCTTGCCTCCCAGAGAGTAAAACACTACGCCTCCTTGGTCTCACACTTTCAGCGGACCTCAAATGGAATGACTATATCGAATCCATTGCTAAATCCGCTGCTATGAAAGTCGGTTCTCTGTGTAGGGCCCGGAAGTTTTTTCCGTCTAAATCTATCCTGCACATTTACAAATCTACCATCCGCCCGTGCATTGAATACTGCTGCCATATCTGGTCGGGTGCCCCTGCTGTTCTCCTCGGGCTTCTCGATAAGGTTCAGAGGAGGGTCTGTAATGTGATAGATACCGACTTGGCAGACCGCCTGCAGTCTCTCTCCCACCGGCGAGACGTGGCTTCGCTGTGTCTCTTCTATAAATACTTTCACGGCTTCTGCTCCGATGAACTTAGATCACTGGTGCCCCCTAAATACGAATTTGCACGAGATACTAGATTAGCAACTAGATCCCACCCTTTTACAGTGAAATCGATAAAATGCAGCCGTAACTTCTACTCCAACAGTTTCTTTCCTCGCACTTCCCGACTGTGGAATTCTCTTCCAAACGATTGCTTCCCCGACGGCTACAATCTTCAGGAGTTTAAATGTAAGGTCAATAGACACCTCCTAACACACTAACCTGCTCCCATTCTATCAAACACTCTTCCCATCTGCCCGACACTCATCCTCGCTATCCTTACTCATCTATTACCTTTCTCCTGACATTCCCTATGTCTATCCACTCCTTCTCTTTACCTTCCCCTATGTAGCCCCATGCGCAATAGTGGCAGTGGAATGCCTTGCTTGGGGTGAGATGATTAAAAAAAAAAAAAAAAAAAAAGATTTGACGTAACAATCTATTCATTTATTATATGATGATATGTACAGAAATCTTTTAAATTAAGTATATTTAGACTTACGTATATCAGAGTATTTTAGCACATTCTACAGAAGCTAATGTATTTTTCTGCATAGTTGAATTGTGGACGTGTACAGATTCAAAGCAAACTAAAACTCTTTTATCTTTCCACGTAAATAAATGAGCATTTCTGTATTAATTGTAAACATAGTTTGTGAGATATACTGTTTATACTTTTAGGAAGGTTTTTATAATAATCAAGTTTTAAATAACTGATATGTTAAAATATGAAAACCATACTATATTAGTAGTATATACCAAAGTATTGATGGTGTGCCCTCTTTTCTCGTCGTAAATCTCCTGAAACTTACGTCATAAAGACTGAAAAGTTTTTATAGAATCCCCTCCTTGCAAATTAGACAACACTCAATTTTGTGAATTGCAAACATGAAAGAATATACAGCAGCAAAACAGCTAACATTCCAAGCGTAATCCTCTGTGCAAGGTTATTTTATGTGCAAGTTATATGACAGTTTTTGTCAATAATCAAACTAAATATAATATCAGTAATAATTGTCTTGCATCACTTTGCCGATTTATTTTCTAATGAGATAGCATACAGTAGTTAATTCATTTCTCTTTCTAAGACCTTTGAATTTCCTTTAGGTTGGACTTGAAAAGAAACGCCACTAATGTTGAATTATTGATGTGATCAGATGGGATATAGTCTCAACAGGAGAAAGAAAGAAAAAGAATTTTATTATATTCACATATACACATCATTCAAAGTATTTAACTGTACTGAATAAATAGGCTGCCCAGCTCGCATGAATTCCTCAGACAGATCGATGATGGATGATGCACTCAGAAAGAAAACAAAACAAAACTGAAATATAATTCGTCAGGCCGACCCATTCATTTGCCTGCTGGTGAATTACATTCACCAATGAAGAAGGTATGAATAAATTATGGGTTTGTTTGACATTGACTAATGAGGAAATGTGTTGCCTGCACAATAGGCAGGTAAATATGTTATTATTGTGGCAGCGCAGTATCATTCACAATAAAGAAAATGTGTCCACGATGTAGAAGAATATAAGACGGAAAATATACTATTCTGCAGAAGAAGCTTCTATGAGGAAAACAGATAATGACTGAGTTGATATTGTCATTTCATTCCCATCTACAGATCGACAATTTCTAGCCTATATTTGCAAGTTCATTTCCATACAAACGTCTCTTTCATGTCTAATATGAAAATTACTTTGCATATATTGTCCGATGTATTTCTAAAATGCTAAAATAAATTACAGGAAAGTTTTCGGTTTGATCAATAATTTAAAATTTTCGTTGATGGAGACAGATTTTATGTAATAGTTCAAGACGATAATATTTTTGACCTATAAGAAAAGAACTGGTTAGTTTAATTCGCTTACCAGTACATGTCTTGATAGATGTTCATGTCCAGGAAATAGTTAAGAAGATTAGTAAGGCAAATAATTCATACGGTTGAAAACATTGTTCAGATAAAATGGCTGATACATAATGTGCAGTAAAGCAAACGGAATGGGTGTGAGGAGATCAATCCTGTGCAGACTGGTGTTTATAATTACTGCATACCATGACAATACTAAATACCACGACTTATTTATCTTTAATTATTCGATACCTCTGTTGGAAACAGAAATAATTATACACATACACATTTGTTGGAGAGATGAACTTTCAAACAACTGATGAAACAAGAATTGCACTGATCCTTAGATGTCACGTGTTATTTAGCATTCATTGTTCTCGTCATACCGACAAGATGAAGTCAGTCATAATCAAGAACAGAAATAATATGTAGCTCGGAATATTTACATGACGTTAAGAAGTAAATTGAAAACATATTCAAATTTATTCTGTGACTTAATTATTTTATATTCGATGCCAAACAAAAGGCCACAGAATATTCAAAAAGACAAAATGTCATTCCAGTGAAACAAGAAATGTATTATCCACCCTGCTCCTTTTATACCTTTTCCTGTATAAATGAATCAATCTGAACTGAACATAAACGTTGTTAGTAGTGCATCAAAAACAAGAAATACTTAGAGTAGCACAAAGCACACCAATAAAATTAATATATGAAGGAAGAGCTTACTCTATCATCTGTAATAATAGTTACAAAACATACACGACAAAAACTTCAAGTAATTTGAATAAAAGACTATATGAAGAAGAACAGATATTTTATAAAATAATGCGTCAGATACCTTGGTTGCCACCGTAACGTGACTGGCCAAATGTTTTATATAAAAATGCAAATCATAAAAAGAGAAATTAATTCATACGACGTAAATGTCTAGAGACTATCTTAATTGGAAGATCATCCACAGTAAATTTGTGTTCTGGCACTTACAACATTTCACTATTCACGGCATATGTTTTATCGCAAAATGGAATACCTAATTACAAATGTGATAGAAAGTAAACGAAAAAAAACTCTAAATTAATTGGTCTAGATACAAATTTCTAAAATTGTCAACAACCCTCTATCGCGCGCATATTTAGTCGTTAACATAACAAATTTTATATATGAAGTCCTAAAGGATGAAACACGTCAAAAGTAAACAGTTTCAACATTGTCATACAATTTCTCCTGTTTAAATTTAAATACAGTTGTATGCTAAGACACTATTAAATGAAAATCTAGCTTTAGATATTTATAACCGGACATTCGTGTTGATAGCTTGCAAGCTTATAATTTTGTATTACATTCAAAATACTGCTTCTAATCGTTACCAGAATTAGATATTAAAGAACAAAAACGTTGACAACGATAGGAAACATTGTATATGAAATGAAATATATAATCCGGAAATCAAATCTACCGGAAAAGATTAGGCGGAGATTATGTCTACCCATAGCAGAGGCAGTGTTAATTGCATGATGCCACTGCCTGGACATTAACAAATACCATAAAGTCTTAACTTGTTGAAACCTATATTCTGTTCCCTGGGGGCTATATCTAACATTTGATGGAGACAATATTCATTAAACTACAACTCTACAAGTCAATCCGTGATATTTCTATAATCGATCGTAAACACTGTATTCAATTTGCGAGACATTGCTGCCGAGCAAACCAAAACATTGCGAGTGATCTACATTTCTGAATAACTATCCAATGAGTAAAACTATTTGATCACTCAGAAACTACGTATACTGACAAACTATATAATGAAACAGAATGCCTTCATAAAGGCCTTCCCACAATAGAGCTGAACCGTGATTGGTGGCTTGATAGACTAACGGTTTCCTTTGGGCATACTGCTTACAGCATATCATCTTCAGTGGTAAATTTAATGACGAAAAGACTTTTATAATAGATTCGTTGGTAAGAATTTCGTAGATCACATGAAATTCTTTAGAAATCAGTTTTTAGATCAGGATTTATTGACGTATTTTTTGAGAAAAATTTGTCCAAAAAGTTTTTATTAATGTATTTTTTAAATTAACAATTTGTAGAGAAATAGATTATATTGACATTTATTTTGGGTTTTTGTCTTTAGGTAGATTATTTTTAGAAATGTTATCATGTTAACCTCTGTTGCTCATGCACGTTGTTTATATTACCGCATTTCTGTCTTATGAGAGGAGGTTATGGACACTAGGTTAATACATGTCTAAGAAATTATGCCATTTTCTTGTTTGACAGATACTGGTTGATATTCTTTTTTTAGAAATATCCTCTTGCGTCCAACGCGCAAGAGAGGCATTAATACATCTCAATACGGTATCTTCTGAAAGCAGTCTTCAAGTCTCATATTTTGGCTTTAATTGCGAAGAGTTAATTGTGTAAATTAGTGTTCCAGCAACGTAATAATTTCTTTTGGAAATATTTCTTAAAAATTTCCCTTAAAATCGCTGCGTTGGTTATTCGTTCTAATGTCTACATGTGTTCTAAAGTTGATGTGGATTCTATATCATCGTTATTTTTACTTTCTAGTCCGATTAGGCTAAGAATTATACATAGGTTGATGTAATTATACGTGCAAGTAGTGCTCATTTAATATTAATAGTTTGATAAAGATTAGACACTATGATATTTTTCGTCATAGCCATGAGAACGCATAATGTGTCTGAAATATTTAACATTTTTGTTTGCTATCTGATGATTTCAGAGCTATATTTATTTGTAAGACTTCGGAGGGAAAATAGAGCTTTTAGTTTGGAGACATTTATTGTAATACTTTGGCACATTCCTTCCCATCATTTGTTGCACTTAAGCTTTGACTCGTTCGTATAAGTGAGTATATGGTTAGGAATATATCGCAGTAATGGAGTTGCAATGTAATGCTGTAAGCTGGGTTATGTGGGTATGATTTTATTTTTATAGACAATTCTAATACAGTCTAGTTTGACTTAAGTGTACAGTTGTTTTATAAGCTACCCCTGGGTATATTCTAAAAATCTCTTAGTTTGATGATTTGATATGTTTCGTTAATTATCTTACAGTGCGATTTTCTGAAGGCCCCGTATATGAAACTAGCGCAACACAGTTTTCAGCCTAGTCGTGATTTCATTTATTTAATTTGTTTTTGTCGATTTGTTACGAGTCCACTATGAGCTATTACACATAGAATTTGTAGACTTTTCAATATTTAAATAATATTTAAATGATGAATGAATAAATGACAACTTTTTGATCAACCATCACGTTTCTTTATTTGTAGTGTGTCCTAACTGGGAATTTAAACGGAGTCTCTTTTAAACAGGGGTCGCTTTGAAATTTTTTTAATTTTCGGGAATGTAGGCAATTGGAATTCATTTTCAAAAGGTAAAAACTTGTTCAATGGGCCATTTTTTAATTTTATTCAGCCATTTGTGTATTGTAGTTGCATATGTCTTGATCTGTACATTATTAGAAATTCGTATATGGTATGTCTTAAGCCTGAAATTATATATATATATCCCTTCAGTTGCTTCTTACGCAGAAGACAAAAATAATTCTTCCTTGTAGAGCGCCTTTTTAACTGTCGACTTCAGATAACATAGATTCTATATGGATTTAAACAGTCACACTTCGAGGAAAATTCTATATGAATTGATTCAGTCTAAATTTTAAGTTATTTTCATGCAGGTTTTTTAAATTAAAAGTTTACTTAACGTGAGTATCGTCTTCTTCTACGTCAAAACCTGTTGTGAGTTTTTCCATCTTAGTGAAGACTTAACGTACAAAGATGTCTAAGCGTATTAAGATGTACCTTGTGTTTCCTTTTTACATCAGAACACACTCAAAGTCTCTGATTAAGCCTTCACTTTCAGGTTACCAATTCAATGAATGTTGATCATTGTTTTACATTGATATCCTGAATGACTGTCGCTACATTATAGGGAAGTTGTCATTTGTTCATATGTTATAATACATTTTTAATAAAAATTTTTGTGTAATAGATTTATGAATTTCTAGTAGGTATGATGTAAGCCCACAATGTTATTGTGAGATTTTTTGAAAGATTCATATAGTTTATATATAATGCCTGTCTTTTACAATTTATTTTTCGTTTCTCCTCGTTTTGGTTGAGCGTTACACATAATTGGTTACCGTTCTTGGCAGATGAATATTTAGCGAGTGTATGTTTGCTCTTTGTCTATTTTCTTTATTATATTCCAAACAGGCTTTGAATATTGTTGCAGAATGGAGTCTATCTTAATCTTTCCACCGATTTTTGAAATTATATTCGGTTTATTTTCTTGTGCTTATTAAATTGTATTAAATTTTAAAAATATTTTGTTTTTGAATTATCAGAGAGCAGGACTTCTGAGCCTCATAGAAGTTCATATTTTTCTGATGCATTTTTTTTGCTGAACTGTTTTAAATTCATTTTAAAATGAAAGATTTGACGATTATCGTTGAAATGGTTTTAAGACTTTGATGCTTTTTTCATCAACTATTTGTTTATTGGCTTTTATATTTTCCTAGTTCGCTCCGCCTAATTTCCAACAAAGAGGTATTTTTCATTATATTTCGAGGTTTGGAAGATGATTTGCCTCTTGTCTGTATCTTCCAGTAACTTCCAAGGGAATTATAATTGGAAGGTTCACATAGGGATAAAATCAGAGAGGCAACACCTATTGCCGAGTAACTGCGATTAATGGCTTTATTTAAATCGATGCTTTAGCAGTGTAAATGTAGAATTCTTTATTTATTGTTTATATGGCCCTTTCATTTTCGTTTTTTTCTTTACGACTCCATTTAGCACTGTTACAATTTAAGCTCAATAGAATCATCAAAAAGGGAAATAGTTGTCTTATGATTTGAAGAAGTTCAGATTCATTCACTTAGCTATTGATGTTTATTGTTCTCTGAAAGGTCGCTTTAACAAAATAACCTTGACAAAATTATTTTAATTTGAGGTACAAAAAAGCCAGTAAAATTCATTTATTACAATTTGTGTTTCTTTATTATTAGTAGTATGTCATTGTTCATCATATTTCGATTTCTGTTATGGTCGCATTACCAACCAAGTCTGCTGGAAGGCCTAAGGATGGTCGTGGCGTGTTGTTATGGCTCCATCTCATGTTTTTCTATTTTCCCCATCATCCCTAGCGATACATAGACAAAGTTCTCCTTAGTGTGTGGGCTGTACCTAATGAGAAATTTTTTTGTGTATCTCTTAAGCTGAGGTTTCCAGGGATTCTTTCAATGTTAGTTTTGTTCCATTTTTTATCATTCCTTGTGCACCTACTATCACTGGCACAATTATTGTTTTCAAATAACACTGGCAAGACAAACCTCTGCATGATCAATATCCAGAACGTGCCAATAAATCCAATGTTGATAAATTATTATTATTAATATTATTATTATTATTATTATTATTATTATTATTATTATTATTATTATTTTGAGAGATAAACTCTTACACCTCTCTTTACTACATTCCGTTGAGTGAATGGAAGATCGCTGTTAACTTTCATTTGTAGAAAAGTTTGATTTTTGATGAATTTGTATTATAGGATCATATGTTTTTTGTTATTTATTTGTTATGGCAACTATTTCATTAGCTTTCCTTTACGTTTCACTTTCTATTATTTCCTTGATGCATATATTTTATATAATTTTATATTTTGGGCCTGTTATTTGTTCTTAAATTTGCAAGTTTCACAATGAAGGCACTAGGTTTGTCAGTTTGACGAGTATTCATGGTGGTAATTTTTTTGTTATTTTTGCATAGAAAGTGTCTTTCATGTAGGATTATATATTTGCCTTGTTTCTATAAATAAGATATTATTTTAAATTGCACCTGGATTAAAACTTTTCTCTTTTGCAAATGTTGCATGATCTTGCGTATGCTTGTAGTTACCACATTTTATATCATCGTGCCATTCTTCTTTCGTGTCGTCTTGATTACTTTAGCCCCATTTTCCATATCTTGGGCGAATTTGGAAGCTATCCTTATGATGTAAGTCAGATTTGGTACTTGAAACTCTTAATTGGATCAGGAATATATGATTCTACTGGACAAATAGTAAACACCAAATTTATTTTTCCATTGATTTCCTCTGAAAAGAATTAAGGATTTACATGTCTGTTGACATGGTCCCTCCTTTTGTTATTGAGATTCCACAGTAAAAACTCATCCGCAGGGTTCATAGAATTGTGTGATTTACTCACTTGTAACCAGAACTAATTCTCTGCATCTAATAACTCCCATAAAATCTTTCATTCTTTCATGGAACAATGTTTATAAAATTTAATAACCATAATTATAATTTCAGAGTATTTTAATAACCATAATTATAATTTCAGTGTATTTTCTGCTTTTCTAGCAAATTGCTGTTTCTCAATTTCAGTGGTTAATTGAACTGAATATAAATTTTTGTCAATAAAGCAAGGGGGAAGATTTGCTAGTAGATTTTTATCAACAACTTGAGAAGCAGAAAACTTAGAAATTAAATATTTATTCTTTTTTATTTTCGTTTTCTTTAATATATAGTTTGGCTTTTATATTTTGATTATTCATAATATATTTCACTGCTGGCGATCTAAAAATACGGCATTGTGATATATAATGGTGTAATCATAATCGCTTAATCAGGTCATGTCTATACAAAACAATAAACTAGTATTCGAGAAATACTCTGTACATCCATTAAAATATTTGTCGTAATTTCCAAATATTAAGTTTAGAAACTGGTTTGCTTAATGTAGTGTCTAAATTTAGATATTCTTGAACCCCTTAACTCTTATCTGTGCTACTGTATTTTGTCATAAAGTACATCATAAACTGATATATCTATCAGCAATAGGGCTTGATATGAACTGCAGAACGATCAGGTTGGTATTACAATTTTGAACCACTGATTGAATGGTTGTTTTATCCAACACCATTACTTACAAATAATATGTAACTGTTTTTCTTAAATGACAAAATTAAGTGCATCAAAATTGATACCGCGAAACATAAACAATACAAGACGTGTCTCTTAATGTAATCCATTTAAATATGATCAAAACTAAACGCAATTTGGATCTTATATCATGGTGATATCCAAGTATATAAGAAGAATTCATGACTGACTCAAAATTATTCAGTATATTATAAAATGGTCCTTGCAGAACGATACCAAGAATGATACAACTGGAAAACTTTCCAGCACAAATACTGTTGAAGCAGACACAGTTGATTGATGATAACATTATAATTTAAAAATCCCGTCGTAACTTATCAGATAATTCCTGCACGATGATGAAAATGATCTACATTATTTACAATTTCGGCAGTGTTATCTAACACCATCATAACTTACGCTGTTAGAATAAAGACATACCGAATGACAATAATATATCCAACTATTTCTTTACTGAGTGTCGAATATTCATATAACGTAAAACTGACATTAAATTGTGGCAGATATTTAAATATTACCTATTCAAATATATAATCGATTAAACAAATATATCTTGTAAAGTATTTACGCAAAATATATATTTATTACGCTTGTGTAGCATACTGTTTCAGTGCCAATATACTGTAAAGTAAAAAAATTAAAGATTCCCATAAAATAATAATTTTAATTACTATATATACTAGTTCATGAATGCACAATACTCCATTTCTTCATAGAAGGTATGCTGAATACTGGTGTGTCTCTGACATAGTTAAACTTCATAGTATATTTACTTAAACCATTGTTACAGTATGTTTTCTTTTTCTTTTGCACATACACTATTTATGCCATTGCAACCTATTTCTTTAATCATGCTTCAATATATTTATAATCCATTACATAATAATTCATAGCAATGCAGTCCAGAAAAACATATATAAATAGAATAAACAATAGTTTTCTAATTCCAGTGTTATATTAACTTTTACTATGTATAATTTGAAAGCAAGATAGATAGATAGATAGATAGATAGATAGATAGATAGATAGATAGATATGTTTTGCTCTAAAGAAGACGCTGTATATGTAATTTAGAGTGTGTGTGAGGGTGTGTCAACTTTTAGCTATATATCTAAATAAGTAAATAATATTTAACATGGCACGTAGAGAAACTTTATTTATATGAATTTCATGCAATGGCAATTTCTTTGATTAGCATGATTATAACTATTGTTTTACCTAAATATTTTGTTTAAATATATATTTCCTTTTTAGTATATGTCTAATCAACACAACCAAACACACGATTTTTTTTCATGTTATTCTGATAAATATAAGTGCATAATAACACGGTATAACCTTGTGACAGAAGTGTCAATAGACAACATTTACAATATATATCCAACTTGATTTGATAAAAGGTTATTAGTTTAACATTTCAAATTAAGTTAGATTTGATTTTTTGCTTTGTTTTAAGACATATCAAACTAAATGGGTTATGTAATGCCGACAACATTTTTTGATAGAATTGTTTTTATTAAAATATGTATTTTTGTAAGCAATCAGTTTAAAATGATAAAATTTCAATTTAAAGGGATAAATTTCAATTAACGTAATTTTGAAATAAGTGTTTATCTTTTTAAATACTCTGATAGAATTCATTTGTTTGTTTGTTATATTTTCTGGTAAAACGTCAATGCGTTATTTAATATTCAGTTTGAACAATTTGGGTTCATGTTATGCCCAAAATTTCTCAGATTTTCAAATGCAAAAACGGGCGCTCCAATTTGAAAGGGTCCATTAATATAAAACAGTTATTAGAATTACTGATATTTCTAATTATAAAACACGCTGAGTTTGATATGCCGTAAAATTACTACAAAGATTGTATCTAAATATAAAAGTGTAAATCAATAGTTGATTGAATAAGATATCGTCACATATGTAATAAGGTTATATTGGCAAATGTATTTTGTTCAGTCAGCTATTAATGTACAATTTTATATTTAGATAAAATCTTAAAACTTCTTGTTTCTTAACCTGTCCAATAATCAAATTACTTTATTATCATATCCTCCAACGAACACTCTATCCGTTTATAATGCTTCTAAAATATTCTAGACTGGACATGAGAAGAACAATCCATAAGAAATAAATTTCTATTTACTAGCCCCGTAATCACTACATTTTACAATGAAAGAAGGAGTTTAATACCTTTCTTTTCACCTCTCAGCAAGATTAGTAAGATTTATCTCGGCTAACATCAGCACTACATCAATATTTCATTACGACTACATTCTTCCTGCTCAATTGTAATCAAAGTAAACCAATTATTGTCGTGATGTCGAGTGAAGAAAGGTGGTGAATAAATTCAGCGCATTCAACGCTTTGTCTAATTAATTTGGGAAAAAGAAATATTGCCAGGAAAATTTATGAGTTAATAATCTGGGAGTCCAGGTAACACAAGTAACACATAGGCAAAATGTCAAGTTTTCATCGGCCATCTGAGATTAAATAAAGTGACTTCTTCTCAATCAGAGTTATATCATACTGAGAATCTTGAATGGAAAGTCACCTCAAGATGGAAGCTTCAACAACGATGATTCCAGATGAGATTTTCGTCGACAATACCGAAGTTTCTTGATATATAGACACATCACAATAATTTTAACCTTATTAGATACATTTGCTACAGAAAATGGAAAATATATGTTCGCCATTCAAGAGAAGACTTATTCTATTAATATGTACTACCACCTTTTATGGTTGATGTCTAATATTTCAGAAATATTCAGAAGTAAAAAAACAATCTAAATGTTTATTTTTGGAGTAGAAATGCAGATTTATATATTGATAGAACATGTAAAAAAGGTTTCATATATTTTCCTGAGGGAAAAAAAAACATGTTTGATGGGAAATAACTTACCAGTTTATCTGTTCATTATTTACTTTTCTGGTTAAACTCACCTTATTTACGGGAAAAATATTAGTGGAAATTTAATAGTAAAGTAAGTATAAGTAATGACTTTGTAATACCTATAATCAGAATCATAATTATGTTAATGTTTAATCAATAAAAACCATTATCACTAAATGAAAATTGTATACATGTTGTTACAAAATTTAAATAATTTAGATTAGATAAAAATAAGAACATATCACTTTTTAAATGCATATATTTATCAAATTTAATTGTATATAAATTTCTCAAACCTTAAACTTTTAAAATGCTATTTGCTTTGACAATGTCAAAATGCTCTTTCAGTCTGTCGCTTCTGTAATATTTTTCATTGTATGCATTGTATGCAAAATTTTCTTTCAGTAGGTTTTTAACTAGTACATTTTCAGACGTGTGCAATTTTCAGTTTCCTATTTTTTAGTATAAATAGATGCAGAAGTGATGTTTTTTTGTTCAATACGGAGTCGGGCAAGAACAACTTCCAAATTTTCTGTAAATTAAAAAAATATCCCTAACGTTACTTTAATATAAAAATAATTTTTTATGCAGGTGTTCCTAATTCTTTAAAACTTAATGAAAATCTACTTTATTAATTATCTGATTAAAATCAATTTAATTTGTTTTTTAGTTGATACGATGAAAAGTTTGTTATAGTATCAATTATAAGGTGGTTATGTAAATATGATTCACTATCCAACAAAAGATGCTATTCTTGTCACGATAATAATTTTTGTTTGGAATCATTTACTTAGTATATCAGTAATTTTATTTATTTATTAAATAGAAGAGCTGTCAAGGAGGCTATAAAAGTTAGAATCTTCTTTAAATTACTATAGGTTATGAAAGCAATGACAAGTTTAACTGCAAATAATTAGGGTTCGTATATGGAAGCTTTGAGTGGAATATATTTATGAGTTAACACTTATATATAGCACCGTAACTAAATTAACCATACTTATTTGATCCAACAGTTTGTATACCAAAATTTTCATGAAATATAGTAGTAGAAGAAATTAGTGCTGTTTTATATTTGGTTAATCCTATTCATTTATTTTGTTGCATATTCTTCCAAAATAAAGATGTCAATTCCAAGACATTAACTTATGATAATCTGGGTTTTAAAAGAGCACTATTTTATACAATGGTTATTTGGAAAAAATGATATATATGTATTCAAAATCTGTATATCGTGCGTGGAAGAAACAATTGTAAGTTTTAGCTAGTAAGCTTGATGAGTGCTTTAAACAGAATTGATGTTCTAGATTGTTATGCCTAATAAAGCTTCATTAGCTTGGGATTGTAAGGTTTTCACATAAAAGTTTTTGAAGTTGAGACAAAGCAAATTACATTCAGTTTTTGCATAACATTTTTTTTCTACGCAATATATTAAACAATCATAATTTATATCAAATATGACAAATTAAGTGTATAACTTGAGGCAGATTAGGTTGCTTCCAAATCCATATGTGCTAAAGCGCTAAGAAATTGTTTTACGACATTTGTAGTTTAGGAATTTCATGCAAGGTAAATGTGTTAATTTAACCATCAGCCATGACATCTAGTTATTATGAAGTAAGGTGTCAATATTCCTAAAAGGGAAAAGAGAATATAAGTGCTTTTCTCGTTGATGGCTGAAATGTTTTCTCTTTGAAAAAACATCTGGACAATTATATTACAAAAAAACTGCTGTTATATTTTCCGTTATTTATTGACACAGTGTCCACGTTACTTTTCAATTGAATTTGTGTAATTTGATTAATAGCAAGTTTAGAATTGTCCAAACTGTCTTGGCCATTTATATATTTTACAATAAAATTTATTGTTATTTTATTCATTTTGATAGACAAAAGATTATCATATGGAAGGTCACTTTCTTCTTATTTTTTTGCAGATAAAAAATTTCGCTTATTCGTACATGGCGACGTATATATTCTAGAAATTTTAAAATTAAATTAGCATTCTGCCTTTTAGCTCACAATATTATAATGACATACTAACAAGTAAGGTTTAAGATCAACACGTTGTAATATAATGTGGACCAGAAAATGTTGTTTTTAAAAGAACGTTTTCGTATTAAAATATCCAAGTGAACTAGGGTCTTAAAATATTTTTTTTTATTTTTTTTTCTGAAACATTGATATTCTGTAATGAGTTTGTTTCAAAATAGCATAACAATTTTTTGAGGGTAATCATTTAAATTGTTTTGGACGTAAAATTGTTGAGAGCAATATTGCAATAATTGTTTGGATCTGAATAGTTCATAGTGTGTTTTGTGATAGCAGTCGTCCGGTTCAATATTTTTGGGATTAATTACTGAACAAAATATTATAAATGTGTATCCCGTATCTTAATATGGCTTCTCGTGATAGCCTTAAAATGGATAAGAGAAATTTATGATTATTTGGTGTAAAGTGTTTTGTTTAGCTTATTTTAATTCTTTCACAAATGACATGTTATTCATGTTCATCGTTCTGACCGACGGCTTTAAACATCTTTTATCAAATTTGGATTTTTGTAGAGGACGTTTGTAAAAGTTTTCAGACATTGGATCTGCTATATCTTAGTCAGTTATCCCAATAATATTTGAAATAAATTCACTGACTTGATCTTTGCTAATTTTTAGCATCTTCTAGTTCCAAATTATATCGGCCTTTGCGTTCAAATTTGTCCTTGATGCATAGTTTTACTATGTAACTTATTTGAACTCTACAATATAACAGTTCAGATTTTATCTCTAATCTTCGTATATATTAATATTTTCCTTGGTTAGGTTGTCCTAAAATTTTCTTAAATTTGCGCGACGAATGCTTAATGATTTCTGTGTTTATTGTTAAACTAGTGCTTGTTTAACCGCATACCAACTCCTTGTGTATTTTCATGATGACATTTAATTTTCTAGAGGGTATTGAAGTAATAAACATAATTTTATCCTTAAATACACAGTTAAATGCACGTAAATGCACGGACTATGGGACTCAGGTTTTTTCTCTCGCTCTCTCTCTCTCTCTCTCTCTCTCTCTCTCTCTCTTTATATATATATATATATATATATTGCAACAAAGTTTTGGAACTCGTAGGTTTTTTAACCTGCTGTTCGTGCATTTACTTTTATAAATAATGCTTGATACAAATTTGGTAACAACTATTATAATATATATATATATATATATATATATATATATATATATATATATATATTACAAAAGTATTTCAAAACATTTACAATGTGGTAGCAGTTTGTAGTTTTTACATGTTCGAAATTATTTTTATAAATATTAACTGCTCCATCTTTTTATATTGAACACTGCTTTAAATTAATGATTTGAACGTTGCAAGTATTTACATCCTTACTTATTATTTTGCACAAACACACACACACACACACACACACACACACACACGCACATATATATATATTTTGTGTGGTCATCAATAATAGAAGGTGTAGATATATGTGATTTTTGTTGTAATTTTTTTGAGATATTAATTTTGAATACAGATTTCTATTTTAACTAACTGTATTAAAATTCTTTGATATAATATGGAAAAAAATTATTCATGTTTGCTTGGTTGATTTTTTTAGAGTCCTTGTCAAATTTTACAGCTTAATTAATGCCAAAATTTAAATATTTGGAATCCAGTTTCATGGCTTCAATTTTATCATAAATTGCATAGGTATTGTCAGTAAAGTTTCTTTTTTATATAAATTAAATTTTTATAATTTTATAATTTACCCAATAGGAATATGATTGCGAGGCTCTTAAGTTGTAATCAGTAGTGATAATCTATTAAAATTAGTGTTAGTAAATATCATAATTCGCCTATTATATATTATTGCGTTTTCAATAATTTCCAATTTGATAGGGTTTTATGTGTGTTGATAATTTATGGTCGTGGATTTTATGTTTTGCCTTTTTAAGTTTTATTTTGTTGCTCGCGGTGTAAAGTGTTTCCTTCTATTTCTGTTTTGTCTATTGAATTAATTCAAATTTGTCTTTCACAATTTATGTGTTTTGCACTCTTTGCGTTGTGGTTTTATTGCTGTTACTTTTGGTATTTTTATGGGATCTTCCTAAGAGATGCATTAAAGAACCACATCTGGACTGCAGATTTGTGATATAAGTGATCTGATTTTCGTAGCATTAAACTCAATTTTTGTTATTTTTTTCAAAGTATTCTAATAAATAAAATAAATCTTTTACATTAGTGTCCCTTTTATTGTTCAAATTGTGTTTCATTTCATTAGGACTCCCTTTCATCATTATTTGTGATGAGTATTTCGTATTTATCACTAGTTTTTTGTGATTTTTGTGTAGGTCACATTTGATATAATCTTCCACAATTGTTCGTGCTTCCTTATAAGTGTTATTAGTGCGTTTTATGGTCTCAATCTATTTTAACTTCCTCCATAACTCACTCCTATCAGACGTTTCCTGGGTAGTTTTCACTGCAGCTATCTCAATTGTGCCCGTCGTCGCAGTCATTTTTCATGTGGTCTGTGTCTCGTTTATCACATTTGCTGCACACGGTTTTTCCATGACAGGCACCCTCGTGATGACCAAACCTTTGACAGTTATAACATCAGAGGGACGTTTGGAATATTATGTTCACTTTGACTTCTTTTTGTATTGTAACTATATCAAATGTTAATACAAACGTTTTCTTTCCGGCTTTTTTAAAAAATAATGACATATTTACATCGATGACTCGTTCTGTTTTTCTTTTTTCAGATTTTGTTTCTTTCATGGAGCATTGTTACAGGTATCTACTCCTTGTCCAGCTTTGAGGTGTTTAATATGTTGTGAGAGATGGTCTTGATTTTTAAATAGACATTTTCATCTTTAGATGTTTGTGAGAAACTTATTCTACAGCAACATATATTGAACTATGTTTAGACTTTAATATTGGATGAATATATTTTGGTAGATATTAATTTTCATATAAAAGTTTCGGGAGATTTTCAGTGACTAGAGATTTCTCCTCTGATTCCAAAATGATAAATATTGACAATGAACGATACTCTATCCTCATCCAATTGATTTCCCTGTGAATCTTTTTAAATTTTAGATTTTTAAATTTAAATTTCTTTTTTTTCAATAAGTATTTTTTTCATTTACTAGCTCTAAACACAACACGGAACCTCACACATAGTTAAGCCTACGGAAAACGTTTTCCAGTAAGACTATCAAGGATATTGTGACACGATAACTAGGCATATATGTATTTTATTATAATAGATTAAAATAGAAAATAGATTAGAATAGAAAATAGTTTAAAAACATATTTAACAAAAGTGAAAAAGAAGAGGAAAAAATAAATAAATAAACGCTTTTTCTTGTATGAGGAAAATTGTGGAAGAGACAAGAGTATCCGATTACTGTTTTAAATCCTACCACTCCTCCGGTAAATATTTGACTCGGTGATTTAATGTGATAAAGAGATAAGTTCAGAAGATAAAAGTTCAGGAGGTCGGTTTTCGAATGACCAGGTCAAAGGCTGTGTTTTACTGTATCTTGACCATACATTAAGAATTTTCCGGCGGAAGCTTATTAAGATAAAAAAAAAAGATAACTGAAATTTCAGACTTGCAGTTGCCAATGTTTATCACCGGTGATCTAAGGCATTTCCGGATTTCCGGATTTCCGGATTCATTTTAAATAAATAGAAGCTAGTTAGTGAGTTTAAGGTGAGTTGAGCCGGGCGCGTGCTTGAAGTAAGAATCTCCGTTCGTCTTGTTTCGGTCAGTTCGGATTTGTTGATCTCCATTAATTAGAGTTAGAGCTGAACGTCACATCGCCTGCCCCCAGCCTAACTCTAAACGAAATAAATCATCGTTTCAACTCATTCAAGTTGTGGAAGTTCGTTCCTTATATCTTGTACCCCCAGCTTGAGGCTCCGACATTTTCAACAAACTCCCGGCAAACATCACAGCGTGGAGGACGGCCGCCGGAGAAAATTGTTCGGACCATCCGTTGGGTGTTACAATATCAAGTTAGTATACTACATTGAAGAAGGAAACATTTTAAACATAAACTGAACTTTTGTACATAATATTACTACTAACCAGGGGATATTAAGTTCCAATTGTTTCTTCGGCATGTTTGATCTTCAAACAAATGCCTTCTTAATAGTAATGACTTAATAATGCGTTATTAAATAAAATACGTTATTCAGACTCCCCGGCTTGCCAAAGTAAGTGCAAAAGTGATGTTTTAGGAAACAGAAATATCCAAATCTAACATTATCCATGATCCACTAGGATCACATCCCCAGATATTTCAATCCTTACGCAGGAAAAAATGCTTTATTGGTGTTATCTCTCTGCAGAGAGAGAGAGAGAGAGAGAGAGAGAGAGAGAGAGAGAGAGAGAGAGAGAGAGAGTTGCCTAAGCTACAGGGTGTGAATAATTTCGATGTGTGTATGTGTGTGTCTTGCTGTTTGTGGTTAAATAAATTGCCTTTTAGAACTATATATACTTTGTGGCTTATCTAAGGGCCCCAATAATTGGAATTTTAAAAATAATTACTATTTAGTGAATGAATATTGCATTATCAAATTTTCGCAGTTTAAGTCATTTTTCCAAATATGAGTATAGAATTAAACCCATAACTAGGAGGAAAATAATTTTTCAAATGTTATTTTCGTATGAGTCAATGCATCTGAGTAAATTTTAATGCAGTTCCTTCATTCAGTACTCGGAAACGCTATTACGTAAAACACCCGTATATTTATTTTCCTATACTTATAGAGGGGGAATATTTTTTGTTTGTGCCCATTATACATTGGTTCCCACAATGTAAGATGCAATACTCATTCAAGGTAAGATATTATCGAGATGCTGTCAGAAAAGAGGAAAAGGTGGTACGAGGTGCAAAACAAAAGTATATGTAGGATAGATGTCGGCTTGGCAAATAACTTAAAAGGGACCAATATTGTCGTGTTCAGGGTATCATCAACTCGTGAGTTTTTAACAAAAATTAAAGAAATTGAGGCAACAGCTGTTTGAGTGGATCTATCATTTTACTAATAGAATACAAAGAGATAAGGTATGATTTCCTAAAATGGTTATGAATGAAAGTTCATCGTTGTGAACATTTGTGCTTTTGAGTTTAATAAATTAATGTAGTTTGAAAATTTTCATTGTGTTACTTATTGTAAATATTTGGTCCTGAAACGTAAGTGGATTTACAACAATATTTTTTATTAAATGAATAATTAAATATTTACAAGAGAATAAATATTTTACTTTTGGAATACATTTACCGTTTGAATATAAATTACAAAAGAAGATTGAAATAATTTCCTTTAAGCAAAATAACATATATTTATTACGGGTAAAAAACAATATTCTGAATAGTGTCTTAATTTATGTTCGTGTAACACAAAATATATTACATTTATTTAAAATCAATTAATTTACATTTAATATCAAGAAGTTAATATTTCTTAAAACAAATATATAATTTATTCCTAGTTTTTTTATTTATCCTTTTTGTTTACGAACATTTACAATTCAATTCCTTCAGCCACTACCTTTCAGAAAAGAAAATTAATAAACA
The DNA here is from genome assembly GCA_037127315.1 of Ascarosepion bandense. Taxonomy (NCBI): domain Eukaryota; kingdom Metazoa; phylum Mollusca; class Cephalopoda; order Sepiida; family Sepiidae; genus Ascarosepion; species Ascarosepion bandense. The sequence goes on from JBBBDQ010000253.1 coordinate 2,169,866, forward strand.
AATAGGTATTGCGAACATCCTTTCGATTCTAAAATTGGATTTTAGAACTTGATTTGATATGAAACTTGTCGGTTTCAGACAATAATTTAATTAAAACAACGTAAGGTCATAGAGTTTCTGTTTGACTTTAGTGTTTTTGTTTCAATCAATAATCGACTGTGTGTGTTATTTTGTATCTTAGATGAAGCCAGCACCCTTGATTTAATTTCTTCTCCATTGGCGCCAGTATCTCTATACAATTGTCTTATTGTCAATATTTTTCTCATGAATTTATAATATGAAATATATGAAGTAATATATTTATCGATTCTGTAAATGTTCTTCTGTTTTCTTCATTCCAAATTTGGTGCCGACAAACCGCGATTTCTTTTGGTAAAAATACAGTCATTAAGATGCTTGTCTACAGATGAGATTGATAAGAAATATATTCATTTTCTTTAATTTACAATGTTGAAAAAATGATGGAAAGTTTAATATACCAAATATAGGACTATTTTATTTAGGTATTACTCCATTCAAATGAAATATACGTAATTAAACCTCCTCAAGTTATAGATTGAAAAACTGTATCGCATATTAGATGCATGCAAATTGAATTGAAGTTTATCCTCAATGACACATTTACTGGGAGTCATGTTAACTTTGTAATTGCTTCTAATTTTTCTGCGAATATTCTTCAAGCAATTTGCCATATGTTGGTCACAAAAATGTCAATAGAAAAACGAAAACGCGAGTCAGATATACCTTTTGTAAAACTAGGGAACTTTGATGTAAACATATTTTTACGTGGAACTGAAGAATAGCATTGAAGAGACAGCTTTAGTTCAAATGTTAAAATAAGAAAATCCAGCATTAGTTTAATTTCAATAACAGCTGAAATTTGATGTTACTGTATTGATTATACGTTAAATATAAATAATTAAGTGGTTTAATTACCTTGTCACAAGGAGTCACCAGGAAGAAGGAGCTCATACGATCTAGTTAGATTTTTTTAATTGTTTTACTGTATATACACCACGATTTATTAGTTAATGCCGACAAAATTTTTGACTAGCTTCTTTGAAGTGAATTAAAACTATAAATACTATATGTTTTCGAAAGTTTCTAACTGGTAATATTTTTGTTTAAAAAATACATTGCTTGTATATTTGCTTTCTTTAAAGTGTTATTGTTTTGCCCCAAGTTTCGGGTTAAATATTTATAACTAACAGTGCAGCAAACCTTGGTCAGTGTGGACTTTCGAATAGCAGCATTTGGTTGGTGGTTCCACGCTCCGCAAAACATCACGATCAGGGTGATTGCTGCCGGATTTTGTTTATCGTTCTATCCAGGAAGCATACAATCTAATGACTACACAATCTGATTAGTAGATTTATTCTAGCAATTCACACAGAAAGAAAAATATTTTTATCAATTTCTGTATTAACGAGCATACCTTTACTGCTTCAATAACTGTAAAAAAACAAAAACGTATTTTCTACACAATGTTTATAGCACATCGACAAAAAAGATCAATTAAAATATGATACATAATCTGATATATTTGTGCATTTCTTTATCCCTAAACGTGTAATACCTGGCAAAATGATATATTAAAGTTGTTTTTAACTTTTCTTTCATCATATAGCAAAATTACAAGTGTAAATTAAATGTTTTGTAGATTTCCTCTAAGCTCGTTCTTTTTATCCATGGTCCATCGCCGGGAAGTACCACTACTCAAGTATTAAGGATGTTCTCTCAAGTAATAACCTTGACTTGACCGAATATTGAGCATCAAAATAGCACCGACCACAAAGGGAAATTTTATACACGATTAATCGCTAAAATGCAATGAAAATGATTAACTCCTTATAACATTCAAGAAAGTACTTGGTTCCTCATTTTATCTTGTACAGTTATATGAGCAGCACCAGACCGAAAATTGAGTACTGTTGACATATTTGGTTGACAGTTGCCCAATCCTCATTTCCAGTTTTGATAGAATTCACAAACATCTCAGGGACCTTGTTAGTGATGTAATACTTTCCAATCTGCAACACATTTCGCATCCTGAACGTAGCAAGCCTCTTATTGCTCTGTCACTAATACCATGGAAAACACCGGCGAATAACATTCTTTGGCAACGCGAGTTCTAACATTGACAGCTAGGATCAGCCATGTCATTGATATAGAAGCATATCACCTTATATAACCTTGGTGAGATGTAAGTTATACTCGCCAGCTTCTTCGCAGGACCAGATGGTACTATGTAGAAAGGATTCCCAAAAGATTATTTCTAAGGATCAATAGAATTTGAACCTGTTCAATTTTATAGTAAACCGCTAATTCTTCCAAATCAATACAAACTAACCGTTATTGTAACCCTCTATTTTGTGTGGTCTTGTACCTTGTACAGGTTGAACATTACTGTAAGAAAATAATTTTTATAAAGTCTCATCAAGAATCAACGAAGTCTACATGGAAACATTTGCTTCTAGTGTAAAATGGATTAGTGTTTTCCTCTTAACTTTTCCAGGGATTTGAATTCGTAATAGCCCTTTCAGATTGATTAATACTGAATGTCTATGTAATGGATACCGGCCTGGAATAACAACGCTTAGAGTGTAGTTCAAATTCAAGTTTAGTTCGATGAATTTATAACTGCTATCGAGAATATATAATTGAACACTTGATATACTCTACGGCATTAGATTATTCTCCGTACACTGAAATTGTTCATTGATATCTTCAGTGAATCATGTCAAATAAGCCAAGATACTCACCCACCCGTCCAGGATTGTACACCGTTGAATTTATTAGAATATTTTCTCGTGTATCAGCTAGATTAAAATTAATACTCCCCAAATACATGTAGTTTGATCGGATGTGCATTCAGTTGATAAAGACTCGAGTATACAACGGCCAAGACATTGTGTTAACAACAACAAAATGAGGACAGCATTCCGCAAGAGAATAATGATAACTCATTGAATAAAATTAAAACTTTAAAAGTATAAATTTTTATAACAATGAATAGGCTGATATGAATGTTTCTTTCTGCGGACGAGTTTCTAAATCTCTTATATAGGAAAATTTTTAAATTAATGGGTTGGGCTTAGTTTATTTCTATAAAGTCTTGCCTATTGATATGTCTAGAAAGATCGTTTTGGGCAGATGATAAATTAATTAAGTTAAAGCTAAAGAGTAATGACGCAACAAGAAACTTTTACAAGTGTTTAACCATTTTTTCTAGTAGAAAACTCGCAAAGACCTTTTGGAATCGACATAACATTATCACTCTCTGAGTGGTGTTCTGGCTTTGAAAACTTGACTAAATTCCATCACAAATATTTCGGAAGAATTTAGATATTGGAACAATGATATTTTTCTTTGCAAACAATTTTTACAGAATTATATATATATATATATATATATATATGTGTGTGTGTAGTGTGTGTGTGTGTGTGTGTGTGTGTGTGCACGCGTGTGTGTGTGTGTGTGTGTGTGTGTGTGTGCATAATAGATAGAATTATAGATAGATAGATAGATAGATAGATAGATAGATAGATAGGCAGACAATAATGGTGTGTGTTTTCGATTTAACTTAAAAAAATAACGGCTAAATTATTTAGTTTTTCGATTTACCGAAAATTTTTTCTCTTTGTATGGAAGTGTCGATTCCCTCTAGATCTAAATCAACGAAATGAATCTTTCCTTCGTTTTGTATCTTAAAAAAAAACAATTTACTGAAAAACTCAATATTTGATTTTGTGTAAATGTATCCTTTGTTGATTCCATATGTATCCTTAAAACTTAAGTAAGTTAGGGTGAACTCGTAAAAATCAACAGACACTAAAGCCAACCAGGACTCAGACGTGCTAGGACTTGAAATGATTCCAAAAGTCTTAATGTTTCCTTGCGCTTTGTTGACTAAAGATCGTTAATATTCAATAGAAATTAAACCTCGCTATTTAAACGTAATAACATGGTTATTAAATTTTACTATTTGAATTTAAACTGATAATTATAGTGGTTGTATATATATATTAAGTATTATAAATAAGGAAATTTTATAGTTTAATAACAGAACAAATATGTCCAAATCACTAATTCACAAAAAAGAAAGCAAAAATAAAAAATGTATTACAAATCACAAAAATGATGATCTTTTTAGCGTGGGTTTATATATTGAATAATTTAAAATTTAATTACTGGATAGGCAGCAGGGTCTCAATTTTTTAGTGTTAAAACAGGTGTAATCATAAGTAATTTGTCGTTTTTTCTCTCGCTCTTCACGCTTGGGCCTTTTTCTGCTTCTTACTTTCCATTAATGTTTTATCATCAAAATTGTAAATCCAATTTCAATCATTATCATATATATTATTAATTCCTGTTCTCTTATTTTTGTTTCTTTTTTATAATGTTTCATTTATATCATATTCTCGTACCCTCAGTAATCTCTTGCTTCTTTGATGCATTATTGATTTGATTCTGGCGAAATTACATATAATTTAACAAAAAGAGACGAGTGAGGGAGAAGAAAATACAATGGAGATTTTAATGAACACATTGCTATATAATTATATTTTATATATGTGACGTAAACGTTACTCATCCTGTAATATTTGTATATATTCAACCATTTAACTTAATATTTTCACTACTATTTTATTGTTTTCTCTCAGAAACTGCAAGAAATAACTATTATCATTAAAATAATGTTTATAACTAAAACATATTGATTCCGGTAATGTGAATGTGATCTAATGAGTTTCATTTTGTTTGGTTAACTGATCAGTAATTTGTGACATTTAATGCTGAAATTTAATTTCGTTGAAAGCTTTGGCAATTTTTAGATATTAAATTAATTTTCGAACATTTTTACTTTAAAATATATTTGTACACATTCATATTGTTTTCAAAGGAATTTGGGCATTTTTATTTACGTATACACGAGACCCTAACCAGTGATGCCACCTTCAGTTAATTAGAACCTGAGAATGGCTGCCAGTAAGTGATGCAAATCTGAAGTAAAATTCTGTCCAGCATCATGGAGTGATTATGATTAAAGAAGATGAACGCAGATCTCCGATTCACGTAGAAGAGGAGAAGCTAACGTTCAATACATTCCTTCTTGAAATATGCAATATATTTTTGTTAAATGTTACGCATTTGGTTTAGATTATTTTTTATTTATACATGTAATAGGATATATAAAACATTACTATGAGCGCACAGACATGTGCAGGTAGTTATATAGATAAAAATATATAATTAATATTTATTTTTGACTTTGATGCAAGCATATTTATGCCGTGATAATTAATATTTTAGAAAATAATACAGTCAAATTCACAGATGAAATTTCACGAAAATACCTACAAGATCGGATACTAAATTACTGATCCAAACACAAGCCATATATATATATATATATATATATATATATATTCAAAATAATTATTAATTCTATGAATATATTTATTCATTCTGATGTTATGATAATCTGTTTTTTCTAATGTTATATAATTATTCTTATAACTTTATCAAAATTAAGTTTATTGAGCTCTATATTTTGGAATTTTATAATTTACATTTATTTCCTTATTTTTCTATGAGAAAATTTTCTGAGAAGCTTTAAAGTACAAAGTTATTTCATATTTTAACTTTTTTTAACTTCGTTCTGATCTTTATGCTCCCTAGTCTATTTCTCTCGCTTTCTCCTTCTCTCTCTCTCACTCTCTCTTTCTCTGTATATGTCTTTCTTTCTCTCTGTCTCTGTCCCTCTGTCTCTGTCTCTGTCTCTGTCTCTGTCTCTCTCTCTCTCTCTCTATATATATATATATATATATATATATACATATTTATATGTGTATGTATGTATGTATGTATGTATGTATGTATATTTAATATGCTATTCTTTATTGATTCGCTGATTATTGCTAAATCAATTATCCAAAAAAGAAAAATATTTTGCTGGTTTATATCTAGGGATAGAATTTCATTTTCATAGCTACTATTATTATTATTATTATTATTATTATTATTATTATTATTATTATTATTATTATTTATAGGTACACCTCAACTGTGACCGTTACTTATATATGTGCTCCTATATCATTATGCATATGCATGGTTTTATCGAATATCAATATACCACTTTACTCCCTTCAAATCCTTTCTGATTAAATCGTCACGTTTTTCTGCTGCGCTTTGTCAATTCCCTATTAATAATCCGTTACACTGACAATGCAATGCGCACTGCAGGAAACCTAAATTTGATTGCCGCTTTTAACTTCAACAGTTTTACTACGATTTTATCTTTTATATTCGGAACGTAAATTGTCCAATAAATCGTTATCTTCACACTTTCTGCTAAGGGCCATCACATCACCATCAGAATTACCTAAAATGGCATTCCCACGACTCTAAAACAATAATGTATACGCTATGCTCAATAGCGTTTAATGTATCGATTTAAATTGATTTGCTTCTATATTTGATTTATAAGCGAAATAAATTGAAGTCGTGAAAAAATCGATTCAAATCTATTCGGTACGAAGAGTAAGGCGCGTCAAAATTATTTAATTAAAACTTGCTATCTTCAGTGGGTGGCAAAACATCGTTATTATATTTCCGATAAAAATTCTTGTGTATGGGTGTTATGCATTAAGATGTAATGTCATACGTGATAATCATTTGCTGCTGTTTTTAATAGGTCTGGCTTAAAAACTAATAATAAAGCTACAACGTTATCCCTCTCTCTCTCTCTCTCTACGTTATATATATATATATATATATATATATATATATATATATATATATATATATATATATATATATATATATGGTTTCGCCCGTTGATTGTGCATTTTGGAGAAATGTTAATCTTTAAAAGAATGCCTACTCACCGTTATGTTTGCATCGTTCATTCATTAACAAATTTTAAAAATTCTCGGCTATTGGCTTTCCTACACCGAGCGCCAATAGCTTAGTGGTAGAATCTCGAGTGATGTCAATTCTTGGTGAAAGCGATCAGATAAGCTGCAAAAGACGATAGTCTTCAGATTTATATATATATATATATATATATATATTATTATTTTTGATAGAGTTCACCCAAGTAAATCAATAAAGACAATGTGTCAGTAGGAACTACTGGGTTTGTTTGATTTAGAAAAATAAATATATGTTATGTTGCAAGTACTGAGAAAGTGTATTCAGGAGTAGAGTAAATAGCAATTTACGTTAAATTTAAAATTTTACAGATTAAAGTAGCTGTGATGGGTGTTCATGAAACGAGAACCAAACATAGAATATAATTTAAGATTACATCTAGAAAAGGCAAAAAGAAGCGGCCATACGGCGGTGCGAAAATGATTGATGCCGAGACGTAATGTTATGGTAAATAATAATGGTTCTTCATTTAATATTATCAAGAATTTCTAAATAAAGATAAAAGCAACGGACTATATGTTGTAGCGTTGTACATAGATAAATGTTAGACTTAGAGATATGAAATATTGACTCTGGAGTGAATTTCTTTTTGCACGCCAGAGATGGCCGTTTTCCTTAACAGCTTATCTACTAATGAATTTGATATTTATTTTAATTATTTTCAGCTTAGAACATTAACCAAAAATATGAAGAAATTCAGTTTACTGGTTATACGTATAGAGAACATTTTATCTTTGGAGGCGGCAATATTAAGAAGCCAGGTCACAAAATCTGAAGTTGTTTTGAATATCAGTTGTCATTTTGACCTTAACGAATTGAGCTGACTAACTATCCTGACAAGAATAAATGGTTGCTTCATTAGCGTAGTTAACAAGGTAGAAGTTGATGCTCTAAAGAATTTTATTAATAAAAAAATACTTCAGAAAACCTCCTGGAGGACGACTGAATTAGTATAAAATGAACGGGAAAATGTGGCCGTTCAATATTATTTTATTCTCTTTTGTCAAAACAGCCACCGACTATTTGAATTTCTGCCAAGTTATAAACACTAGCCAAGATAATTTCATTTTTATGTCTAGATAGATGCTTTTGTATAAAATGCCCACTCAGATAAAATCCTTAATTTGTGAGTTTAATATAAACTGGTGGGAAATTAAACAATTAACCAACAAATATTTTAAACTGAATTAGAATCTAACAAAAATTAATAAATCTTCAAAGGTAAACTAAAAGCACTAAATGTAAATTTGTAATATATTGTAAGCGAAATATGCAAATCGTATTTTCATTGACTCAAATTTAACGACACATCACTTATCTCTGGGTCATTTAATGCTAAATATTTTGCTTTTTTTAATATTTGACAAAATACAAATATGTTATTTACAATTAAATAAATGGTAGATAAGACTCAATTTTTGTACAAATTCATATTTTGTGAGAATATTATTTCTACAGAATATTTTATAATATTTTTTATGTTCTTTTTTATTTCCAAATTTCTTATTGCCGATTTGTCAAAAGACAGAAAATGGTATATTATTCTGAAATATTTTGGGAAAAATCAAAGAATATTTTAATTTAATTTTTTTGTTTACTGGTAAAGAAATACTTATCTGAGGAATCTGCATAATCATCCTTTATATTTACCTTTTTTGTTACCCACGTTCCTACCCATGAAAGTTTTCTTTCGTCTAACAGGATGTTAACAAACCGGCATGACAAAAATTAAGATTACAAAGTACGGATGAACACATAAGGATTCAAAGCCCAGCTAACTAGATGTGGTTTCTCAATAAAACACTGTTGAGAATGAAAAGGGACATCACTATTCCTTCAACGTATATTCATGGACTTGAAGAACAATATGATAAACACTAATGGCGTGAAGTGAGTTAAGCATAAGAACATACAACTCTCACCCAATAAGGAACCACATGCGCTACAGGTGTCACTGGAAGACACTGTTAGCTTTAACGGCGTAAATGAGACTAATTTTGTTCTGAACTAATCATTCGCCCGGAATAGAAAGACATGAGCGATAGGTGCCACCGGACCGTTGCCCTGGATAATTCGCAAGAAAGAAAAAATAATTCTTGAGACGTGGAATGTGAGAACCTATGAACAATAGTGGACAGCTGGAAAAAGTGAAACAGGTGATAACTAGATTAAACCTAAGCTTTTAGGAATATGTTAAACGAGATGGCGAAACAAAGAAGACTTCATCAGTGAAGACCACACAATTGTATAAGCAGAAGTTGAAAATAATGAAAGTTTTCAACATTATACAGAATAAAATCACAGGAAATGCGTTATGGGATACTGCCGTACCAATATCAATTAAGAGGTGGTCTGAAAATCTTCAGAACTTCGAATATACTGATCAAAGAATTTACTGTGAATGTACTTATAGTCACACAAATGACTAAAAATATTTCTTAAAAAATAAAAATATTAAAAAAAAACAAAGATATAGAAAAGTGAAATTTATTTAGATAATAGAATTATTATAAACAAATAAATGTTAAATCATCGAGTAAAATATCAAGGTGTAAGATGCTTTTTATAAACCACAAAAATATGTTATAAACGGTAATAGCACTGATCTCTAGATTGATGGTCCTTTTACTCGCCAAAATTATAAATGGTAACTATCAAAACTGTGAGAAAAAAGAATATACAAAACTTTGAATATCCCTTTTAACAACTGATGTAGCAATTGGAAAGTAATTTTACTCATTGAGATATCGGAATAATAACTTACCAGTTGTGTCATTGGAAAAATTAAATCATCCCTCAAGTAACCATAAAACACAAGTGAATGCAAGATAAATACTAATTGGACCATTTAAACCTCCATGCATTGTTGTGCCAAATTGTCATTCAGAAAATTGTGATTATGTTTATTTATTATTTATTCGAGTAGTGGGAAGGAGACTCGCTTGTTCCATGCTTATGGAAGGCAGGAGAGGTTGCCTGTGATGATTCTCAGACAGAAGCTTGGACTTGGACGCATTGAAGTTTACAAGCCACTTTTTACACCAGTCCACCACAGAATGTAGATCCCTCTCAAGATGAGCAGCGAGATTATGTTTGTCCGCCACGCCGGATTTCTTACTGATGCGAGAGTAAATTCTGGTATCATCTGCGTAGATGCATACTTGGCTCTTGATCTCGTCTTGGAGAGACACCAGTGTTTGTACAGTAGGATGTGGAGGCATGTCCATTCAAGACGCCCTTCATTATACGGTTATCGTTAAGAGATTGGTTCAGATCAAGCAACCGTCCGGTAATATCGTAACCCTGTAGCTTGCATTGAAGGCCAGCGTGCCAAGCCCTCTCAAAAAACATTCAGATGTCCAGAGCAACAACACGAGCCTTGCCGGACTCCTCAAGGGCCTCGAACATGTACTCCGTAATAGTCGTTAGCATGTCAGCCGTGGACCTGGCAAAGCGGAAGCCATACTGCTTGTTGGAGAAGAGTTTATGGGCAGTAAAATGTTAGCTATTTCAGCATTAATTAATGACCTCGAACATTTTCCTGAAAATTGATAAAGTCTGATAGGGCGATTGTTGGATAGGTCTGAGGTTTCACCACAGTTCTTAAATACAGGAACGACAGAAGAGGACTTGCAGCATGCAGGAAAACAGGAAGCAGAAAGGCAGTAGTTATACAGTATAGAAAGGACAGGGGAAAGTTCAGAGACACATTTCTTAACGACGATCACCGGGATTCCATCACCACCGCTCGTTTTATGGGGGTCAAATTTTGATATTACTCGGGATACTACAGTCGGGGTAATGTATACATCATACAGTTTAGCCTCAGTTCAATAGCGAAGTCGGGTGAAGGTACTCTAGATGAGTCAAATGTAGAGTTGGATGAGAATCTGCGATCAAAGCACTCACCCTTGTCCGCTGATGATGTGAGGACCTCAAATACAATTGATTAAAGGAGGGATAGAGGATTTGCTTTTGTTCAGCAGACGTTTGCATAACTGCTAATGGTCTTTGGAGCCGAACCTGCGGTCAGCTATGCGCTGTCTCAGTCACTCAGCAACCAACCGCATGTCGTCATTCAGGATTCTCTTGCGCTCATTACGAGCAGACTTGAATATCTGTCTATTGTGGTCAGATGACTGTCTCTGAAATAGTCGGAAATAGTAGTTCCTGTGGGCTATGCCGTCCGAACAGGCAGGAGAAAACCAAATGGAAAAATGAGGTTTGAGACAAAGCATTCTGGTAGGTATGATTGCATCAATGCCTGCTTTCACCCAGGACATCTCAGAGGCACAGTCATCAACTGGGAGATCGAACACTTTTCTCCAAGAGACGTCGCATAGGAAATCGCGAAAGGCTCCAGTCAGCTCTTTGGTAGCAGGAGGAGGTCCTATAGGTAGATGGCTCCTGGGGGGGGGAGTGAGAGTGGAGACAAATATTAAGAGAGACAGCAGCATGGTCGGAGTTGCCGATAGGGCAAAGCTGCGAGACTTGGCAGGAGTCAGGTGCAGAGGCAAAGTATATATGTAGTATAGAGGCCTATCCAGATGGAGTTCTTAGAAAGCGTGTGAGGAAGTCCACTACTTGCGTTAGGGTTTGGGAAAAGGCAAAGTACATAGCGTGGATGCCAGCCGAATGAGTAAAGTGTCTTTAAGCCACTCAGCATGATGGACGTTTGGATCTCCGAATACAAATATGTGAGCGAATGGGTGGTAGGAGGTAGTCTCATCTATGTTGTCAGAAATGATGTCTAGAAGGGAGCAATCGGGAGAGGAGGGGAACAGTAAATTAAGAAAAGGTAGCTAACCGAGCTGAGAAGGGTCAGGCGGAGACATACATATTGGTGGTCAGGGGAATCGAGTGATGTCAACCTAGCTACAATGAGGTGTTCACTAACCTAAACCCCCAGCACATGCATATGTACTGTAGAAAACCTCCTTAAAAGGAGAACATAACCAGGGACCTAGATGTCAGAGGAGGGAATTGCAGAGTTGAGGTTAGTCTCACAGAGCGCTAGCATGTCAGAGGACTTTTTGTGGAGGAAAGCTTCTACACTACAAAAGATATCACGAATATTCAGGATGTTAGTAAGAGAAATGCTAAGAGATTTTGGTAATTTGAGTTTGAATGGTTTAGGAGTTTTTCTGATTCCGTTTTTCATGTTATTGTTTGTTGGTAGAGAGTGACCTTGAAAATAGAAAATGCAGGCGATAAATTTCCATGATATGAACTGGGAAAGAAACTAGCTCGGGCAGCATCAAAGTGTTGCCTCGATGTTACCCACCGAAAGCGCTTGCAGGGACACCTATCCATGCGCGACATGGCACTACAAGAACCGCGATATTATGGAATTGTTTATCAGAGCAGCCGCAAGAGTTAGCGTTCCTAACTACCAGTCGGAAGCAGCAACCAGGAAACTTCCAACCCGGTACCCTCACAATGATGAGACATTGCCTCCAACCAAACACATCGCAGGAAAATCACGAAAGCACTAATACTGAAGTCTGAGGAGAGAAACGATAAAGCCGGAGACCACATCCTAAATAGGGAACAAGAGATGAGCCCCTACAGCTGTTCAATAAATGTGGGTGGAGTGTGAACCGGGTGAGAGTTTGGTCTATCTATTTTTATCCTATTGGTAAAAGAAAAGAAAATAAGTGAAAATGATAAAAATAAAAATAGGGTGGTGAATTGCT